>ML780308.1:758982-771637 GCA_009831015.1 Picea engelmannii
CTTCCCTAGGAGTAAGCCTAGAAGGAAGAAGTTCCAGTCAAGGTGACAGTGTGGACTTGGAACTTAGACATTGTGTCTCCGAGGGCACACTAAGTGAGTTGGACTTAGCTCACGTTAGTAAGTGTGCATTAGGACGGCAACAGTACCTAAGAGTAGAAAACGACCAACATGGCTAGAATCCACCTTACAGGAAGTAGAAAGACATAAAGCTCCCAGTGGCACCTTCAGGGAGAGCAAGAGGCCCAAAAGGTTCTCTATTTATGCGGCACTCATGACAAACCTTGTCAATGCAGAACCTTCCACCTTTGAAGAAGCAGTCAAGAAGAATGGAAGGAAACTATGATGGAAGAATATCAATCCATCATGAAAAATGATGTATGGGAAATTGTGCCTAGACCTGAATGAAAGTCTATAGTAACTTCAAAATTGGTTTACAAGATAAAGCATGCAGTAGATGGGAGTATCGATAAATACAAGGCAAGATTTGTGGCTAGAGGGTTCTCCCAGTAGGAGGGAGAAGACTATGATGAGACGTTTGCTCAAGTTGCCATATATACCTCTATTAGAGCCATAATATCTCTTCTAACATCCATGGGTTGGAGTTTACATTAGATGGAAGTAAAGACCGCTTTTCTCAATGGAGTAATTGAGGAAGAAGTATACATAGAGAAACCTTAAGGTTTTGAGGTACACCCTAGAGAAACCCATGTATGCAGATTAAATAAGGCCTTGTATGGACTCAAGCAAACTCCAAGAGCTTGGTATGCACGAATTGAGAGTTACTTGACAAGACTTGGATTTTCCAAGAGCTATGCTGATCCAAACCTTTATTACAAGGTTGTGAATGATGCACCTGTGATCCTACTACTATATGTTGATGATTTGTTTTTGACAGGTGCAGAGCCTCTCATTATTCAATGTAAGAGGGAGCTAGCCTCTGAATTCGATATGAAGGATCTTGGTCTCATGCATTATTATTTGGGACTAGAAGTATGGCAGAAGCGTGGTGAAGTCTTCTTAGGGAAAGGGAAGTATGTTGTAAATATCCTTCAGAAGTTTGGGATGATGGATTGCAAATCCATGGCAACTCCCAGGGTGACATATCTGAGGAAGTTGAGAGACTCTGATTTTGATCCAGTAGATTCGTCCTTGTACCAGTAATTGATTGGCTCATTGATGTATTTGGTTAATACCCGGTCGAACATTGCTCTGTTGTGAACACATTGAGCCAGTTCCAGGTGGAACCTAGACATGAACATTGGATAGCTGCAAAGCACATTTTGAGATATCTTCGTGGGACGCTAAATCATGGTTTCAGATATGCCTCAAACAGTGACTTACAATTGCATGGATTTACTGATTCAGATTCGGCAGGGAGTGCAGATGACATTAAGAGTACCTATGGTATATGCTTCAGTTTGGGCTCTGCTATGATATCATGGGCTAGCAGGAAACAAAAGTCTGTTGCACTCAACACTGCAGAAGCATAGTATATTGCAGCTTGTGATGCTTGTATGGAAGCAGTATGGCTTTGTAAGCTGGTTTCTGGACTATTTGATAAGGTGCTTGATTCGACTATGATATATTGTGATAATAAGAGTTGTGTGAAGCTTTCAGAGAACCCTGTGTTCCATGATAGGCCGAATCATGTTGAGATCAAGTACTATTTTATTCGTGATAAAGTCCAGATGGGAGAACTGATTCTCTAGTACATCTCACTGATGAGCAAACAACTCATATTTTGACAAAGCCTCTGTCCAAGATAAAGTTTGCATACTTGAGGGACAAGCTGGGACTCATGGAGATTGCTCCCTTGGTTGAGAGGGAAGAGATGACTTCCTCGGTTGGGAGGGAGTGTTGATATATGGCATCATGGATAGTTAGTGTGCTGGTGGACAAACATTCTCCAGGTGGAGAATGGTCCAGGCAGAACAGATTGCTGGTGGACATACATTCTCCCTGTGGAGAATGGTCTAGGTTGACAAATTGATGTTGTGCCATTAGCAACTATTCACCTGGGGCATTGCCCGGATAGGTAGAATGGTCTAGGACAACTATTCTCCCGGGGATTTTCCCGGATAGGTAGAATGGTCTGTCTCCCTGAGTTCACAGTAGTGACTAGAGTGGGAAGATTGGTACAAGACATACATTTTCCCCGAGTTCACAGTAGTGGTCAGAGGGGGGAAAATGGGCCAGGACATGTAGAAATTTAATGACAATATCAACATGCACAAATTCAGGCATACACTTAGCAACCTAGAGATAACTGTCATCTATGAACTTTGAAATGTATAAACCCACATTCAGAAAATACCATGAGTAGTAATACACATTGCTAAGAACTTTTGTAGCGGAATAAACACAATGAACAACAATCGCTCATCCATGTAATACTCAGAATTTTAGGCAGCCAGCCAGGGAAAACCCCAATGTGGGGAAACCCAAAGAGAGAGAGAGATTATATTAGCTTCAGGAAAGTACATCAGCAACAAAATTACATTTAACAGCCAAGAAGATCACTTACAAACACAATCTATCCCACAAACTTGTTGCTTAGAAAATCGTGCCAAATTCGTACAATTGTACGACCTTAGTGAAATCAACACCTCGATTTCTGTGCCCACAACAGGATGTTGTACCTTCCCTCCTTTACGATTGACCTCCAATAGAAAATTCATCAAAAGCTACCTCAAAAACCATGCCCACACTTGCCTCGATTTTCATGCCCAAACTTGCTGCTGTATGACCTGTACGGATCCGTACAGTATGGCCTGTCTTCAACAATAAATCATAGCTAGTCCTAAACATAAATTTCTCCTTGGGAAATGTGCCCAATCTCTCTTGGAATTCGTGCCAAAAATTTGCTGCTCACTTTCCTCTCTCAAGCTCTCTCGGAAATCTCTCTCAATGTCTTCTTCATTGTGTCTTGCACACTACCCAATGCATTCTCTTATAATTCGAAAATGACCTTTCACCTTCCAAGTCTTTTCACCTTCCCCATCCCTAAATCCAAAGGCCAAGATCTAATCTTGCCTTTACATGATCAAGGGACATGATTCATTCCCTCCAAAATAAATCACTTAAAATATTAAAGTACAAATTCATTTTATAACATAAGTGCACTTTATGAAATAAAGTCACTTTAATATTAGAAGGTACACTTAATTAAAATGTCACTTTAATAAAAGAACCACTTTTTTACAACTTTATAAAAACACCCATTACAAAGTCAAGTGCCTAGTAGTGTAAGTACAAGGTTACTTCTGCATACAAGACAAAACATGCAGAGTACCTCTTGAGCTATAAAAGCTAACACTCCCTCTTACCGAGGGATGTACTCGCTGCCATCACCATCATCTGGTCCCATCACACTGTTCGCAGTAGGAGCTCCCTCTGAACCTAGAGCCATCCCCAACACCTGCATAGAACTCGAACCAGAAGACCTACTGACAACCACTCTAGCCCTGAGCTCCTAGGAGAATCCACTCCACCCTGAGCATCGGTTTGATCACACCAGCTGAGCATCCTATCGATGCTTAGAAGAGACTCCCTCTCTTCTCTCGGAATGCGAGACTGAATCCTTGGGCCCATCGTAGTCTTAAGAGCCTCCTGCTCCTCATCCGACGCTGAATCATAACCTAAAGGTTGTCCTCGCAACATGTACAACCTGTCCACCCGATCACCAATCAGCTGTGGTTCAACTGGGTCCACTCCCTCCCTGTAGATAATACATGTCCCCTCTTAAACAATGTACAATATCCAACATTCTCCAAGGTTGCGATTGAGAGCAAGTTAACCTTCAACCCTGGAACAAAGAGAACTCCATCAACCTCTAGGAGTCCCCCATACTTGAGTCAGAATCTAACCCTTCCAAATCCACGTTCAACTCGTTCCATACCTCCTTCACTCTCCACCAACTGGTCATGACCTGTCTCTGTGATAATAAGGAGTACTCGCCAGATTCCCGTGATGTGACAAGAGGCTCCACTGTCAACAATCCCTCTGTTATCACCCCTAAATCCTCCAATACCGACACTGGATACTAGAGTGACCAAAGAAAATTCCTTATCAAACTTGGATGAAAAGTCCTCCATAGCTGCTGTATCAGGCCCCTCTTGTTCTTTCTTCTTCTCAGGAAATTGAAAAGCAAGGTGTCCCAACTGGTTACAACAGTAACATCTCACTTTGCTCAAGTCCCTCCCGGAATTTCCTTTCTTCTTCCCTTTTCCTTTTGCAGCAAGAGCAACATTCTCTTTATCAGCTCCATCTCCCTTCTGTCCACTGCTCTGAGATCCTTCCCGGATCTCCGCCTAAGGGAAAGCATCCCACGGTCTTCTCCAATCTAGTAGATGCTCACGACCCACCACACACTTCACGAAGAGTTCCCATTCCTTGGTGCCTTTCAAGGCTATCCTCACCAACTCTGAATCCTATATGACCTCCCCAACTGTAGCCAACTCATCTTTCACTTGAGCTACCCGGGTAAGATAAGAAGACACACTCTCCCCCTTACCCATCTTGGTATCATGCAGTTTATCCTTCAAGGCCATCTTCCGGTTTTCATTCTTTGCCTCGTACAAGTTTTTCAGTGCATCCCACATCTCTTTGGTTGTCTTCTTCTCAGCCAAGTGTGGGATAAGGTGGTCCTTCACCCCATCCAGAATAAGCCTCTGAGCTTTGGCCTCCTTTACCTCATGTAAATCCAAAGCTATAGGGTTTGCTGATGGGACAACAAATATGGTGCTGACAAAGCTCCAAATTTTGTTCTCCTTGAAAATAACTGACATCCTGACTTTCCATTGCAAATAGTTGGAAATCCCATCCAACCGGTCCCCATACCTGATGCAAACAACCATCTCCCTGTCAACTGTTCAATGGAAAACAAGCAATCAAGTTTCCCCCTTGCAAATCTTGCCCAAAAATAACACTGCCACTCAGAGCCCAAGTGTTACGAGGAAAATCACTCTATGGCATGGGGTAAACCACAACAGATGGAATGACTGCAGAAATAGACTCTAATCTCAAGTATGCTATATAAATGTAAATGCTAACAAAACAAGATAAAGAGCCCACCTCTTTTGGATGTTCGATGAAGACCATCGTTGAACACTTGAGTCAAAGCTTTATATCGACAACTTGTCCTCAACAACTAAGATACGCAAGCATATGGTGATAATATATAAAGTTAGTAGATACAATAGCATAATCCATTAACATTCATAACAAATACGCCCATGGAATTGTAATTCAAATATTTGCAAGACATCAACTGGACGAGAAAAGAGTATTTCTATTAAAATATGATCAACAGAAGTATACAAGTGACAAACTTCCGTGTCGGCACGTCTCGGAACTGAGAAACTAAGTCCCTTCCAGCTGGGCCTCCACCAAAGGCAAGCTCATATAAGAGAGACAATGAGGTTCTCCATCAAAGAGGGAAGAGCTTGGGGGTTGAACAATGTGTTTAGAGTTTAAAGGATAAAGGGATGCAGACTCAATGTGAAGTGAAAATTGCTCCAGAGTATCTTTTCTCTCAAAAGTTGAATTCTCTCCTCTTCCACGGTTTGGATATGGCCCATTTTATAGCCTTCAAATGGAACTGAAGGGCTAAGTCGGAACGTTTCCATTATATGGAAGGTCAAGGATCATGGATCTCGTGACGTGACATGGAAACCCGACACAATTTTTAATTTTGAGCACCAAACTCGATGTACGCGGGCTTTAGTGGTGCAACCTGCATATACGTATGCTGTATAACTGATAAGGCGTGTATATGTGGAAAAATATGATTTTCAGCTCTGGGAAGTGTAAAAGGGGACTTCAAGTCTGCATAGGGAAATGGAAAACGCCTTCTGAGCAAGTTGCATGGGGTGAGACAAATCTTGCTATAACACCAAACTCTAATACCATGTAGAAATTTAATGACAAAATCAACATGCACAAGTTCTGTCATACACTTAGCAACCTAGAGATAACTCTCATCTATGAACTCTGAAATGTATAAACCCACATTCAGAAAATACCATGAGCATAAATACACATTACTAAGCACTTTTGTAGCGGAATAAACACAATGAACAAAAATCACACATCCATGTAATACTCAGAAATTTAGGCAACCAGCCAGGGAAAACCCCATTGTGGGGAAAAACCCAAGGAGAGAGAGATTATATTAGCTTAAGGAAAGTACATCATCAACAAAATTCCATTTAGTAGCCAAGAGAATTACTTACAAACACAATCTGTCCCACAAACTTGTTGCTTAGAAAATCGTGCCAAATCTGTACCGCTGTATGACCTTGCTGAAATCAACACCTTGATTTCTGTGCCCACAACAGGTTGTTGTACCTTCCCTTTTGTACGGTTGACCTCCAACATAAAATTCACCAAAAGATGCCTCGAAAACGGTGCACACACTTGCCATGATTTTCGTGCCCAAACTTGCTGCTGTACGACATGTATGGATCTATACAGTATGGCATGTCTTCAACAATAAATCACAGCTACTCCTAAACATACATTTCTCCTTGGGAAATGTGCCCATTCTCCCTCGGAATCCGTGCCAAAAATTTGCTGCTCACTTTCCTTTCTCGAAAATCTCTCTCAATCTCTTCTTCATTGCGTCTTGCACACTACCCAATGCATTCTCTTATAATTCGAAAATGACCTTTCGCCTTCCAAGTGTCTTTTCACTTTCCCCTTCCCTAAATTCAAAGGCCAAGATCTAATCTTGCCTTTACATGATCAAGGGACATGATTCATTCCCTCCAAAATAAATCACTTAAAATATTAAAGTACAAATTCACTATATAACATAAATACACTTTATGAAATAAAGTCACTTTAATGTTAGAAGGTACACTTAATTAAAAAGTCACTTTAATAAAAGAACCACTTTATTACAACTTTATAAAAACCCATTACAAAGTCAAGTGCCTAGTAGTGTAAGTACAATGTTACTTCCACATACAAGACAAAACATGCAGAGTACCTCCTGAGCTATAAAAGCTAACATGACAATCATTCTTCTAGGACGTATGTCCGGATTAGAAGAATAGTCCTTATAGCCCATGGCGTGGCTTTCAACATCTGGGAGGGCAGTCATTCTTCTAGGAAGTATGTCCGGATTAGAAGAATGGTCCTTGTAGCTCATTGCGGGGCTTTCAGCATCTGTTGGGACAGTCATTCTTCCTGTGTCACAGGCAGTGACCATGATATGAAGAATGGTCCATATATCACTCTGTTGAGTGAATGACTTATGCGAGACACTCTATTGAGTGTGCTAAGTCTAGAACATGACTTATTCAGCATCGTGCCCAATTACTTAGATGGAGTATGGCCTCGAGAGATGATGCAGACGATGAAATATTTTGATGCCGGGACACTATCAAATGATACTGATAGTGATGATGATGCTCGTGACTTGATCTACGTGATCATGAGATAGCCTGTGTGGCTATGATGATGCTACTTGTAGAATGGTTTGCAAGACTATGTGAGCCTTGTCCATACCATGTGAAATGGATGGGTGTGTTTGGGACCATTATAGTTAATGCCTCCCTAGCTAGGAGGGAGTGTTGATATTATGGTAGTTGCAGGAGGTATTAGCCTCCATGTGTAACCTTTGACTATAATAGAATATTTCGGAAGGCATAGAAATGCTAAACGGATGTGTGAGAACCCTAGAAGACAAGTTGGTTCAATAAAATAAATAATATTAATTTATTACCCTCCAAAAGGAGAAGTTGGCCTAGACAGTTCACAAGGAGCACTATAAATAGAGGGCGCTTGAGCTCATTTGGACACACACTCACTCACAATCTCATACAAGACAAGTAATGCACAAGTTTGGAGGAGAGCTACAGCTACTACAGTGGTGACTGGTTTTGGGACTCTCTTCTTGGTGCGCTATCTTTAGAGAAAGGTGTGCTATCTTGGTTATCTATTGGTTCTAGTGCTACTTTCGGAATTATTCTATTTGTCAAAGGTTAAGGTGCTCGGGGGTGGCTGCGTTCCTATGGTTGGGTGACAATATTGTGATATTGTCTATGGTGAAACGAGCATATCAAATATTTTAACAAATCGGATGTTACCAGTGAGCTCAAGGGGTTTAGAGGTGTTACATGATGCTTTCAGAGGTCCGTTTATCATCTTTCATTATCGGGATCACTCTTGCGCAGTTAGATTTCGATTCAAATGCATTTCAACTGTTCCCTTAATTCGGGAGTATTATTGAGCATTATTAAATGGATTTCACTAAGGTTGCCATTTTAATAAATTATCTAAGAGGGGCACCTTAGTGTAATAGTTCGTTGGAACTGGGAAGAAAAACTCTAAATGTTGAGATGATGAAAAAGTGACTTCTAGTGCCCATAAATGCTTTAAAGTCAAATAAATCACTTTTTGGAGTAAAAAGGTTTAATAAATTAATAAAGTGATTTTAGAGGAAATACTAAAGATTGATTAAAAAGTCACTAGAGGGGAAAAAAGTAAATGGGGTATAAAGGATAATTAGGAGCTCATTCTCTCATTATGCATGATTATTATTCTAAACTTGAATTTTGGAGAGCTCTTGTTGCCTTTCTTGGGGGTTGAGAATTAGTTTCAGTGGTGAAAGATTCCACTCTAGCTGATTGGTTGGAGAAATCACTCAGGTTTCTCATAGGTTTTCATTGCAGAAGGAAGATCTATCATTCTTGCTAAGTTGTGTGGACATTGCAGAGTTTTGGTGGTATTTGTGAGGGCCAAACCCTCATCTTCAGTTTATGGCAGCTTGAGAGAAGCCCAATAAAGAAGGCCGAATATTCATTCTCAGCTAGTGGGCAGTTTAAAAGAGGGCCAAATCTCCATTATTAGCTCGTGGGCAAGGATGCTGTACCTTTAATCAGCTTGTGGGAAATTCGTGGCACTCTCCAGGAGGCTGTCTTATGTATTTACAGCGCAGGTTATCTAGCAGAGGAGCTGTACCATTGTTTACAGATTGTGGAAGGCAGGGGAAAGGGGGCCGTTTCCAAGGGGATCGATCCAGGGTTTAGAGGCAGTCCAAGCATGATAATTGACAGGTCAGAAATAATAGGAATTCCAGCCTGTATTTGCTGAGCTTTTACCACTGTTGGAGATTAAATGAAGAAGCTTTTCCTGTGCAATAAATACTGTCCAAGAGTGGTGGGGTCAGGTTAGCAACAATAATATTCTTGGTTGTATTTGCTGATCATTGCTGCTGTTACAGTTTGAACAAAATTGTCATCACTATTGCGATTTTCATGTAAACCCTGATTTTGGCATTATATGCAATAAAGCCTTTATTTGTGCCAAATATATAATGTACTTGCTGTTAATTGTTTGATGAAAAACTTGAACCAAATAAACATTGAGAACACCAGCAGTTAGCACATAACACATCCACAACAAACTGTTTGGCTAAAGTGCTAAACCAAATCAGCACTAAAACATACCAGCAATGACCATAAAATCATAACAGCAGCAGTAGGGAGTACTTTACAATGAATTTTGAGCATGCCAGCAAAGTGTTTGACAAAAGGCATGAGCTCGCTATCCACTAAAACACAACAGCAGTGAGTAAAAGGGGTTATTTCAGGGATACTAAGGCACGGTAGTGAACTGTTTGACGAAACACCTGAACCAAAAATCACTGAAATATAGCAGCAGAAATCATAAGTTATATCAGCCATCTAAGAGGGGATATTACAACCTACCCAAGGGTCAAGCCCTAATCTCACCTTTTCTCCATCACCAATCCTCCATGCTAACCAGTTCCCTACAAAAGGGAAGGACAATAACATTGCTTTCCAAACTATTGAGGCATTGGCAATGCTTTTACTGGAGTTGTGATCTAATCTGCAAAAGGCAATAGGTCCAGGTATTTTTTGTAAAACAACCTTGTGCCAAAGTCCCTCACTATTAAGAAGCCTCCATGGATTATTTGCAATTAGAGCCTTCCCAAAATAATGGAGATTTTTTAGTCCCCATCCTCATGCTGCCTTTGGCCTAACTATTCTTTTCCATTTTACCAGAGCCATTCCATCCCTTTCTTTTCTTCCTCTCCATAAAAAGTGACCTATCGCCCTTCATGTGTATTTATACATGCCATTGTGTGTGTGTATAATCTTGTGTGCTATGTGTGCCATAAGTTTTGTGCTTTGTGTGGGAAATGGATTATGAAGTTTGAACTGCGCAGTGCACAACAATCTGCATTAGAGCCAATTCGGTCTCAGCATGCGGCCATATTTTTTCTCAAAAAAAGAATATAAAATTTTCATGAAGGAAATAAATTATGAGAACCGACATAAAAATCAGAAGTGCCTATGAAAATCATTTTGCTGCCAAACAATAAAAACATTGCCCTTCAAGAAGGAATCATTGCTATTACAATTCAAGTGTTATGTGTATGAAAAAAACTAGTGGGCTCATTTGTGCTTCACCATACTCCACAAAGAAGACAAGGCATACCAATGAGAAACAATGGTTTTTTTGTACAAGAATATCCAAATTGGTCAAATTTGGGAGAAGTGTAAAAGGATTTGTGGAATTGTGGCTAGCATACATTAAATACAATAACCCAAACAACATATAGATCAACAAACCCTCATAGAAAAAAAATATTGGGAAATTGTAACAGGAATAACAAAAGAAAAAAAGCGATTCTTCTATTTGAGGGCATCCTTCACTGTTTCTTGAATTTAATTGAGCCACTACAACAGTAACCTTACTTTGTTTCAGTTAGTACACATTGAGGTAATCACACTATCGGAGAGAAGATATCAACACCATATTGTAATAGTTTTACACCTCAATTGTTGTGTGGCATTGCCGTGTTTGTTTGAGCAACAAAAGGAAGAGATTAAGGAGGTCACACCCAATTTGTTTGATAGTGCCAAATTGAAGTGCAAATGAGATTTGAACATTCCTTTGTGAAATCTGCCATTGATTGATTTGTTGCTTTGATAGAATACCACCACGAAGCAAATTCTAAGATCTGAGTAGCATTTGACGAACGTTCATTAGCAGAAACTATTAAATCATAAAGCAGAGAATATTAAAAGCCATTCTTGTTGTTGCTCGCCCTGGACCGTCTCTCTATTGTGGAGTTGAGGAGCCTTATTCCAGAGGTTGAGCTTTTCAAGATGAATATTGGGATGCTTGGACCTTTTTGGAGAGATTGGGGATGGCATTTTGGTCACCCACTTCTGCAGTATGACTCTTGGCATTTGTATTGAGTTCTTCATTAACGACACCTGTTATCGTCGGTTCTCAACACGAGATGGGCATCCATTGATGCGGAGGAGAGATGGGTGCATCGAATTCACAATGTGTGGTTTGTTCGGCTCTCTTATAAGTGTTAAATTAAATATTAGTTTATAATGGTCAATTAGAAATTAGACTTAGGCATTAATAAAGTCAAAGTGACTTTAGGTTAATTTATTTGCTTTTAGGTCAGATATTTGCTTTTAGGTTATATTTTCACTTTATCCCACATTCATAAAGTGGTTTGACTCTACTTGATTGTAACCTATATAAGAAAGCTATTTGCTCTCTTATTTCATTGATTGAATAAAGACAGATAACCTTATTCAAGTTATCTTGGTTTCTGTGTGCTCGATTTTCGTTACATGGTATTAGAGCGAGGTTAGGGCCACAGAGTCTGGGAGCACGTGAAGACCTAGGGACTGCTGCCTGCAGTGACAGATCGAGGGATCGCCAGCGTAGCACACKCAAGGAGCCGAAAGGGTTTCGGATCAGCYAGAGCCGGGTTCATTTGATTTTTCGTTTTTAAAAGCCAGATTGGTCTGTTCTTACCCAGATTGGTGCCCAACTTTGAAGATCTGGTGTTTTTTTTTTTACTGCTAATTTCTTGAGTTAGCAGATTTGAGGAGAAATTGGTTGATTTGGAGCTGGTTGAGGGCAGATTGTAGGTATTTTGCCATTATTTATCTGCTAAGTTCAGTATTTTACGATCATCTATGGCTACATTGACCAACATCATGTTGGAAGGCAACCAAAAGTTCTCTGGGAAGAACTACAATACCTAGAAGCAACGCATGTTGGCTATTTTTGCGTACCGGTGCCTGTCAGATGTTGTTCTGGGTACAAGTCCTCGTCCCACGGTTGCAAGTAAAGACCAAGACAAGTTTGATGGCCAAGACAGAGAGACCGTGATGCTGATCAAATTGTCCGTGACAGATGAGATGCTACCCGAGGTTCAGAATGGGAAGACTGTTGCAGCGATCTGGAAACAGTTGAAAGAGACCCATGAGATGTCAGATAAGGGTCGAGCGTTCTTTTTAAAGAATATGTTGTTCTTGATCAAGATGAGTGAGGGTGCCTCTCTCCAAGAGCACTTACTCAAGATTAAGGACATCCAGGAGCAGTTGGAGGCCATTGGTCGGAAGATGGCAGAAGAGGACTTGGTGGTGATCACGCTGAACAACTTGCCAGGGTCCTACGAGCACTTCATTGAGACCCTGAACATCACAGCTACAGATGTTGACCTGAAGTTTGGAGAGCTATCCAATAAGCTCTTGCAGCAGGACAGGTGGAAGAAGCAGTTTGGGAGCAACAGTGAGACAGAGGGTTCAGAGCAGGCCTTTGCAGCCAAAGCTAAAGGCAAAGGCAAATGGACAAGGAAACCTGGTCC
>ML780308.1:774568-827093 GCA_009831015.1 Picea engelmannii
TATTTGCTTTTAGGTTATATTTTCACTTTATCCCACATTCATAAAGTGGTTTGACTCTACTTGATTGTAACCTATATAAGAAAGCTATTTGCTCTCTTATTTCATTGATTGAATACAGACAGATAACCTTATTCAAGTTATCTTGGTTTCTGTGTGTGCTCGATTTCCGTTACAATAAGTTGCAGTTTTTTGCTGGGTTGGTGATCTATTAGGAGATCCCATACAAGGCGTGGTTGGCTAGGAGTGGGCTCTCAGATGGGTTATGTCTAGTTTGTCACTATTCAAAGACTGTGAAGCATATATTTTGGGAGCGTTTGTTTGCCAAGAGTTGTTGGAGTTATGTGGTGGATCAATATTCATTTCTTTTTAAGGACATGTTGCATTGGCATGTTGCAGTTTTTGGAGGTGGCTGCTTTTCTTGTTTGTATTGCTTTCTTTGGGATTGACACTTCATGCTTTGGAAAGTCAGGTGTAAGTTTGTCTTTGAGAGTCGGCATCCATGTTGCCAACTGATGAGGTGTAAAATGATTCCCAATTATTTGGTGTCACTTTACACTCTTTCACTTAATTTTCCAACCTGAGGTTTAGTTTGTACTTATGAGACACTCGATGCAATATACATAGAATGAGGGCTTCTACCACACGATGCAATTTAACCAAAAGAAATCAACTAAACTAAGCAATGCATAAATTAAAAGAACAACATAAAAGATGAAGTTACAGTGCTTACAACCCCCAACCCTGCTGGTGGTATCTCTCCGGGTTAGGTCTCTGAGCTCTCATAACCTTGCCCCTTCGTATGTTCACCTAGCGGGGACACAAGTACAGTGGTTTTACAACACACACAGTCGAAAGGAACTATCTAATATATTCTAATCCACATACTGAAAGCAAACTATTATTAAATCAATGCATCAGAATCAGATCATCAGACTTTACAATTCCCAACTCATGTTTTTGCCGATGACATTCAAAGATTATTACAGATAGAAAGTGCACACCCAGATTTAATATATGATATCAAAATAAACAAAGGATGACACCGAAATCAATAATCTGTAAGAATCTAGTCTTAACAATCCTTATTCATCATTCTTCAATAAATTGCAGGCGGCCATTGTGCAGCCTGCGTCCATCCTTCAACATGTATTCAACTCAAAAAGAAAATTAACATAAACTAACATCTATCTAGAAGCTAGTAACTAATAATTATATGCAGAAAATTAAACAACACAGGGCCATACCTGTGAGTGAGCCAAAGCTCACAGATATGCCTGTGCTTATACTTGACTAAATCACCGACAAAAGATCAGAATAACACTCATAAACAATAGTCTTATATTAAGACATCAGAGTTCAGAGCAACTCTTATATAGTCTTGCTCTCACACTTCACTACCGCCCGCTCATGAGAGCGCACACACATATATATACAATAGATAGTTCTAACAACTCTAAGTATAGGGCGACAATCCCTTAAGATATTGGGAAATGGTTCAAAACAGACTAGATGCTTCTATTTGATGATTCGCTCAGTTCCACGGGCTTGGTATATGAGCCAATTGATTGTTCTCTTTTCCCACGTTCCACGGTCTATTCGTTGAGCTGTCACACGCTTATGTACCTATTCCATTCTCGAATTTTGTCATGTGCTCATGGTGAAGATGCTGAGTATCTCATTCAATACTCACGATCATACATTAACGACCTCATGCTGATATCCCTTTGGCGCTAAAACTGATTATTTAAATGCTGGTACTGATATACATTTAAGTGTTAGCTTATGCACTCAAAGTATTCACATGCTGTAATATTCATGGGCATACTAAAGATGTTATGCTGATATCATCTTAGCACTGAACTGATATTGAATACTTGAGCTGATATGTATCAAGTGCCAAAATTATATACTTAAAGTATTCAAATTCTGGAACCTTGTTGAAGCTCGTGGCATATGGTGGGAATAAAAATAGTAATTTCCTTTGATTTTACGCTGGATATGCTGAGTCATGCTGATTTTAATCTTTCAATTCTGATATATCTTGTTGCTGGAGATATTAATTATTATGCTGATTTATAATTTGTGGCTTACGTTGGAAATATATTAATTTCCTTCCAGCTGATATACATCTTCTTAAAATATTCACAGTGGCACCTGCAATTCTTCATATACCTGGAATACTTGGACTTTATAAACATGGTCAGCTTTATTTATGCGGTTCTAAGCTGCTACATGCCTGATTCTGCACCAAGCGGCTACATGGATTCTGCGGCAGGCTGATTTGAAAAATACTTGCACTTTATGATCACGGTCAGCTTAACCTATTATGAACACATATATATTTAAGCGGTTCTAAGCTGCTACAACCCTGATTCTGTAGGAGGCGGCTACAGGGATTTTGCGGCAGGTTGATTTGAAAACATGAGAACCCTGCAATTATAGCAGCCATCACAATGACTTAAGTATGCGATCCTTTAAAGGAGAATCCTGTAACAACTTGTCCACAATTGAGCTGTCACTTCAAAAGTAAATACAAAACACGCTACTTCCCCTAATGTTAATAAAAAATTCAATGAAATATTAAGAAATGCAATTGGAAAACATCTTGAGCCTAAATCCCGCATATGGGCATTAAAATGGATAAGACAGGGTTATATGTAAATGATAAAGGGTTAAAAGGAAGGAAAAGAAAATGTCAAATGATGGTAATTTTGTGGCTCATCACCAACATCGCAGTGTTATCGTGATTTGGAGTGTAGGTGATATTATTGCGAAAATATCATCGGGCAATATTATCGTAAATATCGCAAAATGACCCAAAAAATCGCCAAGACGTAGACATGCCCAAAAATAAAGCTGAAAGAGGGGTTTGGAGAGCAAAGGAGAAAGAGAGCATTTTTTCTTTAGCCAAGGACAAGGAGGAGAGGGTTTGGTGAGAAAAGGAGGTCCCCCCCCCCTCCATTTCACCCACCCTAGTAATTAATGGTAATATTAAATTCTTAAAGTAAAAGTGACATATGGTAATGTTAAAAATTTAAGTAAAAGTGACATTCTCCATTAAATTTTTAACATTACCATTAATTTGTTTCAGGAAGTTTGAGAGCGATTCCAACCTCATTGGACTTCATATGGAGAAAGTAGAATTTTAGGTCCCATTCAAAATTCAACAGACTTAATGGTTTTCAGGATTTCAAGATTGGTAGTATTGCAACGTTTCCACTAGATTCTATCATGTATGAAGGTATGAAATAGGCATTTAATCAAGAGCACCATGCCCTCAATGTACCTTGATGTTGGTGGCATTGATTGTTGAACTCTTTTGTCATGACCCTAGTAAAAATATATCCTTCACTCAAGTAAAACCACTTATTAGACATGTTAAGCTTTTTGTATCTTATTTTAATGCTTAGAGGGTGACACTGATGATGAGGATCCTAATATAGGCAATGATTTTGATGATATGTGGTTATTTGTTGTAGCATGATTTTTTTTGGACTCTAGAGGCCATTTAGAGCCTCTTTGTTGATGTATTTTGGTTTAGAAATGGATTGCATTCGGTGCTATTTTAGTTATATGCACATGAGAAACTTGGCATATTTGTGTATAATGGTTTGGATTCATATGGATGCACATGAATAAATATGTTTTTTTTCAAAATTTGAATATTTTATGGATTTTTTGGTTCATTGTTTTTTGGTCCAGTTTTTTTCCGGTTCCAGTCCGGTTCACATTTTTAGGGTCGATCAGTTTGATGAGCGGTTTGGTTATGATAACACTGGTCAGGACATGATTCAATGTTGATGTGTGATGTATTATAATTTACTAGACATCTTACACATATTATATATCAGTTCTCTTTTCTTATTTATGTGGCAATGCATTTATTTGATGTTGCTGCTGCTTTAGATGTTTAAAAAATTGAATATTTTTGTATTTTTTAAATTTTGCCAACATTTTTCGATATTTTCCTCGATGTTGCCAAAATTTTCTTTTCCGGACCCTTGACAATATTTTTGCTGACACGATGTCGACAACACTGATCAACATAGCTCAATCTCGGCTTTTTGTTCTTTGTGGTGAGATGAGATCCACTTTCAGCTCCTGGCTAAGGGTGTTCTATTGATCAAAGATGCCCAATCTCTTGATCAACCGACTTATTCTAATTTTTTGTATGCTTTAGTCATGCTACATAAGAGGTTATGAGGTCCGTTGTATATGCCCTTCTACTCTTTGCTTTTCTGTTTGTAAATATTTTTCTATAAATATATGACATGTTTTTCAATTTAAAAAAAAAAATCCATTCTTGAAAAGCTATGTCTCCAAGAAGAATTTATATATATTGTGTTAATAGTGGAGGGCAATAGAAGGAATTTCAAATAACATAATATTTGCATGGTAACATGCTAGGGAAAGTGGAAAGATAATGTGATATAGTTTTAAAAGGAGACTAGGAAGCTATAACTTAACTCGTGGTGCCTTTTAAAGTTTTGATATTGCTAATATAAAGGTGACCTTTTCTTGGCAAAACCAAAAGGAATATATATTAATTTAAGTTCTTAAGATATTTTAAGCCCCCAACTTGACATAGTTGAATTAGTTATCTTCATGGGACCCTTGCACTTTTGTGTACCCACTTAGTGTCAAGTTATCAAGTGAAATAACCATGGCACTGATGATAGGAATATCTATACAATAGTATGAACAATTGTATAAGAAATTGATGAAACTAAGAATGAGTTATCTCAAGGAATTTCTTACAAATATCGATCTAAGATTTGAAAATAAGGGCGTCGCTAGAGAAGTTGATAGATTAAAAAGTGAAAATAACGAAGACATAATAGCTAAAATAAATAAGGAGAATATTAATTCTGAGATTATGTAATAAACATTAAGTGACGAATAAAGTAAAGTAAGATATAATGGTAAAAGTAAAACATGATAAAGTAAAATAAGATATAATAGGAAAAGTAAAACATAATAAAGTAAAGTAAGATAAAATAGTAAAAGTAACTAGTTCAACTTATTGAAGTTAGTACGTGGGCTTACCATTACAAAAGTCACGACTACTTATGAAAAGACACTTGCAGTATTATAAAATCAAGTTCCTTATTCATTTATTAATCAAATATGTGTGTGTGTGTGTGTATGTATGTATGTATGTATTATTTTTACATACATCTTGTCTTATTTGTGTATAATTAGCATAATTGGTTATAACATTGGTATTAGAGTCATCGATTTGGCAAAAGAGTAGGAACTGTTCCTCTGCTCACATTTTTGACCTCCACTCTACATTCTATGAGCCGCATGAGCTATGAATTCCATGAATGGCCACTTTTATGGAATTCCACAACCAAATGCTAGTCCAACCTTCTCCACAATATGCCATTTTTGTGCAAGTACATGTACATGAGGATCTTTGAAAATAAGTATCTTCTTTGTCTTGATTGTTCCAAACTAATTGCAAATGAAATTCTTTTCACACCATGTAGTAGGGAGATGAACATAGAGAATAACATAAGCACAATGAAAGTAGGCATTGCAAATTGTACACATCCTCCTTTCCCTGTTGTAGTTCTAATAAGTTGTTTTGGTCATGAAGATCAAAATAATAGTAAATGACACCCTTCTAGTCTATCCTTACGTAGTTTCCTTAGAATCCGATGAATCCACACCTTCTAGAATCATATCCTCCCCAGTTGAATCAGAGAACTCTGCATCTCTTGGCGATGATCCATCCACAACATCTTGCAAGGAATACGAGCAAGAGCAACGTGGAATAACTCACAAGGTTGAACTAGAAATATTTTCAAATAAGGTCGAGTTAGAAATCTATTCAGAGCCACTTGAAGAAGATGCCAAGGAAATTAGATGCGTTGATTAGATTGCAATTGCAAAAACAAGGAGTGTAGTCTCTAATCCAAAGTAGGTCCTATCATGTCCTAATAGTGGCGTTGAAATAGTGATTCCACAAGTACAATAGATAAGGTGATGGTAACTTGATGGAAGGTGGATTGACCACCAACCACATAGGCGATTGGTAACCCCAAAGGGCCCAATGAGATTTGATCTTGATACCTTTGTGGACTTAGCACAAGAGCATCTACTAATCGAACTAACCCTTGGGGCTATATATATAACAAGGAATGTTAGGAGTTGGCATTTTTACTCATTGCTTAAAGGTAACCTAGAAGGTGAAGCCTTTAGATATGGGAAACATTAGGTGGATTGATGCTTAGTATGGATGGTTTCTTAGGTGGTTTGTTGGTCCTAGTATCGAGCTTCCTACCTTCAATATGATGGTGATGAGAACTTGATGGCGCAACATGGATAACTGCCTTGGTGGATGCACTTTCAACATGAGGATATATTGCGCTGATGGCAACTTGATGGCTAGTTCTATAGATGCATCAAAGGACAATGGAGCAACAACTAGTTTGAGTGTTGTGATTCTTTTTCTTTGTTGTAAGATTTATTGAGATTTTGCATTAATTGGTTGGAGGTAATAACATGAACATGTCATGACCATTAAGGGCCAATGTTTATATATAATGATCAAATGTAGGATACGATTATTATACATGAATAAATGTAATGTAGTAGTGGCTTGACAAGTGTAGGCATATGAGGTGTCAAGCTACCAATGATCCTCTTGCAATAGGTATGTCTTCTCCCATGGCGACCTTGCGAACCAGGCGTATCAGGACCCTTTACTACTTTTATCCTGATCACTAGAGCACTCAGACCTTTACTGGGAGACTCTCACTGGCCTGCGAGTTACCGCTTTGCCTAAAAATCGATTTGACTTGCCGTCTAACCTCCCCGAGCTGGCTGTTTCCAGATTTCTTATTATAGCTTTCAATTTTTGTTTACAGAAGCAGACTGTGGCTTGGTGGTCCTGCTTTTTTGTCTTCTTGTCCAGTTATTGATCTACAGGGCTGCTTTTCCCTGACTGGCCCGGTCTTTCCTGATCAGCAATGATTAACAATACAACCTGACGGTTCCCACTTTCGCACTCTTCCCACTGACTCGCACCCGCTGCCTTGTCATTTTCAAGGGATCTTGCTTTCCTCACCGGGTCTTTAACATGGACGTAATGACAGACTTTCTGATGAAGCCTTCCGATGAACTCATATGGAAACAAGAGGGATTATTCGATAAAGTGGATTCATTTGCAAACCGTCAGTCATCCATTTTAAATATTCCTCCTGTTCCCGCCGTGTCCCCCAATGCACTAGTTCCTCCCCCACTGACAGAAACCAGTGCACAACCTGTCCCAGACAGACCCCCCCCTACCTCCACCTCCTCTCTTTTGCATGCTCGAGATACCCGATCTTCCCTCCAGGACACTCAAAAGGCCCCTACGCCTACTAACAGAGCTCCTCACAGTCGAAAGGTGTGGAAAACATCTAGAAAATCAAAGCGCTTGGTGCTGGGCGACGGTGTGGGTCTGGAGGACCTTTGTAAAATGTCTACTAGCGCGCTGGTGGGACGAGTTTCTTACAAAAGCTTAAGTAGCCAGCCTCTGGAGGATTGGATAAAGTTATCGTGGTTACCTCTTTTAGGTTACTCATCGGAGGTCCTCTACCTCAAAAAAGGTTGGCTTTGTTTTATCTGTAAGACACTAGATGACGCTTCTCTGTTACTCTCTTCTTTTTAGACCTACGGGGGTAGCCGTATTATGCTGAAGAGATGGAGACTGGCCTTCAACCCTGACACCGATTTCTTCCAACTCAGACACCTCTGGGTGCTTCTCCCGGGCCTACCTTTACACCTTTGGAACGAAGGAGCCTTAAGAGCTATAGGCAACGCTCTTGGCAAGTTTATAACTCTCGATTCTCAGTCTCTAAATAGCCCTTTGAGAAAAATGGGCAGGGTTCTGGTTGAGATAGACATAACAGCGGGACTGCTGGAAATAGAATGGAGAGGACGGACACATCTACAACTCTTGGACTACCTTGGGCTTCCTTTCCGCTGCAACCTTTGTCGTGAAACGGGCCATCTCCGACGAGCTTGTCCTGGTAAGTCTCCGAGCTACTCTACTGAAGAGGAGGATCTCCACCTGAACCCTCCCGACTACATGGAAGCCGACCCTTCCCTTGCATACTTGGATCTGACCCCCGCTTCCAGCCCTCCCTTACCTGGGCAAGCTGATTCACCGATTCATAAGCTAAAGCAGCTTTGCCCGTCCCTCTTTTTCTCTCTTTCTGCATCTGAAAAGGAAGCCATTAACTGCTTCCATTGGCTCTCCTCCATTCCCTGTGCAGTGACTCCCCCCCTTCAAACCGATTCATCCCCCTCACTAGCTATGACTGCCCCCACTTCTCACTGCCCTCTTCAGTCAACTGTTGAAACAACTTAGCTCCCCGATACTTCCCACGACCTTTCCCTCCTTACCTCTACACCCCCGGGCTTGCAACCGTTATCCCCTCCTCTCTCGTTGACTTCAGAAGCTGCCCCTCAGGTGCTCCCAGGCTATAGTCAGTCGGAAGACGATGATAATGTTCTCCTGGCCGCACTGAACCCCTCTTCATCTTCTTCCTTGCATCTGGGATCCACCTCACAGCTGCCAGTTTATCGTGGTAAGGAAATCATTTCTTTGGCAGCTGAAGCCGGCACTTCAAACTCACAACAAAAGGATGCCAAGACTTTTGCTTGGTCACGAGGCATAGCATCCGAACTCTCCCCTCTCCAGACTCGAAGCTCTAGAAAGAAGAAGGATTTACAAAGCACACAACATTCTGCTTCTGACTTGCCCACTCTAGATGGTAAGGCCCTTAGAGCAATGAAGGCCTTGGCACGATCAAAGTAATGATCGTGCTCTCCTTGAACATTCGAGGGATCGGAGGCACCCTCAAGGCTGCCTCCTTCCGATGATTGCTGGAGCGAACAAAGCCCGATCTCATCTTTCTTCAAGAGACTCTCTCGGCCGATCAAAAAGCCAGAGATTTTGTTCATCAGTTCCGATCTTATTGGTATACAGCGACGGTAAGCTCCATAGGTAATTTCGGAGGTTTGCTGGTGGCTTGGGACCCCAGTCTTTTTGAGCTGAGACCCTTCCTGTCGTGTGGGGGCTTACTGTTACGGGGCTGCTGCTTAGCCACAAAACTGGAGATGGCGTTGCTTAACATCTACGGACCCTGCTCGGAAAGACCGCTCTTCTGGTCACAGCTGACAGATAGCGGTATTCTCTCTTCCAAACCTCATTGTCGGAGGAGATCTGAACATCTTCCTATCTGCTGATGAAACCTGGGGAGGCGCCTACTTGCCGGGACCTATTGAAGCCCATTACAAAGAGCTCTTTGCCACAAACAACCTAATTGACATCCGACCGACCCGTCTGACCCCAACATGGCGAAACAGTAGGACTGGTTCGAATGCTATCGCCAGAAGATTGGACCGTTTTCTCGTGGTAGACGGATTATTGGCTTCTACTGGACTTTCATCCTCGTGGGTGGAGTTCCCCTTCTTTTTCGACCACGCCCCTGTACTACTCCAGTTGAGGCTTTCAGAACTGCCCAGGTCTTCCCCGTTCAAATTTAACCACTCCTGGCTTACATCGGCTGACTACATTGATCTAGTCCATTTGGTCTGGACGAACCCACATTTTACTTATGAAGTTAACCCACAGCTTCGACTTGTTTGGAAACTTAAAGTCCTTAAGTCAAAGTCTAAGTCTTGGTTCTATCAAAAACAGGCAGAGGAACATGCCCGTATGCTCACGCTGGAGACGGAGATATCCAATCTCACCCACCATTCTATCACTACAGATTGGACCGTGGAGGAGTCAGATAGACTAAAACGGCTAGAAGCTAACAAAGCTTCCTTACTGCGCGCAGAGGAAAACGCGTGGCGTCTACGTAGCCGTGCAACTTGGTTAAAGAGTGGAGATTCTAACACCAAGTTTTTCCACAAAGTAGCTAGCTTTAACAGAAACAAAAAGATGATCTGGACTATTAAAAGCAGAGGGCTAGATATTCGGGGGCAGGAGGCCTTAAAGGATGAGGCCGTCTCCCATTTTACCCAACAATACAAAGCATCCTGCTTGCACAACCTCCTGGAAAAAGGTTCTACCGCCAGACTTTTCCCTCAGTTAGTCTCCGGAGATGAAGCCGCGGCCCTATTCAAACCTGTCACACTTGCTGAGCTTAATGACATACTTTCACATTTCAAAACTGAGAGAAGCCCAGGGCCAGACGGCTGGACTTCAGAATTCTTTAGTTTCTTTTTTGATCTTGTAGGTGAGGATCTCCTACAGATGGTGGAAGACACTCGTATCAAAGGTAAGATTGCTGGAAGTATTAATTCCACTTTCCTGGTCTTGATTCCGAAAGATAACATCCCAATCTCCTTCAACGACTACCGACCGATCTCCCTGTGCAATCTCATTTATAAGATAATCTCCAAAGTAATCTCTAACAGAATTAAACCTTTTCTTGAAAGGAGTCTCTCTGCGGAACAACTGGGTTTCTTGAAAGGCAGAAGAATCCAGGATGCTATTGGAGCAGCCCATGAATGCATCCACAGCATCGAGCAGAAAAATCTAAAGGCGCTGGTTATGAAACTGGACCTCAAAAAAGCTTTTGACTGCATTGATTGGGATTTTCTGAGACTAATCCTTCACTCAGTGGGATTCGGTGACAAGTTTATTAATTGGACTCTGTCTTGTGTTACCAGCGCCAATTTCGCAGTGATGATCAATGGTGAACCTACTAACTTCTTCAGAGGTGAGAAGGGGCTACGACAGGGATGCCCACTCTCCCCTTATCTCTTTATCTTGATAATGGAAGGCCTTAGTATTCTCCTCTCCAAAAGCTTCACCGAGCATCAAATCTCGGGCATAAAGGTTTCAAATCTCATTAAGATTGTCCATCTGATGTTTGTCGATGATGTTCTTCTCATGACAAAAGCTGATCCTGAGGAATGGCTAGTTATTCTAGATGTGCTCTAGCTATTTTGCTCCGTTTCTGGTTTATCCATCAACCTTACCAAATCCTCAGTCCACTACTGGGGTCTAACAGATGCCGAACTCCTTATTCTTAAAGATTCCATCCCTCTCACTTTTATAAATCTGAGCAAAGGCTTCACTTATCTGAGATTCCAGATGAAACTAGGAGTCACCTCCCCTGGTGATTGGCGTTGGCTTATGGCTACTTTTGAAAGAAAAATTGGCTTCTGGTGCAACAAATGGTTGTCTTTGGGCGGACGGCTTATCCTGGTAAAATCAGTTCTCGAAAGCCTGGCTGTTTACTGGATGACTCTGGAGCGGGTCCCTCCAAAGATTATTACTACTCTTCGAAGGCTAGCTTTTAACTTCCTGTGGAGTGGTCAAGCTGACAAACACCGTCTCCATCTTTGCAGCTGGCAAACCCTGTCAAAACCCCGGAGGGCAGGGGGATGGGGCCTAAAAAATCTCTCCTCCTTCAATGTGGCCCTCCTGGCTGGCACTTTCTGGAGAGCTATCACACACGACAGTATCTGGCATCAAATCATCTTTGATAAATATCTGGACTCCAAGCCGCTCATCAATTGGCTCCGCAAGCCTTCTATTCAGCTGAAGAGGGCCTCTCCTTTTTGGAAAGGCCTGGTGGCTTCTTCTCAGGTAATTTTCTACTGGCTCCGATGGAGGCCTGGCGCGGGTAAGGATATTCACATCGGCAGGGATATGATTCTCGGGTTGGGGGACCGGTCTATACTCTCGCCTTCGCTGAGACACCTTCTTCAGACCATTAACATTTCGGTTCTTGCTCAGGTTAGAGTTTCGATAGGGGTGTTCCCTCTGCCGGATGCTTGGACGGGAAGCAGTGATCTCTCCCTTAGAGAACCTTTTGCCTCAGAGTGGAATCGATATACCTCTGCACTAAAAAGCGCCGCGGTCTCTCTGACTGCCGATCCAGATGTTTTATTGTGGGCCGGTGGTGATGCTACAGGCTCTATCACTGTAAAAAACATTTATGCCGCCCTCCAACAACAACTGAATTCTGGAGTTGAAATTCCGTGGATTCAACAGATATGGAATTGGAAAGTTCCCCTCAAACTAAAATTATTCACCTGGCTCGTTGGAAAAGAGAGAATTCTCACATGGGATGCACTCCAAAGGAGAGGCTGGGAGGGGCCGGGGATCTGTTTACTATGCAACAATGCTCTCGAGGACTTGCACCACCTCATGATTCACTGTCCTTTTACTAAAGAGGTCTGGTACCAATCGATAAAGCACTATTCTCTTCCTATTGCCTGGAGCGGCTCCTCCATCACAGACTGTTTTTCCCTGTGGTCCACACAAAAATCGGCCCCGCCTAGTCTGGCGGTACATATCTGCTGGCAGATTTGGTTAGAGAGAAATAGAGTGATTTTTGAGGATCGCCTTCCTTCTTTGCCGACGTTTTTTCACAAGATTCTGGTCTCTTTCAATTGGCAACCGTCTACGGTTCAGTGCTTCCCACATAAAGCTTTTGATTTTGAATTGGCGGAGGGTCACACCATTGCTTTTTTCGACGGAGCTGCTCAGTCAAGTGGCATTTGTTGTGGGGCTGGAGGCACCTTCAAAAACCACCTGTCAAGAATCACAAAGTGGTTCATCAACTGTGGAGTTGGTACAAATACAAAAGCCGAGCTCATGGGTTTATGGGCCACACTCACTCTCGCTGCCTTTTGGTCTATCAACCACTTACACGTCCACGACGACTCGAGAGTTATTATTGACTGGATAACTCAAAAGTGCAAGCTTCATTCCATCCATATAGAAGGCTGGATGCAAAAAACGAGGGAACTTTCTAAGCTCTTCTCCGACATCAACTTTCTCCACGTTTCTCGCTCTCACAATAGGGAAGCAGACGCTCTCTCAAAGAGGGCCCTAAATGAAGTGGTAGGGAGGCTCTCGGTCTACCACTGTGATAGAGGGATCGAGAGCCCCATTTCCTCCATAAATATTTTTGAATGATGCCGCCTGCCCCCCTTTGCAGTTAGAACCGAAGGCAGCCATTGGAAAGTAGAATTTGAAGGTAGCCATTGGAAAGTCTTGGTCACTCGAATTTCGCATCAGTCTTACTCCAACATTGCTAGTCTAGTATCATTTGATTTTGCTGATTATAGATTGTATTGGTCCTTAATGCTAGTGCATTCTGACCTCAAGCTCGCTGCAGTTTTTATTGTAAATGAATTTATACTCTATATAAATTTGAGAATTTTTTTTTGGAAAAAAGCTAGGAAGTTGAACAGTTCAGTTAGGAAGTTAAAGGTCAAGTTAGGAAGTTGAAATGAAAGGTTATTTCAACCTTTAAAAGTATATTTACCCCTACAAGGATTAATGAGCCTTCAAAGCAATAAAGCCTCTATTACTCTTATTATCCTTGTCTCTTTTTTGTGTGTGCATCCTCTAATATTTATTAGCCGTAACCAACTATATACTTGTAACAAGGTTTAGCTAAAAGCTACTGCATATCTTGACTTGGGTCTAAACCTTATATTAGAAACGAGGTTCAAGTAGTATTTCCTTTGTGTCTTTGGGTGGATGTTTTTTTCCTTATGGAATTCCTTCATGTCTAATCTTATGACTTGTGTCACAACACATAAAGAAAATCCTTTAGGAGGTTAATGCATATGACTTTTTGTTGGAGGGCATTGCCTCCAACCTTAATGTCACTGAAGTCGATGAGCTCTTGTGGTAAGTTCATCAAAATGCATAATGCACACCACCTATTTGGGTTTGGATGAGGTTCATGACCCACAAATTGGCCCAATAACTTCACAATATTTTCCAAACACTTCCCGATTTAATGTAAAATCCTCTACCACAAAAAATATGACAATTAAGCATTCGAGATATCCGAGTGTCTTTGGAGAGTGTTTCTTATGTATACAATGGTTAATTAGAACAAAACGTTGTAATGTCCTTGATCTAGCACCCTTTGTAATTGTACATATAGGCCGGTGAGCCGATTGGTACCAAGTGTAAATGTAATGTACATTTAGGCTGGTGAGTCGTTGGCACCAAGTTTTGGTGTAGCGCGCACCTGAGTAGTGCGCGGAGAAGGGTTATCAAAGACAGGGTGTGCACATTTTATGTGTTGCGCGCACCTCTGTAAGTGCACACATTGCACAATGTTGCGCACACTTGGGTAAGTGCGCGGGAATGACCTGGAAGTGTTGGACATTTGCAACTTCGAGCAGTCATTCTCCACAAGAAAGTACAGGAAGACCCATCTACAACATTACAGAAGCCCTAGGAAGAAGTTGGAGAACCAGGAAGAGAAGTCGACCACATAGGAAAATAATAAAGTAATTGAAGACCCAAAAATCAGAAGTCGGCCCTAGACTGGCACCTAGATTAGTATAAGTACAGGACTAGATCATTTCATTTGGACAGACATGCAATTCTCCTTTCTCCAGTGCGCACAAGGCAGTTGCAGCTGCAGTTGTGCTATTTCGCTATATCTTGGTTCTGGTTGTCTTGGAGAGTGCGCCACACTTGGAGAAGCTCTTGCTTGGTTGCTCTTGG
The DNA here is from genome assembly GCA_009831015.1 of Picea engelmannii. NCBI lineage: Eukaryota > Viridiplantae > Streptophyta > Pinopsida > Pinales > Pinaceae > Picea > Picea engelmannii. Next base: position 789,066 of record ML780308.1, read on the forward strand.
TCATTTTATTGAGGCACTAGGTCTTGGTGATGCTAGCCTTGGGGAGGATCTTCTCTGTACGGTATTTTGGGTATAGATGGTGATGTACTGGTAATATCTTGGACTGAATTCTTCTATAGAAAGGTTGCTGGGTTTTCTCCCATGGTTGGGTTTCCCAGGATAAACTCTTGTGTTCTTGTGTCTATTGTGCATGGTTAATATTTCTAGATTTTGTTATTTCGTTGCATTGTTATAGTTGAGATTTTCAGTGTATAGTTATTCTATGATAATTGTTGTATGAAAGTGAATCTTGTTATTAATCATAAGGCAATAACTATCAGATCTGAGAATCATAAAACATCAACATGAAGTGCGCGTAGAACTGAGTTATATATATGACTGGATATGTATTGAGGCTGGAGAGCCTGTGTGAGTATGAGGCTGGTGAGTCGAGTCACAGATAGGCCAGTGCGGCTATCCATTTAATTATACTCAGTTATTTATATAATATTACATTGCTGCGTGCAGATAGACTCAGACGAAAAGAGATGGGGGCCTGACTCCATCGGAAAAGGGAAAAGGGGGTGAGACGTAAGTCTTGGGAATATTTTATAATATTTCTGGAAAAGTAGAATGTTAGATAATTATTTTACCCTAAGTTCTCGAGGGTAGGGAACATGTCACCAAGTGGCTTAAAGCTACTTCTGAGGGTGACAAGTGTCGGAAGGCATGCAATATATATTGTTGGACTTAGTGTATTTTGGGGGGATTTGCATTATTATTCATCTATTCGGGGAAGGATTTTGAGGTTGCAAGCTCTCGTGAGCAAAAGTGGGTCGGACTGTATGGAAAATCCGATTATTACCTTATCTGCACATAAGAGCTTGTGAAGAGTTGAGGAGTTGTAATTAGAGTTTTAATGTCAAGGAGTCGGGTTGACAGAACCTGAGCAATCTCTCTGGGTGAGAGATTGGCTGTTGTGAAGTGGTTGTCAGATTTGTGAGCATACTTTCCAGGTGGGAGTATTGCTGAGAATTGTTCCCTGGTGCGCTGGGCATTAGCTGCAGGGCTTAGAGACTTCCTGTCCATCCTGTTGATGGTAACCTTGGGAAGGGAAGTGGGGCAGCCGAAGGACTGTTGAGCAAAGAAGGGGCACACTTCCTTGGGTGTGACAGGTGCGTGGGGAATGAGGGAGTGTGGGCTAGTTGCAGCAACATGCACTTAAGACTGAGCACTTCTGTTGAGAATCAGACCTTAGCTTGTGGCTAGGAACCCTTTTTCCTTGGTGGAGTTAAGCCCTAGCTCGGGGGTGACCTATTGCTGGAAGCTTATGAGCAACAGAGTCTATGGCTGGGAGGAACGTCTGAGTTAAGAGAAAAGTGTCCTTTATGTGCTTGTCTTGTTTACTGTGTGCATATTTGTCTATGCTTGATATGGGTTAATTCTTGTATGTAGTCACATATAAGTATTTGTTGTTATTCCGTTTAGTGTTGCTTATACATGTAAGTATGGTGCTTATAGCCTGTATTTTTAGTTGTGCATAAATATGTCAGGTGATGATAGCCTCGCTTGTTAAGTTAATCTAGTGATTTTGGTTATGAGTCTTCAAGAAGAGGATTGAGTAGCGGGGTGCGCAGGAAAGTAACCTGTGTGCATAGGAGGTTGGATTTCGTGTGTGTTTGTTCAAGGAAATAGACTCCGTGCACAACGAAACCAGAGTTGGCGCATGATGCCTAGATGGTTGTGCTATGTGATCAGTATGTTGGTGCGTGCAATTATTGAGTTACTTCCACTGCTTAAGGTTGTGTTTTAAAGGAGAATGTTGCTTCCGCTGTTATAAGTTGTGTGGTGCGACTCAAGTTTGGGTTGAGCGCGTTACTTCGAGTGATACTGTGGTGACTTGTATTTATAGAATCCGTGCAGTGAAATTTTAGAGTAACATTGCTTAGTAGTACGCTGGGGATGTTACAATTTGGTTGATTTAGAGCTATAGAACTTGAGGTTGTGTGACGTGGCCTAGCCTAGCGTGGCTGGGGATGTTACAAACGTAACCTTTGGTTAGGCTACAGATGGTGACTACTTGTTAGCTATACACTTCCTAGTTCTCAATATAGAAGAACATCTGTTGTTTCAGATGGTCTGTAACTTGGGAAATACCCTATCAACATAGAGTTCACTTTGTTGATATAATTATTGTCATAATTTTTTAGTCAATTAATAATTATTATAAAGTTTAAACTACTCGAGAAGTTGTTTGACTCTGTGGAAGATTTTTGGAGATAACCTACTTCTTTGGTGCTATGCTCACAACCTCCACTTGCAAAATGAAAATATTAGAGTGAGGAGTTGGTTGCGACCATATTAATGGCAAGTCACTTGGTTGGATTGCAACTTCCTTTTTGGCTAAGAGATCTACACTTTTAGTAAGTTTCCTTCAATTGTTCTTAACAGTAAACATTTTGAAAACAGGCTTAGGATATAGTAGTCATCTCCAATAGGTCCATAATTTTAGGTGAGAGTTATTTTGGTGTTTCTAACTGACATAGTTATTAACATTGAGTCACCAAAGGGTTAAGCTTTTTTAATGCTCAACTCTAGGAAACATTTAAGACCTTGGATAATGGCTTTATATTGCTACATTGTCGGCAGCCTTCCCTAGGTCTAGTTTATAAATAAGATGAATCTTCATTCATAATTTCTTCTTTAACTGAGTTTCATTAAAAGATCCATCATATTTAAGCACATAATCTGTGACAATGGTCTACGTGCTTGGATTTGGCTTAAAGTGTCTTGGTTATCTGTCCTTCAAGTACATTCATTGTTGAAATTAATGCAGCTGCAAGAGCCATTCTCTGGAGGATGGAAACGACCCTAGCTATGGACTAGGGCCCCCAACACACTCCTGGGGTTTCTTGGTATGAGACCAAGCAGTGAGAGCCATGGAAAAAGACCCTAGTCAGGGCCGCCAGTATGTGACTGGGGTTCTTGGTCTTGGATCAAGCAGTAAGTCCCTGGATGTGTCTAGGGCCCCTAAATGTGTTCCAGGGAATCCTTGCCCAGTGCTTGGATTGATCCTTGGATATGTTCCTTGGTCGTTGATATAAGTCCCTAGATGTGTTCTAGGGCCCTTGGATGTGTTCTAGGGAACCCTTGCTCAATGCTTGGATTGATCCTTGGATGTGTTTCTTGGTGGTTGATATAAGTCCCTAGATGTGTTCTAGGGCCCCTGGATGTGTTCCAGGGAACCCTTGCCTAATGCATGGGTTGATCCTTGGTCTTGTACCTTGGTGGATAAGACCCTAGATGTGTTCTGGAGCAACCTGGTCTTTGACCAGGTAGATCTTGGTGAAATACCAAGAAGTGTTGATGTGTGATCCTCTTCCTCTCTCCCGGGATGGTCCATGAGACCTAGGAGTGTCTATGAAGATGGACATGACCACATTGTTGATGTACCCTCTTATGCAGTGATGATAAAGTTTATAGGTCGTTATGAGACTCATGTGAACATGTTTTGCCATTATGAACCCCCCCTTGACTTTGTCCTAACAGGTACCCCCTTGTTGTTTTGATTTCCCTCTTGTTTCATGTGATTGGGGTTTTACTTTATGTGATTAGGGTTTTATGTTATGTGATTGGGGTTTTATATGTGTTTAGGGTTTTTATAATTAATATTAATATTAATTGACATTTTAATTAATATTTATAGTAATTAAATGTCAATATTTAATTATAATTTTAATTGCCCTAAACCCTCCTCCTAACGATAAATAAGACCCTATCCTCTAGCATTCTATTACACTCACTCACTCCTCACTCTCCTATCTGCTGCGGCTACCTCAGTTGTTCTCCCTTGGTGATGGTGTGGCCTCCTCTTTGGACTATCTTTTCAGATCTGAAGTATTTTACTTGGCCACCATTTGGCTGGGAGTTACTTCTGCAAATTCTTGTTTGCTGGAGATGAGGGCCAGACCCCCTGACTTGCTGCTTATACTCTTCATTAGATGCCGGTCTGCTTAAGAGAGCCACAGACCTGAGGGAAGGTGCCGCAGCCTCTCTTCTTGGCTGCCAGAACAGTTTTAGAGGGCCATGGTTCTAAAGGGAAGGTGCTGCAGCCTCTTCCATTAACTGTTGTTACCTGTGTTCAAGCTCCTATGGATGATTATCGTCTTGCTAAAGATCCCATGGGTGTTCTTCTCCCTGCTGTCCTTCTTGTGGGTGTTTTATCCCTGTACCATCTACCTCTGTTGTGGAGTATTTTACTGTCTCCGTATTGAAGGGTTTTTGATATGTTTTGCTATCCCTTTTATGGAGGGTTTGCTGTCCCCTTCATGAAGTATTTTACTGTCTCCTTATTGAAGGGTTTTGCTATCCCTGTTATGAAGGGTTTGCTGTCCCCTTCATGAAGTATTTTACTGTCTCCTTATTGAAGGGTTTTGCTATCCCTGCTATGAAGAGTTTGCTGTCTCAGTTTTTGGAGATCTTGCTGTCCCCTTTTGTGATGTCCTTGCTGTCCCTTCTTGTGGGGTACCTGCTATTGTTTTATCAGCTATGATCTATACCTTGCTGTCCCTTCTTGTGGGGTACTTGCTGCAATTGTCTTGTGATGGTCTATACCTTGGCAAAACTGTTACAGAGATCAAACCCCAGAGGTTTGATCCATGAACCTAAAACTATTTCTGAGCATAGTTTAAAGGTTTACATTCACACATGTGACAGGTACATCTTTCATAGATCAGGAGGTAAGCTTGAGGTTTGTCTTTTCACTCAGAAATTTTGTTTATACTCAGAATTTATTTTAGATCTGTCTATTTCTTTTCTCATATATGCTGATCTAGTGATCAGAAAATTAAAAAGGCATTATTGTTTCTATTTTTCCCTAATTCTAACATTCATCACACGAATTCAGATGTAATAGGTTGAGCTAATAGTTATTGTTCAAGTTGGGACGAACTGCCGAAGTTTGAGCAGCAGAAAGTGGGAAATAGCACCTTGAATTGTTGAACACTAGGCATGCCAACAGTAACTACTTAGATAAGATACAAAACAATAAGCATAGAGTGTAATATGATATGATATTGGAACTTTGCTTTAGTTGTTGGTGCTAAAACATGCCATAGCGGTAGGTTAATTTGGGCTGAAATATTTTATGTATTAAGAAACTTGGCTAGTGCGAGTTTTGCCAGAACTAGGAAAGTACTTAATTCTAGATAAAAAAAAAACAGAATTAGGGAAATGATCCTGAAAGATGAAGGGCTACACTTTTCAACTCATGAGTAGATCAATTCAACTTAATTGCTGGGACGATTTTTTGAATGTCAGATATTGTAGAAAAATTCAAAAAGATAATAAAAGAAATTGAGAATAGTCCAAATGTCTTGAAGGTTGGTATATTTTATTTACAGTTTTATTTTTCAAGTCTTCCTTTTTAATTTTGGGCTTTTTATGGAGAAAGTCAGGAGTCAGGGTATTGTATGGGTTGAGTGGACAGAAGAGGTTCTCAACAATCGGAGAAGATCCTGACACTCATAGTGATTTCCAAGCTGTAAATAAGGCTCCAAAAGATGTTCCCTCAGCACGTGAGTTGGTGGAGAAGGTATGAGCTTTCATGTTTCAATTTGCTGATATGACATTGCATATTATCCAGTTCATGAAGTTTACAGCATTCTGCGATGTTTTTCATATTGAAGTTTCAAAGTATGGATTATAGCTTGGCAACCAATCCAATAAAAATAGATGAAAAAGGAATCTACTTATTTTATGAGTCTAAATAATCTGGATGCAGGATATCAAAAATAATCATATAATGTTATATATGAAAGGAGTTCCAGCTGCTCCCCGCTGTGGCTTCAGTGCCTTAGCTGTCAAAGTACTGCAAGAATATGGTAGATGACATCTTTTCACCAAATTTTGTTACACTTTACATAGTTATCATTTCCTGATTGGTAATTGCTGTAATTCTAGTCATCTGTTTTTCATGATTAGATCAAGATTGACCTCACAACAATATTTTTTTTTGGCAATATGGATATTATATTCTGTTAATAAACAATATGTACATTGATCATATTACCAAAAAAAGGGGTGGCAGAAAAGGTCAATGGCATAGTGTTGCAAAGGGGTATTAAGTAAAAATCCTGGTGAACTACTATACTATCAGATATAAAAAAGGGGCATTAAAACAAAGTTCCCCATCATAACTGTCAACAGACTATAAGTATCTAATAATTGGCCTTGGGCCCTAGAAGGATACAGGTTTCAGAGATTAAAGTCTTCCCCGAGGGGTGCAACAACATCATAAAGCAAACAAAATTATCAGGCACATGGAGCCACCACTGTTGCAGAAGTCAGGGGTCATTGTCATTATGCTTTAAGGGCCATCCTGATGTTTCAGGAGGTTTGTCCAGCACTACCAGTCTCCAATCACTTGGATGTGGAAGTATCAGAAAGATCCTAGGAGGATTTGATGATTATCTAATAGAATCATCGTAGAAGAGGGTTCTACCTTTTTACTCTATATCTAATCTTGTTGTCTTCTTTCTATGAGTAACTTCTGACTTGTGCGTGAGTAGGTTTTGGGATTATATTATTATTTATGGCATGTTTGGGCAGGTTTCTAAGGGGTTGCATTCCTTTGTGGGTTCCATACTCATAGTTTATGTTGTCAGCATTATGGCTATGGGTTCCAATTGCATGATGACTAAACTTGAGTTCTCAAACTCTTCCAAGACAAGATGAGAAATCTGTCTTGAAGCTACAAAATCCCAAGCTTTTATAGATGACTGGGATGTGAAGGGGTGGCGTATCACCATTTTAAAGGATGCTTGTGACTAAGTTTTGTCTATAATAATGATGTTTGTCTATTACTTGTTGTAAGTATGTGCTTGCCGATTCTGGTGGTTCTTGGTTATGAGTGTGCTGTTTACAAGAGGATTTTTTCAATTCATACAAGTGCATATGTTGGTCAACTGCCATGTGTCTTCACAGGCATATACATCGATAGACTCTAGTGGGTGTTCATCCATTATACATGTTTTTGGCTGACTCGGATGTGTCTTGATTGTTGTGACATGCTTGCAACCTTGGTTTATTATGATGGCATGATTGAGCATTGAAATTTGTTGTTCCTAATGATTGTCTACTTATATTTCGTTGAGGGGTTATTCCTCAAAATCTTGTAGTGGTGACGTAGGTATGTGGTCCAAAAGAATCCTTTGAACCACTGTGTGCAGAATTTGCAAATTTGCTCTTACCTTAACTTCTGTGAGGATGTTTATATTGGGTAAAATCTGATGTCAAAACAGAATATGGGGTCTGATATGGAAAATATGTGTGCAAGTCTGATGGAGGCATAAATACAAATGTTAAGGGAAAGTAATGCTTGTCTTGTGGTAAGTCATTAGTGCAAACAAATACACTCTCACCCTTGTATAATGCAAGGGAAATCCGGTTTTCATTGTGTAAGTTCTTGCAGGTCCAAACATGCAGAAGGAAAGCACTTGTGCATGTATCCCTTAGCTGTAACGGGTAAAGGAATATGCATGATTTGTGCCGAGTAATGTTCAACAGTGAGGGCTTAGTAATTTATAATACTTGTTGAGAGTGCAGAATTTTGTTAGATAATATTAACACTTGGGGCTTTCTGTAATATGTGCTTTAGTTGAGTCATGATGTAATCCTTTTATAATTTAATGTTAAGTTATTACTTATGTAATGATGCCATTAATTAGGTGTTAGGTGTTGGGGAGTGATGTAATGTTCTCATTGTACATCCCCACTTCTGTATGATAATGAATTAAGACATTAGACACTATAATAATATGTCATCCAAGTGTCTTTTCTCTCTCTTTTTCTGCCTTGTATTATCTGCTATTGTTTGTGTGAAACTTTGACATGGTATTAGAGCTGTAGAGGTAGGAATCCAGAGGGGCATGGTGAAAGAACCAAGAGACTTTGGCATACATGAAGCCAACGTTGGACAATGTGAGGCAGGGTGACAAAGAAAGATAAAATATTAATTATTGATATAAATTGATGTTAGATGATACGTTGAGTGAATACCTATGTTATTTATATTGTTGAAGAAGCATGGTTACTATGAATAGCTGTGACCCAAAAATCTTAGTAACTAGGGTTAATTATACTAATATGTTCATTATATGTCGTCCCTTCTCGATATGATTTGTCCTTGAAGCAGAAACAAGAATCGATGTCGAATTTCAACTTCTACCATGACTCATGACTCTTAGTTACTAGGGTTAATTATACCAATTATGTTTATTACACATCATCCCCTATGATACTTCGTCCTTGAAGAAATAATAACAATTGATGTTGAAGTTCAACTTCTACTACGACTCAACATGTTGCATTCTTTGTTTGACACAAGAAGTCTTTTTTCACCCATAAAGATTAGCAAACGGATTCCTCAAGAAAGAAGAATATTGTACATGCAACGTGGGTCCAAGATAAAGTGAGTAGAGGTCAATGCAACAATAGTGATGGGATATTGATTTCGATCTTCGGATTCAACTGGTAACATACGATCTCTGTGGAAAGACGTCTTGATTTTTTTGGATTTGTCATATCTTTGAGAGGTAGGGAATGAAACTTTGTCAATATATGTGGCTCTGCTTGACTCATCTTCAAATGTAGTGGTTTTAACTTCAAGTTCATTGTCAACATAATTGAAAATAACTCCTCTTGTTGTTAGTAATTAACTTTTTTGCACAATGTACAACAACATTTATAGGTAGAGTAGGGGTCTTCGATGAAGTGTCCCATTTTTCTCTTCGTAAGCTAGTCAGTGAAACAATAATAATTGTTGTGATGTCTTTGCTCTCATATGAAGCCAAAGTCAAAATCAATTGCATTGAGGCATATACATTTTCAGCGTAATTCTTTCTAGCATTAGCAAGGAAATGTTGAAACATTCAAGCATGAGATCATCACACTCAAGGTCCATCATAATCACATAACTTGACTTTCACAACATTGACTAGAACTATTATTTTTATACCAAATGAGGGATTGTTCATCTAATCTATCCCTAGAGGCTTCCAACTATCGGCTGAAATATTTCCCTGATTAAATCATCATTATATGGCACTTTAGGGGATGTTATTCTAGTGATTTCATTAATGTAATTAATAACAATGGGCCAAATATTTATGTCTTGGTGTCTTAAAAAACTTTGGCCTTACTAGTGCACTCCTCGAAGGAAGCATTACATCTTGCATTGTTTCAAAAGGTGATTGTCCCACCATGGATAAATATTCTTCCACTTGCTCCAAAGCATGAATCAATTCATCCTTGTACTAAAGTGGGTGTTCAAGCCACCTTTCAATCTCGAGTAGCTTTTGCATGAATAAATCCTTGTTTTTGGGACCCATTTGTTTATCTAATTTATTGTGTAGATATTTCATGTATTATTCCATGTTGTAGATATTTATTTAATTGCTCATCTCAATAGGCAAACTTTGGGTATATTTTAGGCACTGGTCTATTTTATTGTATTGTAAAGAAAAGGATTGCCTTTCATTAAAGGAATTGCATTTGCATTGTTTGCTTGTCATTGGTTTGGGTCTCCCTAATAAAAACCAAATTAACTCCTAGATCATTTATTAAAACTTAACTTAGTTAAGTAGGGTCTACCCCCCTTGGCTTCCCTAGGAGTGAGCCTAGACGGAAGAGGTCTAGATCGAGGTGACAATGGGTCTGGACTTAGGCTTGTGCCTCTAACGACACACCAAGTGGGTTGGAGACTTCTCCACGTTATTAGGTGTGTATAAGGACAACAACAGGTCCACAACCACAAAATTGGGTTTATGCATGCCAAGCACTCATCAGTTGGAATGTGTGCATGGCTAGATCACCTTAGTTTAGAGTTTTTGAGATCCTTTTAATATGAGTGGAGAGGATAGAACCAGAGAGAGTTATTCCATTGAGTAGCAACCAACCTCCTTCTCTTTTATTCTTTCTTTTTTTCATTGTTGCCTACACTCTGTGCAATGCTTACTATGCATCCAGTCTTGTATCTTGTCTCCATGATGCAAACAATCTTTTGACTAATATAGTGATAGGGTTTGACTATGTAGTTTCTTTACAGTGCTTTGAGTTTGGTGGTTGAATAATCTTTCTTTGTCACAGAGGTATGGGTGGCCTAAGTGTCTTTACTTTGATTTTGATCACTTAAAGCACATGCTCATCTTTCTTTCATGTTTCAGAGTTTAGTTGTTGTGAAGTGTAATCTCTCATATTATTTAATTTTGAAACTTTCTTGAGTCCTTGGTTGGTTGCATGCATGTCAAGGACAACTATTTTTTGTATTGATCATTTGTACTAACCACGCAAATTATCTAAAGTGTTGATAGTGCATGAACACTATGAACACCCCTTGTGATTGGAGAAACACCAGTCTTAACGGAGGAGTAATTAGCAGTGACCTTAAGCTAATTACTCATAGTTATTTCCTAGTTTTGCTCGTAGTAGATATGAGAAATAACAAATTGGTGCTGTTGTCGCCGGTTGGGGACTTCATCAATCCTTGGATACTACAATGACAATGGTGAGTTTTTATTTATTGATTTATTTTTTTACTTATATGGAGACTTCACGGGTGTAGGATTGGGTGATACTGGATAACAAGTGGAAATCTCCAAGATTTGATCATACACAAGGCATTGTTCCGGACCCTAGTGAACTTGAACATCTATTTCAAAATACAAGGGTGGATCACTACCTAACAACGTCCCTTGGCGACTCCATTTTAAAACATCATGATTGATCATGGATGTTGAATCCATAAATTGAGTGCAGGGTAATTTTTCCCTAGTATATGAGTATTCTCATATTAAAAGAGGAGAAGTTGAAACTATTCCCACGTTTCATGGCAAATTTGTCAATGCATTGCATAAGATCCACCCTTCATTCTGACCATGAAACATTTTGGAGGATTATGCCTTCGCTTTTCGTTCCTATTATGGAAATCGAGCACATAAAGAAACCAAGATAACTCGAAAGAGTTCTTCATATTGTATTACATAATGAGAAAGCAAAATCTTTCTTATATAGGATTACAAGCAAGTCGAGTCAATCCACTTTACGAATGTGGGATAGATTGAGAAACACAATAAAGTGAAATAAGACATAAAAACATAAATTAATCTAAAGTCAAGTAGACTTTATCAATGCCTAAGTATAATATCTAATTGACCATTATAAGCTAATATTTACTTTAACACCTTCCCTTAATGGTCAATCTACTAACTACACCAAGCTTATCGTGGAATTTTATATATTTTTCAGGACTTAAGACTTGGTGAGAATGTCTATAGTTTGGTCCTTTGTGGGACAATACTGCAGCTCGATAGTTCCATCCTCTACAAGCTGTCTGATGAAGTGGCAATATACCTCAACATGTTTGGTACGCTCGTGGAAGATTGCATTCTTGGCAAGTTTGATCACCCCTTGATTGTCACATAATAGGGGTGTTGGCTCTATTTGTTGCATCTGCATATTTGAAAACATCCTCCTGGGCCAAACTACCTCACATGCTCCTTTAATTGCTCCTCGATATTCTGCTTCTGTCGATGAAAGGGCTACTGCATGCTGCTTCTTGCTAGTCCATGTGACTGCACCCGTTGCAAGGATGAAAACATATCCATAAGTGGATTTTCTATCGTTGACAGAACCTGCCCAATCTGATCTGTATACCCATACAATCGAGGGTCTTGGCTTCTACTATACAAAATGCCAAAGTCAAGTGTCTCTTTCACATATCTCAACACTCTCTTCGTTGCAGTCCAACGCTCTACTTTGGGCGCTGTCATGAATTTGGAAATGAAGCTCACAGTGAAACTCAAATTAGGTCTAGTGGTTGTAGGATATATCAAGCTACCCACTAGTTGCCTATATATTGACTCATTAACTGCCTTAAAGTCAGCCTTGGCTGAAAGTTTCAACCCTTTCTCCATAGGTGTAGACAAGATTTTGCAATCTGTCATTCTGAACCTGCTAAGCAAACTCCTAGCATATTTTATTTGTGAAACAAAAACGCCGCTACCTGTTTGCTAAACTTTCCTCACTACTTGTAATAATGATATCATCTACATATATGACCGGAACGATGATATCATTACCAACTCTTTTGACATACATACTGGAATCTGAGGGACTTTGCTGGAATCCCTGTTCATCCTAGTATCTATCAATCTTAATGTACCACGCCTTGGGTGCCTGCTCCAGACCATATAGAGTCTTCTTTGGTCTGCAGGCTAGATGCTCCTTGCTTAAAACTTGAAAATCCTGTGGTTGATACATGTAGACCTCTTTTTGCAAATCGCCATTGAGGAAGGTACTCTTCATGTCAATTTGATGGACCTTTTAGCCAAACTGTGCTGCCATGGCTAGAACAAGTCAGATGGTGCTTATCTTTGCTGTAGGAGTAAAGGTCTCTTGATAGTCAATGCTTTCTTGCTGAGAGAACCCTTTTGCAACCAATATGCCTTGTACTTGAACTTGTAGACCCATTTACAGCCAATGGGTTTCTTCCTTGGTGGAAGAGTTGTGAGGTCCCAAGTCTGATTTTTCATCAAACTCTCATGTTCGGTTGCCATAGCCTTTTCCCACTCAGTTATCCCTTTCACCTCCTCAAACAACCGTGGCTCATACATTTCCTGAACATTGGCCATCAAAGCAAATTTGACCATTTTTGGTATATGTTTGCTTTTTCCTCTCGATGATTGTCCCCTATCCAAACATTTCTAATGGTGTTGTGCTACCACTTGGGTCTCTTCTTGGGATTCTCATCATCCACACATGTATTTGTGTCATTTGAATGCTGATTCGAGCTATCCGCGTTAGAAATCACTGACATAGAAGACTCCTCATGCTTAGTATCTTCCCCCCCTTCAGGCGGAGCTACCTGAAGCTTGACACTTGAATCCTTATCCACCACTGTCTGCTCGGTAATTTTGAATCCGAGAGAAGTGTGGAAAGGTCCAACTTCCTCGTCAATGACATCTTTACTAAATCTCACCTTATTGGTGTCAATATCAATCAACTTGTAGGTTTTATGATTGTCGTTGTATCCTGTGATCATCATCTTTTTGCTCTTTGGATCTAACTTGGTTTGCTTTTCATCTATAATCCAAATGTAGGTAGTAGAATCAATGACTTTAAGATGGCTAAATTTTTGCTTTCTTCCAAACCATGCTTTCTCTAGAGTCTTCTGCTTCACTACCATCGTTGGAGATCTATTCAACAAGTATACTGCTGTAAACACTGCCTCAACCCAAAACCTATTTGAAACACACCTGTTTTGTAACATACACCGGGCCATTTATGTGATAGTGCAATTCCGCCTTTCAACTACTCCATTTTGTTGTGGAGTGTAAGGGGTAGTGAACTGTCTTTTGATTCCATGTTTTGTACGAAAGTTATTGAATTAGTTGGAACATAATTCACCACCATCAGACCTAAGAGAGGTAATGTGACAACTTGACTCTTTTCTACTAAGGGTTTGAACTTTTGTAGGGGGAGACGCACAGGGGGGACGTGTGGGAGCACCCCCAAATTTTGGGGAAATTCATGGGGGACGGGGGGACGTCGGGGTCCGGGGCTCTAAAATTATAAAAAAATATAAATATTATTGATAAAATCCCAACAATAACAATTCAGCCCATGTAAATTACTAACTTCATCATTGTGCATACTAAATAGTAAATAGTAAACAACAAACTAGTACTAAATTCAAATTTGTAAATGATATATATAATAAACATGATTCAGATTCAGTAATGAAATACATTGATTCAGATTATGATTCAGTAATGAAATACATTGTTTCATAAATCATAAATGAAACAAATATAGTAAAATATTGTATACATTGATTTAAATTCATCATTCATCATTCATCATTCATGTCCAAATGTGCTCAAGGTCGACGGGGGTGGAAATGTAAATGTCCAAATGATATGTGTAAACTTAAAGCATGGTATTTACTATTTAGGTTTTTTAATTTTATCATTTATGTGAGGTAGGTTTTTATTATTTGAGTTTTTAATAAAATTGTTTTTTTTTTATAATTTTAAATATTATTAGCCAAAAATTTAGGGGGGACGCCTAGGAGTCCCCCTTTAGAGGGGGTGCGTCCAGAAGCACCCCTTTTCGAGGGGGGACGCCCAGAAGCACCCCTTTAGAGGGGGTGCGTCCAGAAGCACCCCTTTTGGGGAAACATGCCCCCCACACTGGGGAAACGCACCCCCCTGCGTCTCCTCGAGTTTCCCCAAAAGGGGGACATGGGGAAACGTTTCCCTAGGAGCACCCCCGTCCCGGGTGCGTGGGAAATGTGGGGGGCGTGCACCCCACCCTGGGGGACGCATCCCCGTGGAACACTGTTAAACACTTTAGATTTTAGTTTCAAAAAATACACCCACATTTTCCTACTATAATCATTAACAAACAAAAGGAAATACTTGGCACCTATGATTGATGCTGTGTTCATTGGTCCACAAATGTCCGTCTGAACGAGTTGAAGGACTCTGTGCTCTCCATGCTTGTCCTTCATCAAATGGCACTCTGTGTTGCTTCCCTACATGGCAAGCTTCACAAACTCTCTGGATCTTCTATTGAATGTTCGGGAGTCCATCTATCAGATTCTCTTGTGCCAACTGAGAGAGGTAGGTCAATTTGAGGTGCCCATATATCTGATGCCATAGTGTACTGATATATGATGCAGTCTTCGCTGCTAGTGCACGTTCTCTAACCTGTACAATATCTACCAGTCTGAACAATCTGTGGTCCTCGACACCAAGAGCAACAATCTTCTTCGTCTCCTTGTCAACTATGTAACACTTATGATTGCTAAGGTTGACATTTAGTTGGGGGCTGTGCCACATAATATGACTAACTAAAAGCAGATTAAGCTCCATAGCTGGCACATAGTATACATTGAGAATGATTAACATTTTTCCTCCAAAGGAAATTTGCACATTTCCTTTTCCAAGGACTGTATATACCTCACCACCATCGAAGATCACTGAATCCTTGGAAGAACAAGGCGTGTACTTTGTCAACCAGTCCTGCCTATTGGTGAAATAATGTGATGCACTTGAATCAATGAACCAAGCAGATGACAAAGGTTGATCTACTTGTGTCGTGGGCATAAATGCATAGAAGGCTGACTCCTCCTTTGTATGCTCTACAACATGAGCCCACTGCTGAGGCCTTCCCTGGTTGGTTTTCTGGTCAACCAACCTCTTTTTGCAGTGCTTCTTTAAATGGCCCTCCTTGCCACAATAATGGCATTTGATGGTTTTCTAATCCTTGGTGGCATCATCACCGCTGCTCTATCCTGTCTTCTTGGCCCATTTGCCTTTGCCCTTTTAATTTGGCAGCAAAGGCCTGCTCAGAACCCTCTGTCTCACTGTGACTACCGAACTATTTCTTCCATCTGTCCTGCTGTAAGAGTGTATTGCAAAGTTCATCAAACTTCAAGTCAACATTCATAGAAGTGATATTCAGGGTCTCAATAAATTGCTTGTAACCACATGGTAAACTTTTCAGTGTGATTACCACCGTGTCTTCCTCCTCCATCTTCCGACCAACGACCATCAACTGTTCTAGTATATCTTTGATCCTGAGCAAATGCTCTTGAAGGGATGCATGCTCATCCATCATCATAAAAAATGGTATGTTCTTCAGGAAGAAGGCTCTGCCCTTGTCCAATGTATCATGCAATGCTTTCAAATGTTTCCAAATCACTGAGGAAGTTGTACCTATCTAGACCTCTGGAAGCATCTAATTTGTTAAGGACAACTTAATCAACATCACAATTTTTCTGTCTTTCTCCTCATACTTATCATGGTCTCTACCTGCAACTGTAGGCCGGGTAACTTTACCATGGACAGTATCTGCCAGGCACCTATACTAAAAAATGGTCACAATCCGCTACTTCAATGTGTTGTGGTTCTTTCCTGTGAGCTTTTAGCCCCCTTCTAGCATGATGTTGGGTAAAGATGCCATAGGTGAAGGTTAGAAATAACCCAAGAACAGAGTAATATGATGAAATCTATCCACAAACATCCCCAAAACAAGTAGATCTAGACAAATATGCTCACCACCAGCTCAAGATCACTCAAATCTATTCATAAATAACATCAAAAAATTAATCTCCTTGGATGTGCTGAAAAATAACAAATCAGCAGCTAAAACTTCCAGGTCTGCAAATCTGGGCACCAATATAGGAAAAAAAACAAGTTCAATCTGCTTCCAATTCGTTTGGTTTTAGTGAAATTCTTTTGGTTCTTTGATGTGCTATGCTAGCAATCCCTTGATTCATTTCTGCCAGTAGCAGTCCCTAGGTCTTCATGCTCTCACAGACTCCATCCATGGCTCCAGCTGAGCTTTGATACCATATTACAGAAATCGAGCTCATAAAGAAACCAAGATAACT
Source organism: Picea engelmannii (assembly GCA_009831015.1). Taxonomy (NCBI): domain Eukaryota; kingdom Viridiplantae; phylum Streptophyta; class Pinopsida; order Pinales; family Pinaceae; genus Picea; species Picea engelmannii. The sequence goes on from ML780308.1 coordinate 805,501, forward strand.
CGAAAGAGTTCTCTGTATTGCATTACATAATGAGAAAACGGAAGTTTTTTTATATAGGACTACAAGCAAGTCGAGTCAATCCACTTTATGAATGTGGGATAGATCGAGAAACACAATAAAGTGAAATAAAACGTAAAAGCATAAAATAATCTAAAGTCAAGTTGACTTTATTAATTCCCAAGTCTAATATCTAATTGACCATTATAAGTAAGCTAATATTTACTTTAACAGTTCCCACTTTGGAGTGAGAACTCAACAAATTTAGGGCAAGCTTTCTGTGTTGCCCTAAGAGTGCAGGAATTTGTTGTTGTTGAAAAAGAACACAATGATGGAAACCATGCATCTTATCAAGTTTCCAGTGATGAAGAGGATGAAGATGACTCATGCTTGGATGATCATGAACTGATAGTTGCACCACTTGAGTCATATGCAAAGTTCCATGAAGATGAAGCTGAAGAGCTAAGTTTACAAGTGGGTTCGTTGGTTCCTTCCAATGGCGATGATAAAATTCAAGAGGACGAGCAACAAATCAGCCATGCAAAATTGAATCAGCAAGAGATTTTATCCTTGCATATCCTAGCAGTGGTTCAAGAACAGTTCGATGAGATATCATTGTAGCAGGGTGAGCAACTTTTGGTTCAACTAGGGTCTAGAAGATTATCTTCCTTACAATTTGTCCATGATCCACCATTTAGATTTTGTTCTTCAAGGAGATCCTCTGGCTGATCATTTCTTGGAGATCAGGATTACTCATGATCCAGTTGAGCTGAGGATGATGGAAGAGTTTTTGGAGGTAGATTTGAAGAGTTTGGCTCTTCTACTTTCATATTGATCACTGGTGAGGTACCGTGTTCTAAGTTTCAACTGATAGATTTAATTGATTTCTTAAGCATCAAGCACATGAATGCATCTTTCCGTCTTAGGAGACTTCATGATTGGTTGCACTGGAAGGTTGACTATTTTGATCTTTCCCATGTCATTGATCAGTTGGCTGCATGGTTACATTGGTCATTTGAGTATGTTGATTGATTATGGCAGTTTTGATAAACTTCCAGAATAAGAGTTTTTGAGCTCCAATAAAGCAAGAAAAGAAAAAACGAAGAAAAGAGGTGAATTTTTCGATTTTCTGTGGGTAGTTGTCACTTTCTTTATTGCTGTCCTTATGCAGATTTCCTTTTAATTCTGCTGTTGTCATTTTCAGGTTTCAGTTTTGTTGGTTTTTGGTCTCAGGTCAGCCTGTAGGTTTCCTTACTTCGTTTATTTCCTTCCTATACTACTGTTGTTTGTCCTTATTTGATGTCAGCATATAGATTAGTTTCCTTCGTAATAAATGGCTCATATATGTGCAGGTTTGTCATTTCCTTTTTCACATTTAGTTATAGTTTACAGTTTGTTATTTGTTGAAGTCAAACCCTCGAGTGTCATGTCATCATTACAGTTAGCATTGCCTTGATGCTCATGTCTAGGTCAAGCTTGGATGAGGGGGCCATTATTTCCACTATGTGAGTATATTGAGTTTGGTAGGTGGGTAGTGTTAAAGAGACAATAGGATGAGTCTTGAGTCACCTAGTGGTTTTGTCTCTTTAGTTATTGCATTGAGTCATCTTCTTGGGTTAGTCAACTACTCATCTAGCCTTGGGGATATGGTGCCATTTTGTTGTATTTCTTGGTTTCCCTTTCGTGTTGAGGGAAAGGTTTTCATCATTGCCTTCCTCTTAGCAGATCATTCCTCATTGACTTGGACACACTATCTGAGGGGTGTTCTAGAAACTAGATCACCTTGAGGACCGTTAGGCTCATTGGCAGTTCTCTCGTATTCAACAAGACTAATCATCATTGGGTCTTGATTGGATGAGTTTGGTCAGTGTTCGACTTCAAATCATTCTTCACACAGAGAGGCTGTGCTTGTACCTTAGGGTCTAATAGCCTCATTGGTGGGCTCCTTTGTGCTTGGCAGGTGTTTTCCTTATTGGCCTCTGATCGAGTGGCTTTCTCCCATTTGTTGACTTCAACTCATTTTCCAGTGGGAGGAGTGTACATGTTAGGTGGGTTGCAGGTTGCGATTGTAGATGGGCATGTATGGTTGGGTCGTCATTACAACAGATTGGTCGAGGCACCATGCATTTGACTCCATTTCCTAGTGGACAAGCACATTGGTCTACAGGCCAGGTTTTCTAGATATCAATTATTTATAGTTGTAGAGTGCAGAGATCATGGCGTTCTTGACATCCCACAGGGGTATCCTGTCCTCTTGAGTTGCCATTGTTAACCCCCAGATTTGCTTATGCAAATGGAAGGTTAAGTTCCAACTAACTTTCATAAGGCTAGTATTCAATGATAGGTGCATGAAGTTTCAAAATGATTAGAGTCCATCTTAGAGGCATATTCACTTGGCCGCCATTGGGAGGGTTGTCTCATGAGGCCAACCCTTGGTCGAATCGATATTAAGCTTAGTCATCTCCCAAACTCTAGTTTGACCCCCTTTGGTATTTTTGGCAATTTGTTAAGTTTGTCTAGTCAAAGCTATATCCCATCCTCATGATTTCAGTTCTAAATTTGCCAGTGGATGACCCTTTACTATTTTTGTAACTTGAGTCGCCTTGCTAAACTTGGCCAGCTAAAAATCTAAATTTGATTTGCCATCTTTAGTCAACTAAAACGTTGGTAATTTTGCTATCTTTGACCAATTCGACCCCTTCATCCAGTTTGCATGTGAGTTAGCTTTAAAACCCTATTCTGATGTCTTATTTTTGGGTAGCATGTGTGATGATGCCAATCGTATCAATCTCAAAACCCTAATTCGCCTTGGTTCTTGTGTTTTGTTGACTAGTTGAAGCTCAAACTTCAGTTGGTTATTTTTTGTTGATACTCTTGCATGTGAGAGTTTGACTTTCTAATTTTGGACTACAACCACAAAATTGGGCTCATGCATGCTAAGCACTCATCAGTTGGAATGTGTGCATGGCTAGGCTGTCTTAGTTTAAAGTTTTTGAGATCCTTTTAATACAGAGTGGATAGGACAAAACCAGAGAGAGTTATTCCATTGAGCAACAACCCACTTCCTTCTCTTTCATCCTTTCTTTCTTTCATTGCTGCCTGTTAGCCCCCATGCCTAGGGTAACTAGAGGAGATCATGTCCCATGGCACGCAATGGAGACAATGATCTCGACCATGATGATGATCAACATGTCCATAGATAGCAGCCCAACAACTCCCTTCATATTGCCTTTTCTACTATAGATCAACCAAGCTCATCACATCCAGTCAACTCAGTGTATGGGAGATGGTAAGCCAACGTCACCACGAGGTATGTTAGTCCTTATTTGATGCGAAGTGTCGTGCTTAATTTACTAGGCACGTGGATGAGGATCATTGGTTGAAGTTGGATAATGGATCATCGGTTCATGAAGTTATGTTTTTTTGCCTTGTTTCACCTTGGCGGCCAACGTCTGTGCCCTAGTCTTGTGTTGTCACCACCCAAGGATAAGGGGTACTACTAGGGGGCCCTTACAAGGGTAACGTTTCGTTCCCCACCATACTTAAAACTTTCCATCTTGGAGCTGGTAGCAATGTACTAAACTTCGGTAATAGGTCATGGTCCATTCTCTCATGAGAAGAGGGGTTGAAGGCCCATAGGTTGATTGTTGTTGTTGCTAAAAGAATGAAAGAATGATGCTAAAAAAGGAAAGGAATGATAGCAAAGGACTCTCAAAAGCCAGTCCAAATTTGAGCTCTACCCTTTCCGCGCTCGCCCTAGTCCCAAGTAGTGATGCTATAGCTTGAAACCTTATAAAAGGGGACTTGCAAATATGATAAGAGGACAAATAAAAAGGCAAATAAAGGGGTTTGGAAAAAATAGTGCCTAGGAAGTGGAAACTCAAGAGAAAGCGCACCCTCCACAAAGGCGCTCATAGAAATGGATTAATTGACACAATAAGCCATGAAGTAAGCCTGACACGTACCACTATCACATTTACTCTTGAAGGGTTCTTTTCTTTCACTGTTTCCCCCGGGACATATCCCTCTACCCAGGTCTTTTCTTTCAATTTTTTGGTTGGCACACCTAATAGGATTTGTTGAAGGCCCTCCCATATTCAAACTTGCCAATTTACCTAAAGTCCTGAGCTAGTGTGATACTTAAAGGGGATATTGAAGTGAATTATTCATATGACTTATATCTTGAGTAACAACTTACTTTGCATAATTTAAGGACTAATATATCTTATGAACATTAGTTTACTTGATTTTATATTTTGTTTTGATTTGGATGACCTTGACATGGTTCTTTGAAGGACACCCTAGGCTTTCACCCAGGATGTTGTGCCTTTATTGCAGGATTTGGCACGTGTGATATAGAGTAGTGAGTCACCCAATGACTTGACACATTTAGACATGGGCTCTCACATCTTCAAGACCTTGGATGATGGATAGATGGGCTTGATTTTGATAGATTTGGTCATGGTGGCATAGAGACGAGTATAAATCCCACACCCCAGGCTCTACACCCCAGAGGCTATCTTGCACTTGATGGAGGATGTTGCACAGGGAGACGATTGGGGGACACCTAGAGATGATGCACAGCTATAAAATCCCCTGGCAGAGCCCCAATTGTAATTATGAATTGTAAACATGTTTGTTAGGCTGGTGAGCCGAGTTATAATAAGCTAGAAGGCTTATGTGATGATTAGACCAGAGAGCCTACGATGCTAAGGCCAGGAGCCTGATTTGTATATGTAATTATGCAGATCATTAATAAAAATTATACATCGCTGCGTGCAGAGCCTGGGTCACCCAATGACTTGACACATTTAGACATGGGCTCTCACATCTTCAAGACCTTGGATGATGGATAGATGGGCTTGATTTTGATAGATTTGGTCATGGTGGCATAGAGACGAGTATAAATCCCACACCCCAGGCTCTACACCCCAGAGGCTATCTTGCACTTGATGGAGGACGTTGCACAGGGAGACGATTGGGGGACACCTAGAGATGATGCACAACTATAAAATCCCCCGGCAAAGCCCCAATTGTAATTATGAATTGTAAACATGTTTGTTAGGCTGGTGAGCCGAGTTATAATAAGCTAGATGGATTATGTGATGATTAGACCAGAGAGCCTACAATGCTAAGGCCAGGAGCCTGATTTGTATATGTAATTATGCAGATCATTAATAAAAATTATACATCGCTGCGTGCAGATCAACCACGAAGAAAGAGTATGGGGGATTGAACTCCACTAGGTTGGGTAAGGGAGGGGGGCTGAGAGACTAGGAAAAGGGGCTGAGCTTGAGGGATTAACCCAAGGGAATATTATAATGTATTTCCTTAGATTACTAAAGTTTGGGGAAATAAACCCAGTTATCCTAAGTTCCATTGGGAGGAGGAACGGGTTCCAAGTGGAGAGGAACGTGCTCTTGGAGAGACAAGTGTCACCCAGGACGCATGCAAATTTATGTTGGAATTTCCACCGTTGTTGGGGGTTCATGAACCATTCTGGCCATCTTCCTGAGGAGTTCACTCTCAGCATTGGGACCAGGCGAGCCATTCGTTGCCCCGATTCACTCACGCATTGAGCAGGCACGCAGTCAGCCAATTCCGCCATTGTTAAACCCTTTAGCTTCGTGAACCTGTGTAAATTGCTGAGCCGTCCCTTGCCTTACCAGGGTTTGCTACTGTGGTTACCCGGTTGACTTAAGAGCTTGTTTGAAGAGGCAAGTTGTCAGGCCTGTGGGTAACTCTCCCAGGTGAGAGAGTGTGGATAGAAGAAGCAGGTTGTTAGGCTTGTGAGCAACTCTCTCCAGGTGAGAGAGTGTGTTGAGGAAGTGAGTTCTCTCGGAGGGAGTCCAGTAGCAGTTACAGAGCTCTGAGAATTCCGTCAGGCCTGTTGTTGAAGCCTTGGAAGGAAGGTGGAGAAGCCGATGGACTATGTGACAGTGAAGGTGTACACTCCTGGGGTGGGACAGGTATGTGGGGAATGAGAGTCTGTGAGCATTGGGTGCAAGTGGCTCCTTGGAGGAAATCCTTGCTGTTGTACTGTGCAACTTCATGTTGTCCCTGCCTAGCTTAGGAATCCCTTGCTCGGTGGAGTTTAGTCCCAGCTCGGGGGTGACCCACTATTGAGAGTGATGAGTAGCGTGGTCTATGGCTGGGAGGTTCGTGGAAGGTCTGCACACAGTTGGTGGACTTCTATTAAAAGATAAGTACCACTTCTATGTTCATTTACATGCTGTGTTATAATTGATGACTAATGCCTGTATATGCTGTATGTGTAGGCTTATTGTTATTTCTTCATTAATATGTGTATTAGCAGAATATGTTGTCTGTTTATGTTTATATATATATGCAGATGACAATTGTTATTTCTATGAGGTAGCATTTCCTGGTCTAGGTGGCCTGGAGGTGTATGATGTTTCCGCAAGTATCTTTGTGTAGTATTGCCCAACAGGTTAAGGATGGGTATGCTACGAATTGGTATCTGAGATGTTTACTAAGTGACGTTGCCCGACCTGTGTGGTGGCTGGGGACATTACAAATTGGTATCAGAGCGTTATCTGAGGTAGCATGGCCCGACTTGGGTGGCTGGGGATGTTACAAAATGGTATTAGAGCGTTATAGAGGTAGCATGGCCAGACTTGGGTGGCCGGGGATGTTACAAAATGGTATCAGAGCCATGGTTTCAACACTGAGCCTGGATGGGCCATGTTAGTGGAAGTTGAAGCAAAAGTTTCGGAAAGGAATTGTGGTCGAAATGGACAAAATTCAAGTTCAGAGCCCATGGTTTCAACACCGAACCTGGATGGGCCACGAACGAGGAATTGGAGTAAAAGTCCCAGAGAGTTTTGATGTACAGAGTGCCAGAAGGGCGTTGAGAGAACACTTGGACTGTGTTCAGAAGCTTAGGAGGTATAACGGTGAAAGGAATGGCAACAATGAAAGAAACCACAACAACTGTGGTGTTGGGCCGTGGGACTTGTTCGAGAGAAGGAGGATCCTTCACAACCGTCGGATCTTGAAAAAGGTGCATGAGAGTAAACCTCCAAGTCCTTCAGACTTCTCGACTTCGGCGAAGTTTATGAGTTATAGAGCAAAAGGGGCCGAAGCCCGAAGTTCCGAAGTCTCGGAGTGGATTTACACCGTAGATCTGGGGAGAAGTGCTTGACCGTTGGTTTTGACCAAGGACAAATCATAATCGTTTGATCAAGCCAAGAGCAGAAGGTAAGGCACAACAATGAAAAGAAGATCTCAACCGTTAGATCTACGCGTGGGTGGTTGTGAGCCATAGATCTCACAACAGTTCTTAAATTCGGAGTTCGGGAGAAACAAAGTGTGCTAAGGCGCAAACTCCTAAAGTCCCGAAGTCCGGAGTTCATCCGGACCGTTCGTTAAAAGAGATGCGTGTTAGAAGATCGACTAATTCAGAGTTCGTCATTCGGGAGAATTGGAGTGTGCTAGTGTGGAATCTCCCGAAGCCGAAGATCCGAAGTGGCGTGGCATGATGACGTCACCTGTGGTGATGTGGACCTTTCCTAGACATGCCACATGCCACACCCGTAATTGTTGACAACTGTACTAAGTGGACCCTGGAAGGTAAAGAAGTTCGGGAGTTCGGAGTTTGGGAGATTTGAGGAATGCAAGTGTAAAATCTCCCGAAGCCCGAAGTGACGTGGTTGCTGACGTCATCTGGGATGACGTGGACACATGGGATGTGTGCCATGTGTCAGTGAGTTAAGAACCTTTGGAAGATAGAAACACCAATTAGAACGTGACACGTGTCACTCGTCATATTGGGCCACGTGTTCGCTTCTAGTATTCTGCCACGTGGCACTCTTCTTGAGCATGGTTAGTGGGGCCCCTGATGGTCACAGGGGACGCGTGGTGTCAGATCCCAAGGTCCGGAGACTTGACACTCCAGAAGAAATGGTTCGTGATGGAATGGGAGGAAGAAATCCCCGAAGTTCTGTAGCGCTGAAGTAACGTAACGTGATGATGTCCCAGGGGTGACATGGAAGTATTTGGAGATTCGCAGTTCGGGAGTTTTGGGGTGTGCAGATGTGAAATCCTCCGAAGTCCTAGAACCTCGAAGCTCCGAAGTCCCGAAGATCGGAGGGGCGGAGTTAATCTTGACTGTTGATCAGGAAACGACACTTGGCAACAGATGTAACAATCCAGAGACTTAGCACTTCAGAAAGATTGAGAGTATGGACAGTCCGGAAACCCCGAAGCCCGGAGTTCCGTAGTAAATATCAGCCGTTGGATGTTGGGAAGCCGAGGACCGTTGATCCACCCCACTTCGCAAGTTCGCCAATGTGACACTCCGGGAGATTTGTTGTGATGTGCTTTGGAAACCAACGAAGCCCGGAGTCCCAGAGTTCTTGTCCACCGTAGATTTGAACAGAGAATGTGGACCGTAGATCCACCGTCCTTCGTGAATTCGCCAGTTCAATGTTCTGTGATGTTTGTGATGTGCGGAAAGGGAAACCTTCGAAGTTTCGGAGCCCCAAGGTCCTTAAGCTCCAGATAAGCGTTTATCAGACTAGCGCTTGGTCACAACCGATGGTCACATGAGATTGGGGGCCAAAGAAAGAGGGCTAGTGCCCATAAATTATTGTTTTAGAACAGAGAAGGGCTTAGAGATAGAGCTCGTGGGGTCCATGATTGAACATACCTTCATTGAAAGAAGTAAAGAAGGTGTGTAAACCTGAAGAGAGGATCCAACAAAGATCCAAGAGCCAATTCGACTCTGTGAAATAAAAACAGTTGTACAAAGATTGCCTTCTAGAAAGCACCATTGTGCAAACAGTTATAACTTTCTGCTCAGTATTTTGAATTGAGCAAGGAGGCAATCATTGGAAAGGTCTTGGAAAGAGGATTCCAGGTATTCATCCATCTGTGATACATGATAATGCATGAACCATAAGTTCATATGGAGATGCAAAGAATGGGAATAAGGAGGGAAGGTTTTATGGAATATGAAAGAGTTTGGAGATAAGATGTGACATCTTCAAGGATCAATCCTGCAGTTGGAGATAGCACCTCCATTATTGCTATCAGAATGCGCAGTGGAAGCATGGCATGAAGGTCATCAAATATGGCATGATAGAAGTTGAATATGCATGTCAGAAGGCTAAATCAAATTGCTTCAAGAAAGAAGTTGGTGTTAATTAACCAAGGTTACTCAAAGAACATGACTGGAATTATAATTCGTTCATGCAGGAGTTGGATCAGAGGAATCCAAATAATAATGGAATGCTGAAAATTAATATCAACATAATATGTGGTTGCAAGTATGCAAGGTACGCAAGGAAGGACTCCTGGATGGAGTCAAGTCCATGAACATCCTAAGATAATGGAAGAAGAATTCATGAGGTAGATATCAAGTCAAGAATAATTTAAAAGTGAAATGATTTCTAAAGAGAAAACAAAAAGTAACCAGGAAGAAAATGGTTCTATGCATGGGTTTGAATACAGAGGAGATGCTGCCTGACAAGAATCCATCTTAAGTGACATAGAGCCATGAATGGGAACCAAGAGGTTGTAGGTATCACTTGAAGCTATGATGGTAAGGTAAAAGAAGTACTTTCAGTTAATTCCATGCAGATAGCAAATGAGGCATATGTGCATCCTTATAGTATGCTAGAGATTGGCTAGGCAAGTCAAGTTTGAGGCTAGTTGGCAAAGAGAAGAGAAGAGTACAAGAAAACCTCAAGTACTAAAGTATCCAGTTAGGAAAGGGCTGAAGGAGTTCAGTTCCGAAGAGTAACTGGATATTGAAGATCCAAAGTCTATAAGACAACATGTTTGGAATTATAATTCATCCAAATATGAGTTAGGATAGTAGGATCCAAGGAATAAATGAAAGTTGAAGGTTAATATCAGATGAGTATCTGGTTGTAAATGCAAAGACAACCAAAAGTAATTTGGCTGGAAATGCAAAGGGCAACCAAGGGTGATTGGCTGGAAAGTGCTCAGGATAGAAATAATCACATACAGTGACTAGAATGAGAGCACAAGAAGATTCAAGAATCCGAGAAGAATTAAAGATTTCTGGGATCAACAAGGAAAAGTTTTACAGGGAGAAAGAAGTTGCTGCAATTTTTGTGGCAACAAGTATGTTATGGCTTGTTGGGACAGCCAAAGGAAAGAATGCTTGCATGTTTGCAAGTGTTGCTGGTAATGTTGCTGCATATGGAAGGAAGCAACAAAAAGCTGAAGTGTTGGTTATAAGTCTGATAAAAGAAGCAGGAAAGCTTCTACTGTCATCAACTAAGCATGTAACATCAAATTTGTAATGGCAACTATGCAGGTAAGTATTCTCTTTTGAAATTATGTTGCATAATTGCCAAAGGGAAATTCATGTAAGAATTTTCCTCGATTGAATTTTTATGATACACATGATGGCAGTATTTGAATGCATTAACATGAATAAGATACCACTAGAGGTGGTAAAGGCTAGAGGGCTATTATAGTTATCAAATCTTTTATCTTTTGAATGCACACACTGACATAGTAGAATGTCATGTTAATTTGGTTATGGGGTAATAACCAAAGAAATAAAAGATAAGAATTTGTTATAGGAACGAATGCTAGTAAACCTAGCCATGTATGAGACCAAGACATGGTTGGATATGGCAAAGTATAGATATGGAAAGGTTACGAACCACACAGGTACCAAAAGCTTCCTACCTTTAAATAAAACTTGGACTACAACCTTTTTGCTAATACTAATGAACACCACATAATTATATTCTTGGTGTAGTGTTCGGGTCGAAAAGGAAGGCATCCAATTAATTGGGAAGACAATAGGAAGTGTGTGGGGAATGTGTCAAGACATCGGCCAGAATTCCAACTTATGGATGGTGAAATACATGACTGAGATAAAGAGCATTATGTAATTCAATGCAAGGTGCATTGAATAAATATGCATTGAGAATTGCACTCATGCATAGTGAGTGATAGAATTGGTTACTTAATGCATCTGCTGAATGTATTTTTTAAGTACATGCATATATATTATTGCATGGAAATAATTGTTACTAACAGCTGAAATGTTGTTAACTCATAAAGTTGAGGACATTTCGGGAGTTGTTAGACATTGCAACAAGAAAGTTGCAAGTCAAGTAGTCACGTAAGCATTGACTACAAAAAATTTCTTGTTCAGAAAAAGAAGTAATGAACTTACAGATATTAATTATGAACATGCATATGCATAGAATGATGAGTCATTCTGTTTTGTTAAATTGTTTGTTAATTGTGATTGAATTGCTAGGTGCAGGCAATTCTAAGATCACTGCATAAGGTTTTATACATATTGCAATTGAATTATGATGTACAAGAAATATTGACAATTTGTTGGTTGTATGCAAGATGAAGCATTGTAGGAAAAATGGTATGCAGTTTGGTGCTTGTGGAAAACCACAAGGAAAGCTGCATTCCTAATATGGCAACAACCAAGAAGAATTATGCAATAGAATTTCATGTTTTGGGGGAAAGTTGAATTCCCTTTGAACGAAGTTTGAGTTCCTAAATGAATTCTTTTATGTTCTCTCATGATAACTGCATGTGGGTGATGCAAATGAGATGATATTGATTAAAGTTGGAATGTTGACTGCAAAGAGTAGCTTGGGGAAGATGCTTATTGAAGACAACATATCTTACCCTGTGGATCCCCGGTGGATCTGGGTGTGTGTACAGTTCTCCTTGGGTTGCCTTGGAGAAGGTTGGAGCCCTAGAGCCTTGGAGGGAGAAGTGTGGGGATAGGTTCCTAGTATGAGGCCTAGAGGGTACTTGGAGACCTTTGAGGGAAGTTGGAACTCTTGGAGCCACTGTGCTCTGAGACTGCCTGTCTGGCCTGTGCCATGTGGGGAATGAGAGACTGTTTGTTGGAGTGCTACTGAGGTTTGGTACCTTGGCCTAGACCATGTTGATATGGATTGTGGACCGTGGCTATCTTGGGAAGCCATTGCCCTGATGGAGTCATAACCCTGCTTAGGGGTGGAAGGTCTTCTCAATCATAAGATAAGTATCAATTTTCTATTCATTGTATGCTGTGTATCTTGTATACAGGTTATAATGTTATTAGAATTGCATGTATATATATTACATCTATGTTCTAATGTTGCTTTCAAATGAAGAGGTGAATGAGTAGAGTGTTTATGTCTGTGGAGTCATAGCCCCTGCTGAGAGTTTATCAACAGTGAGATCTAAGGCTGGATGGAACGTCGTGGATCTACAGCCAGTCGATACTTTCAAAGAGCTTTAATTGAGGCATGTAATAAGGAACAATGAGCTGAATTCTTCCTGAAGCAGCTCTATGGAACAAAGCAATTGAATTCCAGTTGCAGTATGAACACAAGAATTGGTGCTTGAAAGTAGAGCACAAGGTGGATAACAGGCTTCCAATAGCTAAGGCTTGGAGCTTTTTGAAGAATTTTTGAATTGTATATGTACAAACAAGTTGCATCGAGGATAGTGTAAAAATAAGGGGAGGGGATTGCAATATCCCCTTGCAGAGCCACAATTGTAATTATGAATTGTAAACATGTTTGTTAGGCTGGTGAGCTGAGTTATAATAAACTAGGAGGCTTACATGATGATTAGGCCAGAGAGCCTAGGATGTTAAGGCCAGGAGCCTGTTTTGTATATGTAATTATGCAAATCATTAATAAAAATTATACATCGCTGCGTGCAGACCAACCACAAAGAAAGAGTATGGGGGACCGAACTCCACTGGGCTGGGTAAGGGAGAAGGGCTAAGAGACTAGGAAAAGGGGCTGAGCTTGAGGGCTTAACCCAAGGGAATATTATAATGTATTTCCTTAGATTACTAAAGTTTGGGGAAATAAACCCAGTTATCCTAAGTTCCGTTGGGAGGAGGAACGGGTTCCAAGTGGAGAGGAATGTGCTCCTGGAGAGACAAGTGTCACCCAAGACGCATGCAAATTTATGTGGGAATTTCCACCGTTGCTGGGGGTTCACGAACCATTCTGGCCATCTTTCCTGAGGAGTTTTCTCTCAGCATTGTGACCAGGCGAGCCATCCGTTGCTTCGATTCACTCATGCACTGAGCAGGCACGCAGTCGGCCAATTCCACCATTGTTAAACCTTTTACCTTCATGAACCTGTGTAAATTGCTGAGCCGTCCCTTGCCTTACCAGAGTTTTCTACTGTGGTTACCTGGTTGACTTAAGAGCTGGTTTGAAGAGGCAGGTTGTCAGGCCTGTGGGTAACTCTCCCAGGTGAGAGAGTGTGGATAGAAGAAGCAGGTTGTTAGGCATGTGAGCAACTCTCTCCAGGTGAGATTGTGTTGAGGAAGTGAGTTCTCTTGTAAGGAGTCCAGTAGCAGCTACAGAGCTCTGAGAATTTCGTCTAGCCTGTTGCTGAAGCCCTGGAAGGGAGGTGGAGCAGCTGATCGACTGTGTGACAGTGAACATGTACACTCCTGGGGTGGGACAGGTATGCGGGGAATGAGAGTCTGTGAGCGGTGGGCGTAAGTGGCTCCTTGGAGGAAATCCTTGCTGTTGTACTGTGCAACTTCCTGTTGTCCCTGCCTAGCCTAGGAATCCCTTGCTCGGTGGAGTTTAGTCCCAGCTCGGGGGTGACCCACTCTTGAGAGTGATGAGCAGCGTGGTCTATGGCTGGGAGGTTCGTTATCATGTGACTTCCAATTGTTCTATCTTACTCTCATTTTTGTTTTAATATCTTATTAAAGCTTTGACTGCTTTATTATAATATACACTCTCGAATCTTAACAACTATTTTATTTCTTTTTCCTCAACGGTCATCTTTAAATCAACAACGATCATCTCTCAATCTTCCTATTTATACCTAACCTCAACACTCTTTTCTAACTTATCAGCTTGAAGTCCCTTATGATGGGTGGAGTGTCCACTCGAAACGTTGGACGTTTCAAAATTGCTTACACAGTTTTTATCCATAAAATTCAAGCAATAATTACTATGTTGTTGAAAAGGAAGGAGACATAAGTGCTTCTCTCCTTCACAAAGTTTTATTATCCAAGTTTTGTGAAAGCATTCTTTGCTAGGGTTAAGAACCTAAGGCCCAAAGGTGTTTGCACCATAGGGTTTTAATCTTATTCTTGGATCCTTGATCTAGTTAATTTAGAAGAAGGAAAACGACACCTAGGGCCCAAGAGTGTTTGCACCCTAGGAACCTTTTTCTTCAAGGTCTAGTCCCAAGGCCGAAGAGTGTTTGGCACCTTAGGGTTTAGACTTCATCCTTCTCTTTCATCTAGCTCAATCTTCAAGGTTATGCATGTTGACTCCATAAGCCCTAGAGGACAACGAGACTAGTCTAGAGTTGTTCTTGTGGTGAAAGTAGCATTTAAAATCAATATTCTCTCTCTCAACTATTCTACTAACTTCTCTAACCCTAATCTTAGCAAACAAAGGTTATTTATTGCTGCTGTTACAAAAGTTTGCTACAGCCACTGAATTTTACTTTAATTTGCTGCATACACACTTAGAAAAGTGGCTTAAGTTACTCAGAAATTTCATCTAGCAATTGGATAATATTGTACATGTTGAAGGCTTAATTTTCATGCTAATTTGCTACATTTCTGAGTACTATTTCTTGCTGGTGTTGCAAAGTATTAATTGCTGTTGTACAACTTGTTTACTGCTGTAATTTGAAACAACCATTGCATTTATTGATTATCTAGTGTCTGAGAGGTCATTATCGAGCTATATAACTTGGTGATTGTCTATATTATGCTGCAAATTGTTTATTGTTTCATATAGGTGAAACAATTGCCTCATTACCTTTCATTTCCTCTCCTAGACCTAACCATCAGGTGACCAAGATAGGGGGCTGTAGGCTCGACTAATCTTGCTATTTGATCCCTTGAGGTTACCAAGGAAGCCTCCCTTGTGGTGGACCTACTTCCATCACTAAAATGAGGGAAGTGTGTACTTAGGTGATAGTGGTAGATTCTTCCAATTGTTACACAAGATTGGGATCTTGTGGAGGGCTTTGCGCAAGTACAAATCCTGTGATAACACTGCCTACACTCTGTGCAGTGCTTCCTATGCATCCAGTCTTGTATTTTGTCTCCATGATGCAAACAATCTTTTCACTAATATAGTGATAGGATTTGATTATGTAGTTTCTTTACAACTCTTCGAATTTGGTGGTTGAATAGTCTTGCTTTGTTACAGTGATGTGGGTGGCCTAAGTGCCTTTACTTTGATTTTGATCACTTAAAGCATATGCCCATCTTGTATATTAAGGACAACTATTTTGTGTACTGATCATTCATACTAACCATGTAGATTATCTAAGTGTTGACAATGTATGAACACTAGGGACACCCCCCTATGATTGGAGAAACACCATTCTGAATGGAGGAGTAATTAGGAGTGACCTTAGGCTCATGACTCATAGTTATTTCATAGGTTTGCCTGGAGCAGATCTGAGTGATAACAGGCCCACATATATACTATAATATACAAGTTCAATTTTGGTCAAAAGTGAAGATTACACTATTTCAATAATACAAAATATATTTTATCTTAATTGGTTTTTAACTCTATATCCTACTTATGTTGGATATTCTTAGTTATTGAATGAATTTGTTCATGACATTGGCATTAGAGCCAATTTGATTCTGGCTTGTGGCCATATTTTTCTCTAGACCTATGCTGGAGGAAATAACCAATAAGCATCAATAGAAAATTAGAAGTGCCCAAGAAGATTATTTCGCTGCCAAACATCAAAAGCAATTGAAAATTATAGTTGGGGAAGAATCAAACAAAGGAATAACATAATTGTGAGAGCTATGAATATTAGGGGTGTTTGAATGAAATAATCGCCTTGGTCTTAGGCTTCTCAAATAAAAAAGTTCGAAAACTATTGGTCAAGATAGTTGGTGTTCCTTGTAAACTCACATCGTCATAATTGTCAGAGCCATTACAATACTTGGCGGTTAATTGTGCTATGTAGAAGGTTGAACGAGGAATAAATGTATTGGAAAACCAAAAATTATGTTTATCAAATGCCAAGCATGCCTCTTGGAGCCACATTGACAACAAGCATTTGCAAAACGTGTTGACGTTGTGGAATTAGGGCATGTGTCCATGAGACAATTAGCTCTGATCTGATGAAGCCAATATTGGTTTGCAAGTTGCAAAAAGCAATAGTTAGTAATCATCAAATCAAGGGGCATAATAAAATCGGGTTGTTTTCATGAGTCCCAACCTTCCAAAATACCGTAATTAATTTCATGAAAAAAGTTGCCTAGTTTTCCAAATGTGTGGAAAATTACAAGGTGCATAATAAATTATAATTCATTCATTTGAAGGAAGGATACATTAAATTCATTAGGGGTGCTAAGTGAAAGGGAATATTGAAATACTAGAGAGACTTTAATAAGGGATTACAAGTTCCTTAAAAAGATTCCTTTAATTAAATTTTCAAGTTTCAATTTAATCTAAGGTATAGTTTGTAAGTTCCTAAAGGAAACTATCCAAGTACACTTATGAAGGCCTAAGGATTGATTTAAGGCTAGAAGTATTAAAGCTCTTTTTTTTTTTTAAAACCCGCAAAATTGATATAGAAAACATATCATTAATTTTTGTGGGATCCTTGCACTCATGCATCCACTTAGCATCAAGGATATCGAACAAAGATAGCATCAAGGATATTTTCACCTTGATAGGTCTAGGCTCCTCATGTTGAAAAGTAACTAAAAACATTGAAAACTCCAACAAAATCAAATGAAAGGTCATAATGGCTTACCCATGCCATTGTAAAGCCTAGATGTACTCCATGAAAAATTGTAGGTAAGTGTGAGTTCTTCATGGTTAATGCTCCAAGTCAATAGTCAAAACTAATTAAAATTAACTTGCACATATGCCTTTCTCATTTAAATTTTATCAGTTTAAACTTTAAGCACCCTTATTTTTACCCAAATTAAATGTTTAACTCGTATTTCATTCACTCTATGCTCATTTAGTCTTGTGAATAGTTAGTCTTAGCATTTTTATTTGCTTTGGAGTTGCTGGACATGTTAGTCGGGCTTGATTCCTTCACTATGGTTAGTTTTTGATTGTGCCTCTAATCACAACATATACCCCATACCACGTGTATGTCACACATACTTGGGGGACATTCTTGCTGAGCTTATACACATTTCAAGCTTGTGTGATCTACCATTTGCGTGTTTTTCCATATGCATTGCATTTACATGTAGTTTAGTGAGTTTCTATGCCTTAATCATTTCATTTTGAGTAGATTGTAGATGCATTCATTTGTAGATACAAGTGGGATTTCTTCTCCTTTGCATGCAAGCCATTAAGCTTTTCTTTTCCATCCCATTTCTGCATGTCTAGTCCATTCTTGCACATTGGTGCCATGTGTTAAGACACTTTGCATTTTTAGTCTGCATATTACTTGTTGATGTCCTATCAATCTATACATATGCAAAGCTTTACATGCATTTTGGTCTAGAGATTAGGGCATAGGATCTTCTGATCATCTTTCATCCTATAGAGTCTTTAACCAATTGGGATTGGAATTCAATATTTGGATAGCTTACTTAGGACGATCAAACAAGTTAGAGATCTATGTTGATGCCTATGCCATCCTTGCTTTCAAGATCCCTATTTCAAGTCCATTTAACCAATGCATGTTCACATATGCGCTAGGCTTGTTCCTTTGGTGATGAGCTCTTACTGATTGTGGTGTAGCAATGGCATTGAGGGTAGGTCTAGATGACACCTTCACTTCACCTTTGTCTTGTTAGGTGTGTTCCATTAGCATTTTGCGATGAGGCTTGCTTCAAGTATTGTAGTGCATTGATGGCATGAGGGTAGGTTTAGGTGATAAGAGGGCACACACACATGTTTGCGATGAAGGTTGATTATGAGTAGAGCATTATAATCACCATTAGGTCAATGTTCATACATTTTAGAGTGGATTTTTCAGCTATTATACTTCTACTTATATTTAAACATTCCTCTTCTTCGATGCAGTTTTAGAGTTGGAAAAGGAAAGCAAAATTGGGGAAACTGCATTAAAGTTGTGGTATTTGTTATCCAACCTAGATTTGAAGTAGCTATGATCATCATTCTACATGTTGTGCTTAACCCCTTTGATGAAAAGTTAGATCTATCGCTTGGAATCCTGGCAATCTTCGACTCAAATATAGGATTGATTGTGCAACTATACACATATCACAAGAAAGAATGAAGCCATAATCATAGGAGTCATTTTAGGAATTTGTTCAAGGATTCTTATGCATCATCTTCTATTCTAGGCTGGAGCTATTAAATAATTGATTTTTAGATCTCACATTGTGTTATCAACTTATGTGGAATCTAGATATAGGATTCCTAGATGTTTCTTAATTGTAACAACCATAATGGCTTTAAAACTAGAGCAAATCTATATTTCTATTTAACCATGATAGGGGATTTCTTCCATTCTGGTTGCAAGATTTAAGAACAAAATCTAAGACATCACATAGTATATCTATAACTGCTATAACTTGAAATTTAGTACATGTTATCGCTCAGTTTGTAGTTTAGGTCATGGGCAAAAGGATATAGATCAAACTGGCGTAATAGGAACCTTCCCCACCCAATGTCACCTCGATGGGGAGGTTCTTTCTGTTTAGGGAGGTTAGCCCAGGGGAGACGTCCCCGACAACCTGGGGTTTGAAAAGGCAGAAAGTATAAGGTCAAGTGTTAGAGTTCCCTTCTCACAGGTTACCACCAAAGTCAGACAGTCTAGCTAATCAACCAATAAATGAAGTGTATGCCCTATTGAAAACACCTGTCCAGAACAAGACAACAACAACACAATATATGTATTTGCAGGCTATAACTCAAAGGGTTAGTACTTCAATGACTATCTGCTATCATTTAATAAGTAATTGTAAAGCAATAGATATAGAATGAAATCAACGTTTTGTCAATTAGCTATGAAAGATCATCAATTCATCAATATCTACCAAGATGACTAAGCCAACAATATGTCCAATCAACAATTTACTCAATAAATGCTTCAAATCATCATTTAATTGCTTATATTACACTTTTGCTGCGTCAAGATGAAATATTCAACTATGACGTCAGCCCTAAATAGGTTAGTTAGTTAGTTAGGGTTTGAAATTTAAAAGTTTTGAAAGTAGTTTTGTACACTAGAACTTCAACGTTGGAGATCAAATATCAGTGCCTTAGGGTATATGGAGTCAAAAGATAAGGGCACAAGGTCTTGAAAGGATGATGACTTAAAGACTAGAAGGTAGGGTTCTATGGTGCTGCAAAGGCAGGGCCCTAGAATCAAAACCCTAGGGGAAAGAGGCTCACTCCGGTGTTGCTTAAGCAAGGCCTCGTGCTCTTTCCTCCTTCTCTAAATCAACTTGGCAAAACGGCTAGCCTAAAGAATAAGTCTAAGGGAGAAAGTGTTGCAATGACAAGGCTTTCAAACCCTAGAAGGTGAAAACCCTAGGTGTAGGCAACCTAGGCCTAGGATGTCTCCTTTTTTCAACTTATAGACTTCAATGCTAGCTTAAGGGAAGAAACAAGACAAGTGTAGCAAAGGCTAGGCTTAATCTCTTTCCTTCAATGGCTGAAAAATATCTCTCTCTAAGGGGACTTGTAACAATGACCTACTTGTGTGCTTGTTACCTAGGGTTTTAAATCAGCAATACAATAAGCAAATGCAAGAAATTACACCTACAACCATTCATTTAAGAAGTTTTGCAAGAAAATTTACTTACATGTCATGAAGAAAAGCATAAGCAGACCCTAGTTGTAAACCTTCCTTGAGAGAAATGCCATAAATGCCAAAAATAATAAATATCCTTCCAATAGCAAGTGCGCCTCACTTGTGCAACAAATATACCCAAGAAGGGCGCAAAAATCAGATCTCACTTGTGTGAGTGAAGTGTGTTATTGTCAGAATGAGGGAAAACATCCTCAATTTATATCATCCAATGACCCTTAATTAAAATTTAGGTCATTAAAACAGCTGACAAGGCTGATAACTAAAAATCATACTGTTTTACATTTAATCTGCTAAATAAAACTCTAAATGAGCAATAAGCAAGACATCTAGCCCTTTTGAGGGAGACGTTGGCCCTTTTTAGGGCAAATCACTAGATGACAAACGTTGGCCCTCTCTGGGCCTCCAAACTCTGCCACACGTGCCAAATTGCCTTGTAAAGCTGCCATGCGCTGGAGGTGACGTTAAGGATCTTTGGAGGACGTCCTGGGTCAACAGAGGGACACGTTCCACCTGCAGTGGGTCAACCCCCTAGGGCTGGGCTCAGCCAAGGCGTCCTGGATGAAAATGTTCTTCTTCTTCTCTTGTGCAAAGGCTCGACCAATCACTGTCCTGTCTCTGCCTTTGATGAGGTCCCAACAACCATCTGATGGGCTCTTCAGCCCCATGGAGGTCCGAACTAATCATCTCCTCATGTGTACCGGTCCACCTGGTACCTGTCTGTCGGGTATGGTCTTGCACATCAAAAACTTCGCCCTCCATGGGCTCATTAGTCCTCGGGATCATAGCAATGTCAATCATATTTCATGATTAATTTTATCAAATGCATGCATAAAACCCCTAGCATATCATCTAATAGCTCAAAGACATTACACTGACCTACTATACAAAGTTGAAGAAAAAGACAAAGTGCCCTATTGGGCCAGCATCCATAAGAAGAAGAAAGTTCCCAAAGGATATCATCCAAGCCATGTAACACGAGGTGGTGTGGTCAAAGGATGTCCAGACATAGTGGAAGACAAGGGTGATATTATCCGTGGGTGCCTTTGTAGGGGGCGAGCTGTACCTGTCATGGATGCAATTCTTTCCAAGCCCTTTATTGCCTTTATTCTTTCTTTTTATTTCAAGGTCTAACTAGAGGACACTGCCTTGGCGTGGTGACCAGAGTTGACAATGTTACCCACAAGTACTTTCACAGAAATGATAAGGCTGGCTTGTGATGAGACCCCCTTTCCCTTGGCCATGCAACCAAAGGTCACTGCCCTGGCGTGGTAACCAGATAGTGGCAATGCCATACTGCTAGGTACCTATGAACATAATGGGCTGGCTCGTGATGAGACCCCCCATCCTCTTGGCTAGGTCTTGTTTTATTATTTTTCTTCGGGTCCCTCTTGTTTCTTATTGAGAGGCCTTTTATTGCCTTCTCAGGGATCCCTGGGCGAGGCATCTCTAGGTTTTATTTTTATGGCTTTTATCTCTTACCAACTGCTTTTACCCCCTGGGCCTTTAGCCCCTTCTTGCCACAGGATACAGTGTAACCCCACAAATAGGTCATCCTAATGTCCGGACTAGGGGAATGGGATAGATGAATGGGAGATAAGATGTAAAATGATAATATGGTGGGAGCGGACGATGGCTCTTCAAAATCCCTCCTGGTGGCTAACCAAAACCTATGGATACAAGCTTGCTAGGGCACCCCGTTAGTCCCCCCAACCATGGTCAAGTGGGTTAGTGTAAGATCCAAGCAGTCGTCATAAATGAAAGGAATCTGATGCATATATCTGAAAGTTATAATGATCAAACATGACACATACCATGATACCTGGACCAATTACCTCATGGAGCAA
>ML780308.1:827721-867068 GCA_009831015.1 Picea engelmannii
ATATATATATATATATATATATATATATATATATATATATATATATGACTGAAATAAAACAATCAATATGCATGCGAGGAAAGCAAACTAGTGTGAAATGCAAATGGTATAATACACGGAAAAATGCCTACCTACCCATACTTACCTGTGCAGTCATGTGTCTGGGGGGTAGTAATGCTTGATATGTAAAGCGTTTACCGGCAGTTTTAGAATCTCTCCTTCCATTGTCTCCAGGTTGAAAGAATTCGTACCTGCACAACTTTCAATCTTATAAGGGCCTCCCCATAGGCTGCCAAATTTTTTGTGCATGCCAGGCTTCTCTTTTCTTTTATCCCACATCAAGACAAGATCTCCTTTGGTGAAACTTCTTTCTTTGGCTTTGTGATCGAAGGTGTTCTTTATCTTTTCTTGGTTTCTCGTCATTTGACCCAAGACACTTCTTCGCGTTTCATCTAGTTCTATCAGCTGATTGATTCTTCCTTGGATTGCCTTTGCATTTGTGGCATATTGTTGAGCAAATCGAAGGATAGGGATTTGTAGGTTCACAGGAAGTTTTGCTTCAAGTCCATATACTAGCTCAAAAGGAGTTTTCCCTGTGGAAGTCTTTGTCGTTATTCGATCTGCCCATACCGCATATTTTATTTTGTTATCCCATGACTTCTTATTTTCTCTGACAACCTTTTTTAGAATATTCATGAGGTTCTTGTTGGTTGACTCTACCAATCCATTTCCTTGCGGGTAGTAGTTTGAGGAATGGGATAGGGTAATGCCATATTTGAAGCAAAATTCTACCAGAGCGTAGGAGCTAAAAGATTTGGCATTATCTGTAGTGATCTTGGAAGGGGTGCCAAACCTAGTTATGATCCGATCTTCCAAGAAGTTCATGACTACTTCTTCAGTGGCCTTTTTTGTGGGAATTGATTCAACCCATCTAGTGAAATAGTATGTAGTTGTTAGGATCCACCGATAGCCATTACTCGAATTGTCTTTGAACTCACCAATAAAATCCAAACCCCATTGCTGAAAGGGTGCCTCCACTACCATTGGTTTCAAAGGCTGCGCTGGGAGTCTTGGTTTGCTGGAGAAGTACTGGCAAGGTTGGCAAGATCGAATGTGCTGATAAGTATCTGAAAAGAGTGTTGGCCAATAATAACCGGCCCTCAAGATCTTATGGGCAGTAGTACGAGCAACAAAGTGTCCATCGCAATGCCCAGAATGCAATTCTTTCAATATCTTCTTTGCCTCTTCCTTGTTTACACATCGAAGTATAACGCCATCAGGATTCTTCCATCCAAGTCCATCCTCGGACAAGCAGTATTTCATAGCCTTCAATCTCAAAGCCCTTCTCTTGTAATCCACCAAATGATCAGGGCAAGACAAGTTCTTTAGATAATAAACTATATCGGAATACCACTCGTCATGTTCTAGTTCACTGATCATTACATTCACTTGCTCATTCTCACCCATCTATATGGCTTTCTGATTGCTTTCAGTCAACATTTGGGCCAGACCTTGTCCTTTTATTATCTTGGTGGGTTTTATTTCTAAGTCATACTCCTGGATTTTGGAAACCCACTTTCCTCGAGTACCCATGCAGTCTTGTTGTGATAAAACATCCTTCACGACTGGGTACGGGACATAAGCCTTGATTTTATTGTAACCGATGTAGTTCCTGAAATGCTTGAGGGATTTGACCAAGGCATAGGCTTGCTTCTCTGTGATGGAGTAATTCAACTCTGAATCTCTTAGGACTTTGCTCATAAAGGCTATGGGATGTTCATAGTTATCAGCATCCTTCTGCATCAAGACACCTGCAATAGTATCCTGAGATGCAAACGAGAATATTATGAAATCTCGCGAAAATTCAGGACTAATCAAGACCGGGGCTTGGGAGATGGCGTTTTTGATATCTTCAAAAGATCTATTGGTTTCATCTCCCCACCTGAAAGCAACATCCTTTTTTAGTAGAGCGCTTAATGGTTTTATCCTCTTAGCAAAATTTGGCACAAATCTGCGGATGAAGTTGTTTTTTCCAAGGAAAGATTGTAGGGCTTTCTTGTTGACGGGAGGGCGGACGACCTTTATTGATTGGACTCTTTCGGGATCAATGGAGACTCCTCCTGGTGAGGCCACGTGTCCCAACAGTTTTCCTTCGTCAATCCCAAAAACAGACTTCTTAGGATTCGGTGAGATGCCATACTTGTTGCATCGTTCAAAGACAATCCTAAGGTGGGAGAGATGGTCCTTCCTATCCTTGGACACAACTGCTTGTTCGCACAGGAGAACAAAAACGAAATTTTAGAGGCTTTACACTATAGAAGCTCCAGAACAAGGGCGGGTGTGTTACAAATTGGTATCAGAGCATGGTTACAACACTTGGCCTGTTTGGGCTCATGGACGAGTTGCGTAAAGACCACATTAAGGGGTTTAAAGGGTGAGATCTTACCTTACTCCCTTCCTAAAAAGTCTGGTTAAGCCCTTATTATAGAAAAGAATGACAACTTACTGTTGTGTGTGTATGTATGTAAGGAATGTGAATTATGTGCTGGTTATGAACTAATATAATGGTAGCTAACAACAAGTGTTTTGTCTGCACTCAAGCGGTCGATCAACCGCGGGAAACTGCAATCATATAGAATGGTGACATGCCACGAAGTGGGGGATGGCTGTCACAATAGAGACGAAGAGTCTGACGAGAGGAGGGTGGTAGAGACCCCTCCAGATCTAGTTGAGACCGTGAGGAGTCTCATGGCCGAATTACAGAGCTGCAAGGCTGACAACGAGAGATTGATAAAAGAGCAAGAGAAGCAAACGAAAATCAATGCAGTCTTGCTGCAGAGTTTATCCAACATACAAAGACAACTGTAGCATGGACCTGACACGAGTCATGTGGATCGACGACAAACAAAAAGGAGTCGAAGTCCTCTTGAGATACGAAAACGTGGCGCTTTAAGTGGCCGCACTGGGAGGAGTACCTCGAGAAAGGTCCAACCTGGAGACAGGGGACAAGCATCGAACTAATCCTCTGGAAATGAAACTGGCGACTCAGAGGGATCTTGTAGTAGTAGAATCAGTTCACATTCTCAAAGAAAACAGAAGAAACAAAAGCATTCCAAAAATTATAATCTCGAAGAATTCAGGAAGGCCAAACCACCCTCTTTCGACAGTGAGATTAAGAAAGGAGAGGAGGCGGAGGCTTGGCTGCTTGGACTAAAGAAGTATTTCAGAGTTCATGACTTCTCTGAAAACTTGAAGGCTCGAATAGCCACTTTCAACCTGAATGGAAAGGTTTCCATTTGGTGGGAATACCTTAAGAATGTAAAAGGTATTCATGAAGAGGACCTATCTTGGGAACGGTTTGAGAAATACTTCAGGGAGAAGTATCTGTCGGAATTTTTTTTCGATGAGAAGACTAAAGAATTCTATGAACTCAAGCTGGGACAACTCACCATAGAGGAATATGTCAGCAAATTCCTTGAGTTGCTGAGGTATGTACCCTACATAAAAGCGGAAAAGGCAAAGGTGCAGCGATTTATCAGTGGGCTACCTAAGGACTATTAGAAAAACATTGAGTTTGACGAGTCAAAGACCCTAGAAGACACTATCCGAAAGGCAAGATATTGTTATGAACAGCTTGGGCTTCAGATAGAGCCTCGTGAAGGCTGGAAGCAGAAGAATAGTTCGGGGTTCCAGAAGAAGGGGTTTCAACCCCCGAGATTTAAAAACTATAAGAAGGATTCGAGGATGAGCTTTCCTACCCGAAGTGTACGCCAACAAAATTTCCCCTTCTAGAGCGGAAATAAACCTTTTGGATCAACCCCAAGAAAGACTGATAACCCAAAAAAAGAACCCTTGAAATGTTGGGGTTGTGGGGAAAAACATCTACCGAGGGACTGTCCGCACAGACAACAGAACAATAGGAGCATTTACAACGTCCAAGAAGCTATCACCGTCAATGATGCGTCCAGGAGTATGCCACGAATTTATGTAGCCGTGGATAATAAACAAGCCGACCACCAAACTTCAGTGGTGGAAATGGAAGGTATGATCGCCAACCATCTAATATCTATTTTAATTGACCCTGGTTCAAATTTGAGTTATGTGGCCCCTCAGGCTGTTGATAAGTGTAAATTACAGCCACATAAACATGCTAAGCCATGGTTGGTACAGTTAGCCACTGGCACCAAAAGAAAAATAGCGGAGGTCGTACTAGCCTGCCAATTCACTGTGGATGGATTGGCCACCCAAGCTAACCTTAACATACTTCCCCTAGGATCGTATGACTTGCTGATTGGTATGGACTGGCTAGCTGCATATAAAACTAAGCTGGATTGTTACCACAAAACCTTAGAATGTGTAAATGAAGAAGGGAGAAAGATAACCCTCCAAGGGATTCAGAAGCTTGTCTCAGTGAGACGAATATCAACCCTTCAAATGAAAAAGTATTGCAGAAAGGGATGTCCTCTATATGCAACACAGGTGTTGGAATCTGTTGAGGATGACAGACCAAGCCTAGAAGACCACCCCGTACTAAGGGAGTACGGAGATGTGTTTCCAGAAGAGGTACCGGGTCTACCTCCGAGAAGGGACATTGACTTCTTAATAGAACTTGCACCTAGAGCGGTACCAGTATCTAGGACCCCCTATAGGATGAGTACACTCGAGCTAGTTGAACTCAAACTACAGCTAAAGGAAATGATGGACAAAGGCTACATCCGGCCTAACGTGTCTCCATGGGGAGCACTTGTCCTGTTTATGAAGAAGAAAGATGGTACATCCGACTATGCATAGATTATAGACAGCTCAATAAGGTAACCATAAAGAGCAAATACCCCTTACCCAGAATCGATGACTTGTTCGATCAATTGGGGGGTGCTTCCATTTTCTCAAAGATTGACTTGAGATCTGGATACCATCAAGCCAGAATCAAGGATGAAGACATCCACAAAGCCGCCTTCAGGACAAGATATTGTCACTACGAATTTGTGGTAGTACCATTTGGATTAACCAATGCCCCTGCCACCTTGATGTGCTCGATGAACAATGTACTTAGCAAATTCCTAGACAAGTTTGTATTGGTTTTTATTGACGACATCTTAATCTACTCCAAGAATAGAGAGGAACATGAGGAACATCTTAGACTTGTACTTCAAGTGCTAAGAGAGCATCAACTCTATGCCAAATTTAGCAAGTGTGACTTTTTCCAGAAGCAAATACATTACTTAGGCAATGTCATATCTGAAGAAGGGGTAGCAGTAGACCCTGACAAGATCAGATCCATCATGGAATGGCCTACCCCAAAGGATGTTTCGGATATTAGATCCTTTATGGGTTTAGCAGGATACTATAGGAGGTTTATAAAAGGGTTTTCCAAGATTGGTTGTCCAATCACTGCCCTCCAGAGGAAGGGGGTTAAATTCATTTGGACACCGGAATGTGAAGAAAGGTTTCAGTCACTAAAACACCTTCTGACCCATGCGCCCGTGCTGAAGATCGTCGATCCCGATAATGATTTCCTTGTGTGCACAGAGGCCTGCAAGAAAGGACTCAGAGGAGTCCTTATGCAAGAAGGAAGCGTAGTTTGTTATGAATCTCAAAAATTGAAGGAGCATGAAGTCAACTATGTGACCCATGATCTAGAGTTGGCCGCCATAGTGCACGCTTTGAAAATGTGGAGGCATTACCTCCTGGGTAGGAAATTTGTACTTATGACAGACCACTGTGGATTGCGGCACCTGTTTGACCAACCAAAACTCAATGCTACACAAACTAGGTGGATGGCCCTCCTTAGCGAGTTTGATTTCGAAATCAAACATATCAAAGGAAAGGAAAATAAGGTGGCCGATGCCCTTAGCAGAAGTATGAAAACAATTCACCTGGCAGCGGTGAGCACCTGTGAGACAAATGTTAGGGAAAGAGTCCGGAATGCACAAGAAACAGACGCATTCTTCCAGACCATGACCTCATACCTAGAGCAAGAACTCGCATGGCTAAAGTATTAAGGCTACCAGATGCTAGATGGAGGTCTGCTGACTTACCGAAACATGCCATATATTCCAAGTTGTGACGACTTGAAGAGGTTCATAATGGACGAATTGCACAAGAGACCATACACCAGCCATCCGGGCTATCAGAGGATGGTCACGGCCACCTGGAAACAATTCTATTGTGCTGGATTGAAGAAAGACACAGCTGAGTATTTAGCTAAATGTTTAGAATGCCAACAAGTTAAAGCAGAACACCGACAACCAACAGGATTATTACAACCTCTACCAATCCCGGAATGGAAATGGGAGATCATCTCCATGGATTTCATCACCGGATTACCAACATCGGCCAGGCGGAATGACACCATCATGGTAGTGGTGGATAAATTGAGCAAGTCCGCTAATTTTATTCCCGTCAAATCGACTTGCAAGGCAATGGATATTGCCAACATATTCATGAAGGAGATATTCAGACTACATGGCATGCCTAAGGAGATCGTGTCTGACAGAGACACAAAATTTACTTCAAACTTTGGGAAATCCTTGATGGCTGGTCTAGAGACCAAATTATTGTTTAGCACAGCCTATCATTCTCAAACCGATGGACAGACGGAAAGAGTGAACCAAATATTAGAAGACATGCTAAGGATGCATGTAATGCATCAACCCAAAAAATGGGAAGACTACCTGCCACTGGTGGAATTTGCCTACAACAACGGCTACCAAGAATCACTAAAGATGAGCCCTTTCGAAGTCCTCTATGGTAGGCCGTGCAACACTCCAATCAGTTGGAGCAATCCATTGAACATAATTACGATTGGACCCGACATGTTGAAAGAAATGGAACAACAAGTGATTCAGATAAAGCAAAATTTGAAAATCGCTCAAACTAGACAGAAAAGTTATGCCGACAGAAAGAGAACCCCCAGAGAATTCAAGACAGGAGACCACGTCTATCTCAGAGTTAGGCCCAGGGAGAGTTCCCTGAGGATGGGAGCTTGTGGCAAGCTGGCACCTCGGTATTGTGGACCTTTTGAAGTTCTAGATAGAGTGGGGCCTGTAGCCTATAGGATAACACTTCCTCCCACAGTAAAAGCACATAATATTTTCCATGTTTCATTGTTGAAGAAATATGTACATGATTCTAATCATATAATTGACTGGTCTGTGATCCAGGTGGAACCAGAGGGAGAATTCTTGCCAGAACCTCAATGCATACTAGACAGGGAGGAAACCCCACTCAGGAACCAAACCATTGCACAGGTCAAGGTACAGTGGAAACACTTTGGCCCAGATGAGGCCACATGGGAAGTTGAGGATGCCATGAGACAGGCATACCCATTTTTGTTCACTTGTGTACATACATGACATGTTAATAGATAGAACATTGAGGACGATGTTCCTTTAAGGGGGATGGAATTGTGACACCCTGTTTCCTCCAGTTTGTAAATATAACTATAAATGGCCAAAAGACTATGACAAACCTTATATGTGTGAATATTGATTCGATGGACCTTTGTTTGAAAGGTAAACGAATGTGAACCTAATTATTTACTAAGAAAATGGGCAAGTGTTGCATGACTAATTGAAGGGGGGTGTACTTAGAAAGACCACGAATGCTATATGAAGAAAGGGTGAAGGGTGTACTTAGAAAGACCACCAAACCATTGCTTACTGGATTGAATTGCTCATGACCAAAACCGTCCTCTGACCCAGAAATGAATTACAGTCAGGCTGGTGGGTGGGAAGACCTCCTCAAGAGTTAATGAGGGATGGGGTGTGTAAGCACTCATCTGTAAGGCTTCCAGACTTGACCGCTGACTGGGAATTTAGGCCACACACGACCCTGCTGAAAGAGGCGAGGAGGGAAGGTGTGGTGGGCAGAGAGGAGAACACACTTGCGGAGAGTGCAAAGACGAGAAATGAATCTCGGGGATTCAAGGAAGAATGGAAAACTAAGCGTTCTGGACACAGGAAATGGCAGAGAAGGTTATGATACAAGCTGATAAATGAGGATAGTCCTCCTTGCTTGGTATCGTGTAAACGATTGCCAGGATCCTGCGGGAAGAGGAGAGTAGCCTCTGTCTCTATTGCAGCGGAGCGAGAAGAAAAGGCTGTGTTGCAGAGCATCGCGGTCTAGCTTGGGGGTGGCAAGTGGTAAATCCGTTTGGAGTGACTGAGGCTACGGTTGGGTGGAAATAAGCACCCCTTCCAATAGTCGCTTCACATTGTCTGATTTTGATAAGTCTTTTCTCGACTTTAAATTGTTGAGTTAGAATGATGAATGATTTCTTGGTTTTATATATATATATCTGTATGAACATCTCTGTTTGCCATGGCTATGTTATGCGTATGCTTCCATCTCCTTGGTAACTCACACTTCCCACTGATAAACTGTATGCCCAACTTCACTTCAGAGTGCTTCCCGGGCGTAAGTCGTAAAAAGGGTCGAGATAGGAAAAATCGTGTAGATTTGAAACCACCCGTCTGAAGAGAATACTTTCCCCTGACTTCCATTGCCGTGTGAATTTCCAAACCCACGTCCCTCACCCGTTCGGGGTGAGAACTCAGGAAAATAGTGATATGAAAATACCGAAAGGGAAAGGTTTTCCTTGTTCGAAGGACGGACGAACGAGATCCGTTTGGAAGGAGCGAAGGGCTGCCATGGCCGTTGGCTATGGGAAAAAGTGCGGGAGTTAACCCCTCTAGCCCCTCGGATCCACAAATTTGGAGTTTGTGTATTGGGAGGACTGTGGGTTGGTGTGACCAAAACCTCCGAAACCCGAAGTTGCGAAGTAATGTGGGCTGTTGATCTATGGATCCTTCAGGACCCACCTCGTCCATTGGATTTGCGAGTTCGGAGTTCGCACATAGGGAGAGAACATATCCCGTTAGTCGGATCCATGCGCGGAGGACCATAGTTGTGATATCTAGAGGAAAGTGCACACGGACTAACCCTTTGAAAGTGAATAGGGGAGTGGACTTTTGCGAAGACCCGAAGTTCCGAAGTTAATCGGAACCGTCCATCGTCCGAGGACAGGTGGCAGCAGATCCGGAAGTTCGAGGATTCAGACCTTGGAAGATTTGCAAGAGCCGCAACAATCCTAGCCGTCTGTCGAGAAGGGACACGTGGCGGGAGATCAACATTTCGCTGACTCGCAACTCGGAAAGTCAGAGATAGGAGTCGTGAGAACTCGTGAAGTCCGAGTTCATTATTTTATCACAACCGTCGATCAAAGTGAGGGCGTGGACGGTTGATTGTCCAAGGAGATATCGGGGATTCGGAGACGGGAGGTGAGGGACCCTCCAACTTCACGAAACACGAAGTCCCGATTCGCGAAGAGTTGATTTAAGCCGTTGGGTCGCAGAAGATTGTGGACCATTGATCTGACATCGGGAGTTCGGATTTCGGGATTCCGAGAAAAGGAGACAGAGTAATTTCCACCTTCGCGATACGCAAAGTCCTGAATCGCTTGAGTGTTGGGCCCCGAGTCATAACAAGGGGTCACATGGATAGAGGTCAAGGAACGGAGCTAGCACTGGGCTAGGCTTTGAGTTCGGGAGTTCGGGAGTCGGGTGAGTCAAGGTGGTTTCGTATGTGAATACCTGACGATAGTAGTCATGAAGCACCTTTTAGTTAGGCTTGTGGTCACGGGTAGTGATCACGTGGAAGAGGCTTGCGCCTGGTGCTTGTTTGCGCGGGAGAACAAAAACAAAATTTTAGAGGCTTTACACTATAGAAGCTCTAGAACAAGGGCGAGCGTGTTACAGTAACACTGAAGCGTCGAGGGACTCAGAGGAAGGGCCTCCACCAAGGGGCATCACCAGAGAACTACAGAAGATCAAACTCCCAGAGTTTGATGGGGGTCGTGCAAGTGAACGTGCAGAGGTATGGTTGGAAGGAATGACGCGATGTTTCTCCTTAAGAGACTATGCTTCCACATCAAAGGCGAAGATAGCGATCTTTCAATTGAGGGACAATGCCTTGAATTGGTGGGGTAATCTAGAAAGGTAATTGCACCTTACCCTAGACACCATCTCATGGGAGTTTTTTGAGGAAAGGTTTCGGAGGAAATATTTGCCTGCTTACTACGAGGAACAACAGGTAGGATCATTTCATGCTCTAGTTCAGGGAAATAGGTCCGTGGAAGAGTACGAGATCAGGTTCATGGAGTTAGTAAAATATGTCTCGTACATGGATACTGATCAACGACAAGCAAAACATTTTGTGTACGAGTTAAACCCTAAGATAAGGGCCATGTTACGGATGTGGATACCATCGTCAGTAGCTGAAGAAGTTGAAAATGCTCGTTATGCGGAGGAGCATATGAGCTTAAACGGAGTTATGAGGTCAACCATTCCACAACATCCTGTATTTGTGGGGAAGGCCCCTAGGACTTTCTCCAGGGGAGGAAGCTCTAGGTCACCTCCTTATGGCAATAGAGTCACTCCTAGAGCAGTTACAACAAGTATTTCAATGGCAACGAGTGCAACCTCCCACTCATCGCCAACGACGCAGGCATGTCCACGATCTTTTCAGGGAGCAACAAGTAGGGGCAGGGGTTCCATGGGAAGGAACTCATTTCATAAATTGTCACAGGGCAGTGTGCAGGTTCCATCTTGTGTTACTTGTTGGGGTTGTGGAGGACCCCATTACCAGCGCGACTGTCCAGAGTTACAATCAGGGTTTGTGCATAGAGAAGGAAAGGCCCCGATGGTAAGAGCGAGTAGTAGCCACTAGATTTATGCAACGGTTAATAATCGTCAGGCAGAACATCAATCCACGGTGGTGGAGTTGTCAGGTATGCTAAATCATGTCAATGTTAAAATTTTATTTGATTCTGGTGCTACAGATAGTTTCATTTCACCTCCTGCATTAGAAAAGTGTGGGTTTGCAGCCTACGAACATGATGACTTTAAACAAGTCGAGATGGCTTCGGGGGAAAAACAAGCAGTAGGACCTAGTGTCGATAATTGTCTAGTAGACTTGGGAATGTGTACTACTAGGTTGAAGGTGTATGTCACTACTCTAGGGACGTATGACCTAATCAGTGGAATGGATTGGTTAGAAGCCCATCGAGCTATGGTAGATTGTTTCGCGAAAAGGGTGCTTTGTGTTGACGATGAAGGAAGGTCAGTAGAGATCCAGAGTGTATGGAGAAAAGGTGTCTCTACTCTTTATCTCGATCATGAAGGTTAAACGTTGCATGAGGCAAGGTTGTCGATTATATGTAGTGGAAGCAGTCAATGAAGGGAAAGGACCCTCCATGGATTAGTATCCAGTATTGTCGGAGTTTGAGGATGTTTTTCCGAAAGAGTTTCCTGGGTTACCTCCTAAGAGGGAGCTTGATTTTACCATTGATCTAAAACCCGGTGCAAAGCCAATTTCCAAGACACCATATAGGATGACGGCGCCAAAACTTTGTGAGTTGCAGATGCAGTTGAAGGAACTACTTGACTTAGGGCTAATAAGGCCTAGTGTCTCACTTTGGGGTGCCCCAGTAATTTTTGTCAAGAAGAAGGTTGTCCTGTTGAAATTGCTTTTTGAAAGTGCTTGCCTAAAACTGAATATTTACCTCCCAGCCAACTAGGAACAACCTCTTCGGCTTCCTAGCTCCAGGAATCCTTGCGGTTTCTGGCCCCTGAGCCCAAAGTTCCCAGCAACAACAATGCCCTTGTAAAGGTTCCCTAAAACAATCTTTCCTTCCGATTTCCTCCTCCTCCTCTTCCCCTTCCAAAATTTTCCTCCAAAGAAAAGAAGACCCCCTTCCAAGTCCTCTCCCCTCTTCCTTATCCCCCTCTCTCGAATCCCTCTCCCTCATTCAATTCCCCAACTACCTTATCCCCTCATTAATTCCCTCACCTACCATAATATAATAAAATAGTAAGAGATTCATTGTATTTAATTTAATAATTAATTAAATTTAACTTAACAACTATGATCAATAAAATCAATTGGGCTGTTATATTAATTCTAATTATTAATGTTGGTCGTCTTGCATTCCATACATGCAAGCCTTGCAATGTATTCCACCCTAGCAGAAGAGAAGACATAAAGACACAAATCACATCATATGTAAGTGCATGCCTAAGTTGTAGGAAACACATTGCCCACATTTCTGGGTCGGAAACATGTGAAAATGCATATTGAAACAACTCGAAGCACTTTGGGAAGTTTCACAATTTGGAAACACACTATGAAATATGAGCCCGCATTTCTGAAACGTTTCAATCCATACAACATGCATTTTGATCCAAACATGGCACTTTTCGGGCCCCCAAAAGTGCTTAAAAGGTGCATGTGACCCACAACAAGCGCACAAATGCCTAATGTGAGGGAAACGATGACGAATTATGTCTAAAATCTTTCTAATTTTCTTGATCATTTTATTCAACTTTCCAAGATAATGTGCTATTTAAAAAATTCTATTTTTTGAAATATTTATATTTTTTGTATTTTTAAAAAACCGTGTTTCCAAAATTTTGGGGGGCAATGTTTCCACAGTGTGCCTGTTTCAGAAACTCTTATCCGTTTCCACATTTCATGCAACTTAGGTGCACGTGAGTCTTCAAATATGACGTTTGCATGGCATATATATTCCATTTTGCAACCTAGGACTCTTTATTAGCATCTCACAACACCGCATTCCTTATACATGAACTGCTCATGCCAAGGGTTGCATGCACTTGGATTTGTGCACATTTTTAATCCAAGGATGATGTTATTTGGGATGAATTACCTCCTTTTTCTGGTAGAGCCATGCATCTTCTTGATGGTAGATTCCCCAAATGAGCTCAAGCAACTCACTTTAGGTGTCTTGGAGGACTTCTTATGTTAGTTGTAACAGATTCTTTCCTAACCCATTGAATGGCTGATTCTTGAAATCATTGAAGTTGATTGATTGGGACATGCAAACCTTTTTTGCACATGTGATTTAGGCCTTAAATTGCTTGTGGATTCTGTGCTTAGAGATAAAATCAAGCCCACTTGCAGCTTCTCCTAGCTAATTCACTCAGTTAAGACTTAAACTAGGGGAAGGTCCAGATCCCTTTGGAAAATGTCCACCTGACATTTGTCAAGGTTCTCCCATAGCTGATGCTGGTGAAAAGTTTCCGGAAATTTGCTGGCTTGGCACTCAAGTGACCTAATTATGCACTTGCAGTCTCGACTGCATGATTGCACCATTGTTCAACATTCTGTGTAGCGGACAATCATTCTTGAGAGCCATTTTTGACATTCTCCTGAGTTCCATCTGCACTAATGTGTTCAGTGCAGTTGTGTGAAGCGTTAAAACCTTTACTCAATTATATATGAGTAAAAACCCGTGATCTTACACAATAATAATAATAATAATAATAATCTATTTTTAAGGTCACGGCCAAGTCAGACACCAAATTGGTGTATGAGACCCCCTTGTTTGTGGGACAAGGGACTCCCTCCGCCCAGCGATTTGACTAGTAAAGTCTACAGAGGTATACATACCCTACCCCCCTCTGGATTTGAACTTGTGACCTCTTAGGGGGAAACACATGTTCTTAACCATTAGGCCCACTCAAGCTGTATATTTATATGTTGTATTGGTTTTCGGGATGGGGGAACGGCGGGGACGGGGGTACGCATACCCGGGACGGCTAGAGCGCACACCCAAATTTTTCAGGAGATGGCGGGTTGGGGACGGCAATACTATATATATATATATATATATATATATTAAAATTCACCATAAACATTTGTAGTTGCTTCAAGCTTGTAAGCATAACAAGCTATACTATACAGTATTATGCACAGCCCTTACACTCGCCATTTCTAAAAAAGCTTGGGCAATTTAAAAAAGGGCTGAGTGACATTCTATTATTGGCTGCTAGACAAGAGCAAAATGCAGTTAAGCTTTAGGAAACTTAAGTGAGAACTGTCTCTATAACAGTTTTTCTTCCTCATATTAATGATGATTATGTTAAAACATAAAAGGCATTCCCTTCTCCATAGGTTTTGCAGATTTTTATGGCTGCGTTGAAAACCACTATAAAGCACTTTGGTTCTGTAAAGAAATTGGATTCATATTTCAGATTAAGAAGGTGATTGAATAGGAATTTATTCAAACATTTAGTATCCAATTGAAGTCACTACTATCTGATTGTTTTCACAATGCTTGAGGTTGGAATGGTGGAAGCACTATAATTGAATGACTCCTGTAAACCCATGTACAATATTTAAAAGCTAAGATGACCAGAAAAATTAGTAGAACAAGAGCAGTAACCACAAGGATCAACCCTTTGAAATATTGCATTTCTTGTTTTTTTGACATGGAAGCTTTGCTTGTTGTAACCTTGTTGCTGAAAATACAATATTTAAATCACCAAAAACCCAAATCGAAACCCATCATACAAAGCCCATGTTTTGAGCTGCAACTTTTACAACAGATTTAGATTCAATGCAATACAAAAATAATGGATGGGAAGAATGATTTTATTGTCCAATCAATTTCCATGATTGTGAAGACTGAAGATATATGCCCGGAATATCCCCAAAATCTGCCCAAAAAATCCCTGAAATCTTCCCAGAACATCCTCAAAATCTATCCGGAACGTCCCTGAAATCTGTCTGGAACATCTTGGGGACGACCAGCAAGTCCCCGAGTCTTCAATAGAGTCCCCAGCAATTTGGATAAGTTTCTTAAGGGTCCCCAAGTTTCCGGAACGCGGTAACGGCTGGTATGAATGTTTTTTTGGGGGGACGGGTCCCCGCGCAAGATATATATATATATATATATATATATATATATATCTGTGTATAAGATGAAATGAATAATTGATGATTTTTACAATGAGTGGGCCCCTACTATAAATATAGTCTATGGGGCGCCTTGAAGAGTTGTGTCATTTTACTTATTTATTTATTAATTATTTATACAAATTTACTATTATATTTAGTTATCCCTATCTTATTTTGTATACATAACATTGTGCCTGTTCCAGCAAAACTCATATAAAAAGAAGTCTGAAAACTTCACATTCTACAACAAGACGGCTATAATACAAGCAAATCTGCCAAAAGTTGCTCATTTTTATGCAGGTCCATATTCATGTAGGCTTGAAAGTTTCAATATTGGCATATCCATGGTCACATGGAGTTCCATGCTAGGAGAAGCACAGTCATATTACTGGCATTCTAGAGTGCAACCCAAGCTTTATTGTGTCCATTTATCTCTGCTGTTCAGTCCTCTTGGTATCTTCTTTTGAGCTGTCTATTCAGATAACTGGAGAGTCTGTGTCTTACCTTATGGAGCATCAGCACTATAGTAGATAGATTTTGTTCAAATACATGGTTGGAGGCTACAATACCCACTTAGACATTTGTGGATATTGGATTTATCCAGGTGCATTCACTATAATTTTTTTTACCATATCTTATCTTTATATATTTAATGCTTAATTTCACTCGTTTTGGGCATTTGTTTTACTTTGGTTTATATTCTATAAAACCATAGAAACTCAAAAGAGTACTGGCACTATTCATTTAATTCATTGCATTTCATTGCTTTGTCTATTTAATTTGCTTTTAAATCACTGTCAAATCTCTCACCAAACTATTCTTAGGATATTATAAAATGAGAATATGTTTTAACTTTTAACGTCAAATTCATGTTTGTAATCTTAACACAGTTAGAGTTTCAGGCCATAATCTTGGCTAGATGAGAAAACCCTAGGCAATTTAGTAATTTATCATGTACCCACAACACTCATTCCCACAGTTAACACCATTTGTGATTATGAATTTACATATTTTCTAGTGCTAAGTTGTTTGTCATGCCAGTTGAATGTTGCATCTTGATTCACTATTTTAAATATGGGGTGCTCCTTATTCCCATCATATATAACTAACTTGTTTGGGAATTCATATTACAAGATGTCTTACAAATACTGTAAGTAAGATTTGTTGATTAAGCACAATATCCTATGATGGTCAACATGCTTGTGTCTCTATTAAATCTTGCTACTTGCCCAGGACTATCAAAACTTAAAAGTTCCTTTCCTTTAGCAAGGGGTACTTTGCACTTCCAATGTGTTGTTACAGTGCCATAGGGTTGTAAGTGGAGCCAAACGTTTAGATTGTTGTATATACATTTATTGAGTTTTGCTTCTTACAATGTGTTGTCTTATTGGGATAGTGATTTTGTAAACATTACTAGATAAGTTTGCTGTGCCTTATGTGTAATATTTGTGTGTAGATGTTCCATTTAGTGCAAGAAATATATTGGAGGACCAAGAGCTCAAAGAAAGCATTAAATCTTTCAGGTCCGTATAATTGTTGGCCTGTTTTGCTTCTAAATTTCAATGTCGCATTATGAATCCTGTTCTTTAAATGTATCAACTTTATTACTGTCATCTTTCTCTTGTAATCCATTTAATTATATTTTGCATTGTAATCGCATTTATAGTCTTGACTACTGATGTATATAACCAAGCAATTATACAGTATGTATTATTAAACTCATGATTAAAAATACTACAATTAGGTTATGATTCTGGTGAGTTGAACTCATCCCAGCAAGGCTAAAATCTTTGACATCAAGCATGTTCAATTCTAAGTCACAGGGTTTGCCGAATTTGAACCTTGAGGTTTGAAAATCTGCAAAGGCAAAGACAAACCTAAACGAATTCGAACCTGAGCCGAATTTGAATCTGAAAAGGCGATTTTAATAGCCAATTTAATTGGGGTTTGATTGAGGTTCGTTTTCAGTTTTTTTTAATAATTTACAAGTAAAAAAAGATTACATCTAAAACCTAACCCTATCTCTAACCCGCCTTTTCATTTTTCACATAATTCAGCTTCGGTCTTCAAGCCCAGTCCCAACTCTCTCTGCTAAATGGTAAACCATGGTCTGTAAACCCTTGAAGGTTTGATCTTCAACTTGCTGCTCAGGCTTTCGGGCTTCAGCTCAGCTCTACCAGTGCTAGCAGCCGAACCCTCAGTCCCAACTATAGTCTCCAGAAACCTTTGACTCTGCTTCAGTTCTCAAGTGGACAAGCCACCGGCTGATTTCCATTGTTTCATATGTCATAGACT
Organism: Picea engelmannii; assembly: GCA_009831015.1. NCBI lineage: Eukaryota > Viridiplantae > Streptophyta > Pinopsida > Pinales > Pinaceae > Picea > Picea engelmannii. Next base: position 844,777 of record ML780308.1, read on the forward strand.
TACAGTGGAGTCTGGACGAGCCGCCATAATCCATTTCATTGAGGGCCGAGGCTTGGACGAGTATATAAAGTTAATGTGTGTGTATATATTATATTATATGTGTGTGTGTGTGTGTGCGTGTGTGTGTGTGTTTAGAATGTGCATAGATGAACCTAATGGAAAACCTCATCTGAACCTCATTGGAAAATTCAAATTCGAACTGAACCTAATGGTTTCCAAACTCAAACTTGAACCCGAACCATGCGATTTAGGTTCAATTAGAGAAGTACAAATGTGTCGACTTTTGTGAACATTATATTGGAGCCATCAACTGTATTCAATCTATGTTGACTTTCTGGAGTTTGTATAATATAAGTAGCTTCTTGTTGGCCTTTGCAGACCATTAATCAGTGATGACTGCATTGTGTTTAGCAGTAGTTCTTTCAAGTTACACCATCTAAAACTCAGTAGTTCTTTCAAGTTACTCCATCTAAAACTTATAGATGTACTTTCTCGAAAAAATACCAGTACGTTATAGACTCCCTTCCAATCTGTTGTTTAAGCACGTCTGACCACTGCTGATCATATCTTAGTCATATCTTACAAATATATATCTGTACAGGAAGAAGATTTTGTTGGATATGCATTGATAGTCCCTTGGGAGTGCTGAATAGTATCTGGCTTGTTTATCGTAGTGGTTCTCAGCTAACATTTTTAGTACCACGTGTTCGAGATACATTAGAAAACTGATGTGGCCATGCACTTTCTTTTTTGAGGCTCTTCGGCTGACTGCAAGAGAACATCAGCTCTTTTGTGACTAATTGTTGTTAATTTAACTGAACCTAGCACCCGACCATTAATTCCGAATAAAGTCACTTTATTGAATAACAACACAGCTAGGTTACTTAATGAAAAACAGTGGAAGCATAAAGAACATAAAACTGAAACCATAACACATTGCACAAGATATTTTGGGTAAACAACCCTGGAAAAAAAACACCCCGAAGGAAAACAAGATTTGAGTTTGATTTTATTAATTAAAATTCTGGGCTCCTGTCCTTGTATAATGGCCCATCAGAGGAATACAATGCATCAATAGCCTAGCTCACCTGGCTGCTATCTCCCTTGCTGCCCCTTTGCACCTTTCCTCAGCCCTGCCTAGTCACACTTGGATGAATTGCTCTTCACTCACTCAATGAGATCTCCTCATTATCCATTTAGTGTGTGACACAAGCACATGAGCAAAGAATCCCTCTTTGCTCCTATGTTCTCTCTGTGTGTCTCATCCTTTCACTTAGGCTGCCTTTTATAATGTTGAGTTAATCTCTAAATCCAAAACCCTAGATCTCTTAAATGTTGATATTACGGTAGTTGTGGGAGGTATTAACCTCTACGTGTAACCTTTGACGAGACTAGAATATTTTGGGAAGAAACCCTAAAACGTTGGATAATAACCCTATAAGACAAGTCGGCTCAAGAGAATAATTAATATTGAGTTATTAGCCTCCAGAAAGAGAAGTCGACCTAGTTAGGTGAGTTGGAGCAGTATAAATAGAGGGCGCTAGAGCTCATTTGTACTCACTCACTCTCACAACTACATAAGGACAAGTGGTGTGCATGACTGGAGGATAGTTGTAGCTGTTGCAGTAGTGACCTTTTTTTTGGTTATGGTTTGAAATTTCTGCTTGGTTATGGTTTGGACCTTCTGCTTGGTACGCTAACTTTGGAGAGAGGTACACTACCTTGGTTGGATATTGGTTCTAGGGTTTGATTCCAGAATTATTCTGTTTGTCAAGTTTAAGGTGCTTGGGGGTGGCATTTGTGCCTATGGTTGGGTGACAATATTGAGATATTGTCTACGGTGAAATGAGCACACCTTAAATTCTAACAGGTTATGGGCCCACACTATTTTCGAACAGTTTAACCACTAGAAGTTGTTGAATTTTGATAGACTCAAGCACATGTAGTTTCTTTTCAATTTAGCATGAACTTGAACCATAAACAATGCAGCAATACAATAGCCGCAGTAAACCAAGATCACAAGAAGAATAACCATGCACAAGACATAAGAAGTTATCCTGGGAAAACCCTTCTCAAATAAGGGAAAAACCCAACAACCCTTTGCTATATTGCCAAGAGAAGAAACCCTCTCCACCGAAAAGTATGGGTGCCAACAAAGGTGGTCCTCAAGACAAAACCCTAGCCCACACAATATGGTGCTCTATGACGAAGAAATATAGCGCATAAGAAGTGCACACCAAATTACAGCTCTCCAAGTAATGCGTTGTGAGTGAATGATATGATCCTCAACGTGGATCTATCTCTCTAATATATACATGACCTAATTCAACGAATAGACATGTCTATTGGCACAATAGGGTCGACTTGTACAACTCAATAATACAATTAGTCTTTTACATTATATTAATTGTCTTTCCACAGTAGGGCCGACTTGTACCCTTCACAAATCAAATTAGGGTTTTACAATAGTCTTACTCTTTGACAATATAGCAAGGTGTTTCACACACATCCTCTAGTGCTTTGCCACTAGGGACAAGTCTACATGTGCTCAACCACAAGGGACGTCACTCTCAAATAGATCAACTCAACTAAATCCATAGGAGTACCAACTGGAGAGCCATCTCAAGTCATCTCAACTTAGTCCAGAGGAGTTCGACAAGAGACCAACACAAGTCATCTCAACTCAGTCCAGAGGAGTATGACTCACCTATCACATAGGCGTTCTCACAGATCATCTCGACTCAGTGCAGAGGAGTACGATCTGGAGAATGTCTCATGAAGCTGCAATCATCAACACTCCCTCTCAGCTAGGGAGGCATTCTCCACCAGGCCAAGTCTCTCATGGATGTACTCGAACTTCTTCCTGGCAAGCGGTTTGGTGAAGACATCTACAACTTGCTCGTGTTGAGATTTGGGTACCTTGGAAAGTGGTCCCCATGTGCTTATGAGTCTCTAAGCACAAAGGGGGAAGACTATTACCCTTGTACTTTACTTTATGATTCTAATTTCACTTTGACTTAGGAGTTTTAAGTCAAAAGTGAAATATGTCACTTCAGTCATAAAGTGACAATTAATTCACAATGTGGGTGAATTAAAGCAACTAAGGAAAGTGGGTTTCCTTAGTGAGATTTTTGGAGTTGATCTCACCCATTGATTAGACTTGGCTAGATCTAATCTAGGCCATTGATCTTTTAGGGTTGGCATGACGAGGCTAAAGAGAGGGTAAAGGCATTTTGGAGACTCATTCTTCACTTGAGAGTTTTGGAGAAGAGAAGGAGGGCGCATATCTTGAGGAGGAGAGGGGCGCACTTCATGAGGGTTTGAGCAAAACCCTTGAGAGCTTGAGGAGAAGCTTGAGATTGCTTTGATCTTGCATGGAGAGCATTTCCATGGAGCCATAGACTTTACTTCTGAGAGGGAGCATGTATATGGAGGAGGGGCACATCTTGAGGAGGAGGGGCGCATTTATTATTCTTCATTTGCTCATCAGGAGAGGAGGACTTGTCAGATCAGGTTGAGGCCTGATGCATTGGGAGATCAGATCAGTTTCAGGTTCAGTTTATTTATTGTGATCATTTCTACTTGGAGGAGGGCACATGAGTTGAGAGGACTGGTAGCTACCTGGTAGAAGATCTACTTGGAGGATTCGAGCTCTGACAATTTCTATGGAGAGGCAGCACATGAGAGGACATTCCTGTGGAGGGATTTCTTCATTGGGCTACAGATGAGCTTGGGCGCCTCAGTTTAGTACAGAGGGTAACAAAGGGAGAGGGCGCACCACAGTTTGGGCACTTCTTTCTCTGGATCTTGTGGCAAGACTCGTGAGGAGCTKGCTATGTATATAGGTTCCATTGYATTTCATTACTTGTTGTATCTCTTACTTTAATCATAATTATATAGACATATATCCCAAATTGGTTTTCCTCGGGGGGGTTTTATCCAGGGTCATGTTGACCAAAAATACCTGTGTCAAATTTATGCATGTTTAGAAGTGTAGATCAACATTTTAAAGTTCAAGATCTAAAGGTAGTGTTATGTGTTTTAAGTTATATTGCATGTGCTAACATTGAGATAAGAAAACACTTGCAAGGGCACCTTAAAAGAGCACTTAACCTATAAAACATTGAGCAGAAAGTGGGATGACTGTTTTCTGTCCTAAAACAACAAAAGAAGACAGCCATACAGTTGAAACTTAGAGCCATACTAAGGTCAAGGACAGACCTTAGATGGCAGCCTCATAGGACCTTAGATAATTTCTACAGCTCGTGTGTAGAAAGGTACTGCACATGTACTGCTTTCCTCTGCATCATATCTCTGATGTAATGGTATTTGATCTCGATGTGTTTCGATTTATCGTGAAACACATGATTCTTTGAGAGCTTCTCACAACGCTGGTTATCCCAATGGATAACGGTGGAATCCATCTCATGTCCAAATAAATCTGCAAGGAGCTTGCGAAGCCACATTGCTTCGCAGACTGCCACACATAATGCAATGTACTTTGCTTCTGTGGTACTCAAAGCCACAAAAGTCTGTTTCTAGCTGCACCAGGAAACCGTGGCAGATCACAAAGTAAAACAACAATCAGAGGTACTCTTCCGGTCCATTGCGCTCCTGCTCAATCTGCATCGACATATCCCTGCAATCTTATGTCTACACGGAAGGCATGTCTCAGTCCATAACCAACTATGCCTTGTAAATATCTCAACACATGCTTCGCTACTATCCAGTGTGTCTGTCTCGGTTGACTCATAAATTCACTGAGTAAACTCACTTCATAGCATATATCAGGTCTAGTGTTAACCAGATACATCAATGATACAATCAACTGTTTGTAAAGATGTGGATCCATCTCTCCTGAATCAGAAGAAGTTTCGCTCAGTTTCGTCAGATTCATCACCATCGGTGTAGCCATGGGCTTGCAGTCTGTCATCCCCAATTTTTTCAATATCTCAACTGTGTATTTCCCCTGACTCAGGAGAATCTCATCAGTCCTCTGCCACACTTCTAGTTCCAAGAAGTAGTGCATCATACCAAGGTCGTTCATCTCGAATTGAAAAGCCAATGCACGCTTGCATTCAACAATAAGGTTTTCTGAACCGGTGAGGAATAAGTCATTAACATATAGGACGAAAATCAAGCACTCATCACCAACAATGTTGTAGTATAGGTTGGGATCATCAACACTCTTGCTGAAGCCCAAACGCATAAAGTATCCATCAATCTTCTCATACCATGCACGAGGTGCCTGTTTTAGTCCATATAGGGCTTTCTTCAAGTTGCACACATGAAACTCCTTCTCATGTATCACGAATCCATCTTGGCTACTCGATGTAAACTTCTTCCTCAATTTCTCAATTGAGAAAGGTTGTCTTCACATCCATCTGATGTAGTCTCCAACCCATGGATGCAGCAAGGGAAATAATCGTACTGATGGAAGTGTATCGGGCAACAAGAGCAAATGTGTCCTCATAATCTATTCCCTCCACCTGAGAGAATCCTCTAGCTAGAAATCTCACTTTGTACTTCTCAACACTTCCATCCACTGCATGTTTGATCTTATAGATACACTTGGAAGTCACTACAGACTTCCCTTTCGTTCTCGGAACAATATCCCACACATCATTCTTCATGATGGACTGATACTCTTCGATCATGGCATCTTGCCAAACCTGCTGACCTGCTGCTTCTCCATGACAGGAAGGCTCAATATCAATGATGTGGCTCATCGCTGATACATAGCTTGAAAATCTTTGTGGTCTCTTGCTCTCTCGGATTGTACCATGAGGAGTTGCATGTCCCTCTGCCTCCTGCAGAGTTTGTCGAGCCCATGCAACCCTCTTTTGGCCTACTGCAATGTCACTGGGAACATCAACTGGAGCTACGAGATCAACTGGATCAGTAACTGTCTCCCTCTGGGTTGCTGAAGGGGGAGAAGTTACTGTCTCTTCTTTCTTTCCGTTGTCAATCTCCATATGAGATTTTCTGGATCTTCGGAAGGCTATCTCTTCCTCAAAGGTGACATCTCTGCTAACTTCGATTTGTCTTTGACTAGGGATGTATATCTGATATGCCTTAGAAGATTCATTGTACCCCACAAATGTGCCCTTTCTGCATGAAGGGTCTAGCTTGGTTCTCTTTTCCTTGGGTACATGAATGTATACTGGACACCCAAATATCCTGAAGTCTCCAACCTCAAGCTTCATTCCGGTGAAAGCTTCTTTGGGAGTCATGTTCTTCAAAATCTTTTGAGGACTCCTATTCTGAATGTACACAACTATCATGGATGCCTCTGCGCACAGAATCATAGGTAGATTTTGATCATATATCATCACTTTGGTTGCCTCAACAATGGATCTGTTCTTCCTCTTTGCAACCCCATTCTACTGAGGGTTATAAGGAACGGTGTACTCCCTCTTGATCTCTGCCTCAATACAAAAATCACTGAAATCCTTGGAGGTGTACTCTCCTCCATTATCTGATCTCAACACCTTGATCTTCCTCCCGGTCAGGTTCTCAACCTGAGCTCTAAACTCTTGAAATCTTGCAAGGACTCCATCATTGGTCTTCAAGAAGTAAATCCATGTCTTCCGAGAGTGATCATCAGTGAAGACCACATAGTACAAGTATCCGCTCAACGAAGCAACAAACATGGGTTCACAAACATTTTGTATGTATCAAGTCCAAGATCTTCTTGGATCTATTGCCACTACTCGGAAAGGAGCCCTTGAAATTCTTGCCAAGAGCACAACCTCTACAAATGCCATCATGCCCGATATGTATCTTTGGAAGGCCTGTCACCATCTTCCCCAAAGCGGGAAGGGCTCTATAATGTAAATGAGCAAGTCTCCTATGCCATAGCTCGCTCAAGCTGATAGTGTCATGTAACAAGGCCTGGACTGGTTGGACAATCAATCTGTATAAACTGTTTTCTTGAACGCCAATCACTCGGGTAATATCCATGCGTGAGTTCTTGTGCCATGCAAGAAATTTTCCTTCAGAGAAAATAACCTTGTAGCCTTTATCCTCAAAGGCAGAAACAAAGACAAGGTTTCTTTTCATCCCAGGTACATATAGTACCTCACTTAATTGAAGTGGTATGTCAGAATCTAGTTGGAAGGAAGAAGATCCAATATAGTACCTCACTTAATTGAAGTGGTATATCTAGCATTATCACCAAGTACAACATGCAGACGAGATTCTTTCTCTACAAGATCTGTAAGATGTTCTCTATGTCCAGTCATGTGTTTGGAAGCACCACTGTCAATCAACCAAATATCACTATTAGTAGGAACCATACATGAGAGTGCTAAAATGAAGAAGAACGTCTCATCCTTCACGCCTTCATCTCTCTAAGGTGGTTTCGAGTCAACATTGACAGTGGAGGCATGTTGTCTTCCTTTCTTCTTGGTAGGACAATTTCTCGCAATGTGTCCATACTTGTCACATCTAAAACATTGAATCTTTGATATGCCTTTTCTTTGTTCATGACCTAGAGTTGCTGAAGTTTTCTTGTCATTGAATGCTTTGCTGAAACTTCTTCTTTTTCTTCTGCCTTTCTTTGCATGAGAAGCAAGGGCTTGATTGTCATCATATGGGAGTCTTGCACGCCTCTGGCTATAAGTCTGGTTTCCTCCTAAGTGCAGTCTTGTCATAGACGATCAAACTGAGGTAAATCTGCTCTTCCACTGATACTTTGAATGAATGGTTCCCAATGGCTTGGAAGAGCATTGAGAGTAATCATGACGAGCTCTCTCTCTGCTATGGTTTCTCCAATGGCACCTAACTAATCTCTGATCTCTGAAATCTTCATGAAGAAGGTAACAATGGTTTCATCTTTCGTCATCTTGAGATTTTGAAGTTGGTGTTTCAATGTAAGAGCTCTGTTAGTGTTGTTGCTCTCAAACATCTTCTTCAATGCATTATACATTAGATAAGCTGTCTTCAAGGTAGAAATGCGGGGTGGTAGATGATCTCTTACTGAGTAGATGATTATCTTCCTAGCTTTAACATCATCTATCTTCCATTTAGCCTTCTCTTCATCGGTTGTTGTTGCTGGTAGAGTTCCTTCTATCAACTTCAATAGGTCACTCTCTTCTAGAGTGATGTGTAATCTTGACTTCCAGGAGCTGAAGTTGCTTGATCCATCAAGCCTATCTTCCACCAAAGTTTTGTTCCTCATGGCTTGCAGATTCTTCACAATCCCTAACGGCTAGGCTAGAAACCCTAGCTGYAGAAAACCTAATGTTTTTCAAGAGGAAGTCTCTAGGAGGTTTGTTGGACTTATGACTGCCAACAAGAAGCCCTAGAGAGTCAAAAGAACCCCAACGAGCTGCAAAAATACCCCAACGACTTGCAAAAACCCTAATTGCTGAGTGCAGAAGTAGGAGGGCGGTCTGCAAAAGGAGGGCGATTTTATGGAAGGTACGACTGGCTTGTTTGAGGAGGTCAACGCTTGTGCAAAAGTCTTCTTCAGGTGTTGAATTTTGATAGTGACTCAAGCACATGTAGTTTCTTTTCAATTTAGCATGAACTTGAACCATAAACAATGCAACAATACAATAGCTGCAGTAAACCAAGATCACAAGAAGAATAACCATGCACAAGACATATGAAGTTATCATGGGAAAACCCTTCTCAAACAAGGGAAAAACCCAACAACCCTTTGCTATATTTCCAAGAGAAGAAACCCTCTCCACCGAAAAGTATGGGTTCCAACTAAGTTGGCCCTCAAGACAAAACCCTAGCGCACACAATAGGGTGCTCTATGACCAACAAAGATAGCGCATAAGAAGTGCGCACCAAATTACAGCTCTCCAAGTAATGCACTGTGAGTGAGTGATATGATCACATCCATGGGGATCTATCTGTCTAATATATACATGACCTAACTCAACGAATAGAGATGTCTATTGGCACAATAGGGCCGACTTGTACAACTCAATAATACAATTAGTCTTTTACATAATATTAATTGTCTTTACACAGTAGGGCCGACTTGTACTCTTCCCAATACAAATTAGGGTTTTACAATATTCTTACTCTTTGACAATATAGCAAGGGGTCTCACACACATCCTCTAGTTCTCTGCCACTAAGGAAAAGTCCACATGTGCTCAACCACAAGGGACGTCACTCTCAAACATATCAACTCAACTAAATCCATAGGAGTACGAACTGAATAGCCATCTCAAGTCATCTCAACTCAGTCCAGAGGAGTACGACAAGAGACCAACACAAGTCATCTTAACTTAGTTCGGAGGAGTATGACTCACCTATCACATAGGCGTTCTCACAGATAATCTCGACTCAGTTCAGAAGAGTATGATTGGGAGAATGTCTCATGAAGTTGCAATCATCAACATAAGGTAGATTGGGAGGATTTGCTCAGTTGCAGTCAAAGTTTTACTACAACAACGAAACCCTAACCCTTGTGTTGAGGCACCTTAAGTAAAGCACTTGACCTAATTCCTGGATAACCTAGTGCACCCTAGCCTAGCACACCTCCTGGTAATCTCAACAAGCCAAGGCATCAAGTTTGAGTTTTTGGTCAAAGTCAAAGGTTGACCAAGTCAAAGCAGTCATGACTTACTCTATGAAGTCAGAAACAAGTTACAAGAGGTGTCTAACTTCAGAGAATGGAAGACAAGGATTGACCTCATCCTTGCCAAGAATAAAGTTTTGGATATCGTGAAAGGCAAGATCATGGAACCACAGTTTGAAGCAGGAAAAGAGAAGGAACCTCGAAACGTGGCAATCATAAAGATAAAAGACCTAGCATGAAGAAAGTGTATGTTGTGCCCAAGAGAGATCTACTGAAAGGAACATTATGAGGTTTACCAAATCCTCTAGCAGCCAAACCTCTGGTCCACCAAAGTCATTCTAAGGTTTACCATCATAGTTGGGTAATAAAGTTATGTACCTATACATGTTCTTTTAATTTGTATCATTAGCATGAGTATGTTTGCAGGGAATGTACAAGGGATCTTGTCCAAAGCAGTGATCTTGGATTCAATGCATTCAAAAGATCAACACACTCTCCAGATTTGGCTTGATATATCTCTGGTTGTTATGACATTATGAACTTCTAGTCAAAGTTATAAGCTGACTTTAGTCAAGATCTTATAAGGTTGAGATCGTATTCTCTTACTCAATTTTCTGTCAAGAAAGTATATTGTTTTAAGTTTAAGGGACAGGTCGGAGAGGATACTTGTCTTAGAAGAAATGCAATTCAAGTGGAACAATAGCAAGACTACAAGTTATTTCATGAAGGCTATCATGAAGATGTCTTTCTAGATGGGCAACAATGAAAACATGTAGAAACAAACTTAAAGAGACTCAGAGGGAGTCAGACTTGGAGGAAGTCAGTAATCAAAAGGAAACAATAACAGACTTGTGACACTTTGCAGAAAGCAAAGAGAGTTGCAGTAGATGGAAGCATATACTCTCTCAGATAGAGGGAATTGATTATAGAATTCCAGAAGCATGCAGTCTCAGAGTAAGAACAAGTTCGTTCTAGATATTGCTCATTCAGGCATGAAGCCAGGATTAGGAGTGAGCTAATCCCCAATGATACGATCCATTGAAGAATCCGTGAATATTATGAAGTATTTGTCCATTCTCTTCATTGGAAGTAGCAACCATGATAAGCAACACATGTTCAGCTTGACTCTAGAAGAAGTCTTCTTCGAAAAGAAGTCTTCTTCGAAAAGAAGCCTTGAATATCCTTGGTTCTCCATCTATATTTATGTTCCTATGGCGAAAGGAAAAAGTTGGAACCTTCAGGAAGGAAGGGCATGGAATCTATAAGAGATTCCATGGACTCCAATGTTGAAAAGAAACATGAGGAAGAACATGAAGATTCCAAGAAAGAAAGAAAAGCAAGAACAACAAAATTGAACCAGTTACTACTAGCATGATTTGAATCCACTAGAAGCAGTCAAGTAGAAGGAATGCTAAGAAGTTGTGATGAAGAACAATGTATGTGAAAAATTGTGAAAAAGACTTATAAATGGAAGCATTGATAGATACACGGCGAGATTCGAGGCTAGAGGGTTCTCCCAGAAGGAGGGAGAAGACTATGATAACAACTTGTTCTAGTAACCAGATATACCTCTACCTGAGCCATTATATCTCTTGCAGTATCCATGGGTTGGAGTTTACATCAGATGGATGTAAAGACTGTTCTTCTCAACAGAGTAATTGAAGAAGAAGCATATGTAGAGCAACCTCAAGGTTTTGAGGTATACTAGAAAGAGATCCATGTATGCAGATGGAAGAAGACTTTGTATGGATTCAAGCAACTTGGTGCAGAGCCTCTCATGTACAACAAAAGTGTGGTGAAAACTTCCTATGATAGGGGAAGTGTATTGAAATGGTTCTTCAGAAGTTCGGGATAATGGATTGCAAATCCACGACAAACTCCCATGATGACAGATCTAAAGAAGTTGAGAGACTTTGATCCAGTAGACGCATCTCTGTACCGACAGTTGATTGGCTTCTTGATGTATTTGGTGAATACTAGGCCGAACATTTGCTTTGCTGTGAGCTAGTTCTAGGTGGAATCTAGCCATGAGAATTGAATAATTGCAAAAGCATGCCTTGAAATATCTTCGTGGGACGTTTGAGTTATGATATACAACTGCATGGATTTATCGATTCAGATTAGGGAGGGAGTGTAGATAAACAAAAGAAGTGCTTCTTGGATATGTTTAAGTTTGAGCTTTGCCACGATATCATGGGCTAGCAGGAAACAAAAGTCTGTTGCACTCAACACTGCAGAAGCAAAGTTTATTGCAACTTGTAATGCTTATACGAAAGCAGTGTGGCTCCGTAAGATGGTTTTTGGATTGTTTGATTAGGTGTTGGATTCGACTATGATATATTGTGATAACCAGAGCTGTGTGAAGCTCTCAGAGAACCCTGTGTTCCATGACAGGTCGAAGCACATTGAGATAAAGTACTATTTTCTCCGTGATAAAGTCCAGAAGGGAGAACTCGTTCTCCAGTATATCTGCACTGATGAGCAGATAACATATATTTTGGTAAAGCCTCCGTCCAAGATGAAAAGTTTGCGTACTCAAGGGACATGTTGGACTCGTAGAGATGACTTCCTTATTGGAAAGGGAAGTGATTACTCCCTAGGTTGGGAGGGAGCACTAATATGTTATTGATATATGTACAATCTTTTTTCAATTTGGAAAATGGTCCAGGTTGGGCAGTCACTTTCTAGTCCAGAAAGTTGTCCAAGATTCTTGATGGACAGTCATTTTGTAGTTTGGAAAATGGTCCAGGTTGGGTAGTTACTTTCCAGTTCGGAAAGTGGTCCAAGATTTCTGATGGACAGTCATTTTATAGTTCGGAAAATGGTCCAGAACTGACAGTCATGGTCTGACAGATTGTTGATGTACCATAGACAACGATTCCCCTTGTGGCCAATGTGGCAGAATGGTTTAGGACAGTCATTCTCCTTGGCAGTCACTCTGAGAAGTGGTCAAACAGAATGACCCGCCTCTTCGGGCAGTCATTCTTTCGAAGTTCATAGTTGTGAGCAGTTTTGAAAAATGGTCCGATGAAGGAGGTTGGTGCAGGACATTCATTTCCGTAGGAAATGGTTGGACAGTCATTCCCTAGGGTAGACTCATTCTCTCAAGGTTACACTGTGAATTGTGCTGGAAGAATGGCCCAGTTAGGTTGAATGGTCCAGGTTCAACAATCAGGGACATTTATTCTTCTATGCTTGGGAAGAATAGTCTAGATAGCCCAAGGATGATATTTAACTTTCCAAGGGCAAATGCTCTTCCAAATCTCATAGATGTGAGTGGAAGAATAGCCCAGATGACTCAGTTTGTATCATGATATTGTTTATGCAAGTTGATATCAGATGATATAATTATTGTAGAGACTGTATGTCTTTGGACAATATTTGTATGGTACTGTGGTGGATGTGATCCACTGGTAGTGACTATGTGTCACTGGTTAGTGGCAATGTGCTACTAGGAGTGGTTGTGTACCACTGGATAGTAGTTGTATACTACTATGATTAGATACAGTTGTGTTCTATTGGATGGCATTGTCCTGATTGCCATGGAGACTATCTAGTTTGATAGTGATGTTGGTGCTCGTGATTTGATCATGAGATAGCCTGTGTGGCTATGATATGCTACCAATTGAATGGTCTGTTTGTGCTCAAGACCATTGCCTTTAATACCTCCTTAGCTAGGAGGAAGTGTTGATGTTATGGTAGTTGCGGGAGGTATTAACCTCTACGTGTAGCCTTTGACTAGACTAGAATATTCCGGGAAGTAAGAGATACCCTAAAACGTTGGATAATAACCCTAGAAGACAAGTCATCTCAATAGAATAATTAATATTGAGTTATTAGCCTCCAGAAAGAGAAGTCGGCCCAGTTAGGTGAGTTGGAGTAGTTTAAATAGAGGGCGCTAGAGCTCGTTTTTACTCACTCACTCTCACAACTACGTAAGGACGAGTGGTGCGCATGACAAGAGTATAGCTGCAACTGCTGTAGTAGTGACTGGGTTTTTGGTTATGGTTTGGACTTTCTGCTTGGTTATGGTTTGGACCTTCTACTTGGTACGCTAACTCTGGAGAGAGGTACACTACCTTGGTTGGCTATTGGTTCTAGGGTTTGCTTTCAGAATTATTCTATCTATCAAGGTTAAGGTGCTCGGGGGTGGCATTTGTGCCTATGGTTGGGTGACAATATTGAGATATTGTCTACGGTGAAACGAGCACACCTTAAATTCTAACACTAAAGTGATCAACGACTGAGATCTAATCTCACTTTCACTTTATATCTAATGGTTAGGATTTAATCAACCCACTTAAGTTGATAATGCCAAATAACTTAGGCATCTAATTTAATTAATCTCACATTAATCTAAAAGGTCATTCACTTTAATAAATGACTCATAAAGTAAATTTCCTAAAGTTCTGAGAGGTTACATAGACGACTTCCACATGCTAGAGACCAAGCCTATGTGGAAGTACACGTTTGATGCTACCAAAAACATCAACACTCCCTCTTAGTGAGGAAGGTACTTCCACCACCCGGAGGTGGTTCTATCTTCGCTATCATGTCTGCTACCATGGATGCTCTCCAATCCTTCTGATTGGCTGCTCCCTTTGACACGAAAGCTATCCCTGCCATCTCGCTCAGAACCTGCTTCGAAGACCTTTTACTGTCTGCCCGAACCTTCTACCTACTGCTCGAATTCCCTGCTCGTTGTTCGGATCCTTGTCCGAAACTGCTCGGGGCTGCCCGTAGTCTTCTGCTGCTTCCCGCGTACTTTTCTGGGCTGCTCGAGCCCTCTTGGGGTTGCTCGAGCCCTCTTGGGGCTGCTCTTTTGTCCCTATTTGTTTGCTAGCTGCTTTGCTGGCAGCTGACCTGGTTGGCCTTGATGGTTGTTGTCTCGGCCCGACCGAATATGGTTGCAGCGGAAGCCTGCTCCACGGCCCAACCGACGGCTGTGGGCTGGTGGCTGGCTTTGCTAACCTCTTTTTCCTCCAACCGCTGCTTCTATCTCCTAGCCTGTGCGTCCTCTGCCTCAACCACTGTCACCTGTTGCCACCACCGTGCCTGCAAATATCATCCTAGCTCTTGTTTGGCGGCTAATCCTCAGTGGCTACACACCTTCACTTAACAGATTTTTCCTTTGTATGTGCGGCCTCCTTCTTAGCCACCCCTTCTCTACATGCTGATCGTCACTTCACGCCCAACCGTCCTCTCTTTGTTGGTGATTGGTTGTTCTTGTCGTCTTCAATCTCCTTGCCGGTCGGTTCTCTGCTGGTGGATCTTCTCCAACAACATCTGTGTCCACAATCCTATGTAACCAACCCGACCTCTTGTCGACTACTCTTGCTCAATATTGGCGGTTGTTGTTAATCAAGCCCCGTTGGCTACTTCCCTTGGCAGCCCGATCCAGTTGCAGCACATGCAGATCCTTTTACCAACCAACTATTGATCTCTCCATGTGCAGACATTCCCCCAAGCGTTCTCCGAGTGGCCAACCTGTCGGACCTATCTTCAATGACTGCAATTTGCAGTTCCTCAGTTGGATCTCCATCCCACTGCAGCCCGATGACTTTTCCCAGCCGTCTTTTTCTTGCACGTGGATCAATCAGCCATCATACCTCTGCAGCAGCCCATGCGGCCGGACAACGTATGACGACTGCATCCGTAAGCTGTACGACTGCTCCCTTTAATTTTTTTTATTTTCTCTTGGTTTTCACTTTACCCGTAGCCTGTAGACCTGCAATAAAATTTCCCGCAGACCTGTAAAAATTTTCTCGCTGCAAAAATCACACCCATGCAAATCTAGCTTCTTAGAACCACAGTTCTGATACCATGTTAATTTAATTAAACCTATCACCCGACCATTAATTCTGAATAAAGTCACTTTATTGAATAACAACACAACTAGGTTACTTAATGAAAATCAGTGGAAGTGTAAAGAACATACACTGAAACCATAACACATTGCACAAGATATTTTGGGTAAACACCCCTGGAAAAAATAACCCCGAAGGGAAAACCAGATCTGAGTTTGATTTTATTAATTAAAATCCTGGGCTCCTGTCCTGGGATAATGGCCCATCAGAGGAATACAATGTAGCAATAGCCTAGCCCACCTGGCTGCTATCTCCTTTGCTGCCCCTTTGCACCTTTCCTCAGCCTTGCCCACTCACACTTGGATGAACACCAAGTCTCCATTTATTGTTCATTAAACCCCATTGATTTAATTGTTTGCTGAAATATTAATAAAGTTAATATTCACTAGAAGGTAATAATCTTCTTGTGATCTCTTTATTAACCACTATATCCATGCCATGACTAAGGGGCAATCACTTGAAGCTTGTTGTATGAGATGATCTTAGATGGGCACAATCTGTAATAGTATGGTAGAATCTATTATATGATCTTACAGCTTTAATGAACTCTTTAATATTCTTCATTGCAATTCGATGTGAGAAAAATGTCACAAAAATTGTCATTTTTAGGCTGGTTCTAAATCATTGCTTGCGTTATAGGCTTGGCTTTAAGAGTTAGTATATCTCAATTCTAATGGTACAATAATTTACAGCAATTGTATATCTAAATCAATGTGTTAAATTATACAGCAATTGGCCCACCTTTCCCCAGATCTTTATAAAAGGGGAGTTTGTTGGAGGCTCTGATATTATCTTAAACATGCATCAGGTAAGTGTCTATTAAGATGCATGAGATATCATTTATGTTCTAATCTTGTTGGATTAAGCTAATACATGTGTTTCCTTGCTTACAGTCTGGTGAACTAAAGGAAACGTTGAAGGATCTGTTACCACTCAATAAGTAGAGGAGCAGGCATGATTCTTGTGAGCGGTGGAGTGCATTATATTGCATTTCGTATTAAAATTACTTGATGTTTTTAAATAAATTATGTAAGCCGAGGTTCTAAGAAGTGTTGATTGTGTATCTCATCTAACGGGATGGTTCTTAAGAATTGGTGTACTCATCTTAATAACCTACGATGTTTACCTTGCTGTTAGCCTTTGATATTATAGTATGTTATGTTGGCATTTGATATTTTTATTCTGCCCCTATGTAATGCAGTGAAATACAAAAGGTGTCTAACATCTGGACGGTACTTTGACATGGATTAGTTAGTATTTTAAAGTTGACACCCGAGATGAAAGGAAGCCTGCTATATTTCCTAGTCTCATCCTTGAAGAGATAAAATAGGTCTGGTAGTCTGGACATGGAATAGCTTGTATCATATTCAATAACAATGATTTTTGATGTTAAGAGAAGAGAGCATATAGACCAGGAAGGTCTCAAAGGATGTTAAAGATAAACTTAAACATTGAAGCTCCAAGGTTTATATATTCACTTGCACTGTTTCGACAAATTATGCCAGCTGATATACAAACATATGTTACCCCTAGAACATGAAACCTATGCAATTATGCTATTTATAATGAGTAAGGCAATTTCCTTCGAATAAATGTGGCATGCCACACCTTTATTGTAATTTTAGAATGACATTTTTGTTTTATGCAAAAGCAATTTTGTTGCCTTGTTGCCTGCTTCATAAAGTGATGCATATTTTTGTATAATAGTACAATGATTTTGATGTTAAGAGAAGAGAGCATATATAGACCAAGAAGGTATGTTAAAGATAAATATAAACCAGTATTGCACATATTGTGATAATATTGGAACTATCGTGTTATTCTCGCCAAAACCCAAATCGGCGATAATATCGTTTGTATTTATCGCGATAATTCCGATAATTTGAATTTATTGTGATAATTTGAAATTATTGCGATAATTTCAGTGATTATCGCGATAATCTGGAAATTATCGCGATAATTTGGAAATTATTGCCTTGCTGCATCAATTAATCAGATTTTTGGTCTTTTAACCTACATTTTGTTAGTAAAGTTGGAATTTCCTTTATCTTTCCTTTCTATCCTTTTACTTAAATTTTTAACATTACCATTAATTGTTTCAGGATGTTTGAGAGTGGTTCCAACCTCATCAAACTTCATATGGCCAACCTCATCAAACTTCATATGGAGAAAGTGGAATTTCATATCCCATTCAAAATCCAACAGACTTAGAGTTTTCAGGATTGGTAGGATTGCAACATTTTTCGTTGGATTCTATCACGTATCAGGGTATGGGATCGACATTTAATCAAGAGAACCAAACCCGTTATGTACCTTGATGTTGGTGGTATTGATTGTTGAACTCTTTTGTAATGCCCTTAGCAAAAAGGTATCCTTCACTCTAACAAAAATCATTGATTAAGAATGTTAAACTTTTTCCACCATATTATAAGGCTTGGATTAGGTAGTTTCATCAAAATAAGGTGGTGTTGACTGATGTCCCTACAAGATCGAGGTAGAGACAAAGGTAAGACAAGTGGCAAAGCGTGATACTAATGATGAGGATCCTAATATAAGTGATGGTGGAACATTGCTTGTCATTTAAATGTTCTTGCTCATTCATTCATAATGCTTTCTTTCAAAATTTCAATAATTTTTTGGAATAATGGTTTGAAATCTTTAAAATATAATTTTTCATTACAATTTAAATATTTTATGTATTTCTTAGTAAACTGAGCCATTGAAATCAGATGAGTCTAAGTCAATCTGAGTCCAAGTATTTAGATGCCTCATGATGATCATCTCATGAGATACATTTATTTTTGTTTTGATGTTATTTTATATTATCCTCTCAAGAATTATGACTTCAGATAGATATCATATTTTAGTATCGATGTTTGATGGACCACTTGACATCTTATACATCTTATATTGCAGTTTTATTTTCATATTGATGTGACGATGTGTTTGTTTGATGTTGATGTCGCTTTAGAAGTTAAGAAATTGAAAAAAAATATATTTTTTTCATTTTTTTAAAGTTTCCCGATAATTTTCCCGACATTGCCGATAATTTCAATTTTGGAACTTCGACAATAAATTCCTGATAACGATAAGTGCAACATTGATATAAACATTGAAGCTCCTATGATTTATATATTCTCTTGCACTAATTCAACGAATTGTGACTGGTTATATATAGACCTATGTTACTCCTAACTTGAAACATATGCAATTATGTTATTTGTACTTAATAGGGGGATTTCATATGAATAAATGTGGCTTGTCATATTTTTTATTTAAGTAATTTTAGAATGGCATTTTGTGTTATGCAAAAAAACGTTTTTTTGCCTTTTAGCTTTATAGTGATTGCATAATTTTGTGCAATAGTTCAATGATTTTGATGTTATGAGAAGAGAGCATATAGATCAGGACGATCTCTAAGGTAAACATTGAAATATTGAGGATTTATATTGTCACTTTCATGAATTCAACAAATTATGAAGGCATTGAAGCTCCGGGGATATATATCATTACTTGCATTAATTTGACAAACTATGGTTGGTTATATATGAACCTATGTTATTTCTAGAACATTAAACTATGCTATTTGTAATGATTAATGGGATTTCATTTAAATATATGTAAGTTGTCTATCTTTTATATAAGTAATTTTAAAATGACACTTGTGTTTGATGCAAAAACAATTTTGTTATGATGTTATTTGCTTTATAGTGGGGTGCATATTTTTTTCAATTGTAGGTTGTTTGATCCTCGTTAGGATCTAAGCAAACTGTAAAAGAAGTCCAAAGATGTGCTTTTCCCACTCCCTTAGTGAAATATAATTATGTTATAGAATGTCTCCTAAACTTTATTCTTTAATCATAATGTAAATTATAATAGGTCATTTCAAACAAACAAGGTTATATGTAATAGAATGTAAGCTTTCATTTAGAGTATATATTATGTTTAATATCATATGTATATAAGATGACATTTCAACAAAGTCCAAGTGATGATATAAGATTTTTTCCATGTTATATCTTATATTTATCTCATGTACATAACTATATTAATTATGGTATGAGTTTTTTGATAACCAAGTTGATTAAATGTGTTGTACTATTATAACTTTATAATGATATTAATGAAATTATGCAATTTAATGTCATTGGTTCACTATTATAACTTTATAACGATATTAATGAAAGTATGTAATTTATTGTCATTGGTTTAAAGCCTTTGATGTATGTTGTGATTTTCATTCTAATAGACTTTAAACTTGTTGGACTAACTCAAAAGTGATGACATTTATGTTTGAATTTTGTGCTCGAGGATGGTATTCTATTCAACAACTTTGACTACTTGTATTTACAATGCATTAAGGGGTTTCATGAAAATAATAATAATTTATTAGCATTTATAACATACTATCAATATTTTCATGATAGAATGGAGAATTTTAACACGCATTTATTAAGATGTAATGATAATGAATGTGCAAGGATAAATGCTATAGATAGGAGCTACACGGTACATGTAACAAGTGTATAACAAGATGGTTAGAGTGAGACAACACACTACCACACTAAGGAGAGCATGGAGTGGCCACTTTAGTTTTAGGGTAAAATTGATAAACCCTTGTGTTGATGGGTTGAAATGACCTAGATCAACACTAGGTGTTACCCTTGATGAGAAGTCTCAATTAGACTTCACAATGTTTGGGGTAGGGAACCCATCCAAATTTTGGCTTGGAAACCATTACTAGTTACCGGTTGCAGGCTAGTTCATTGGTGATGGCTTCTAAGCTAAAAAATGAGATGCAACTAATCTAAGATGCAAATGCACATGTTTGGACAAAATTAATAGTAACCAAAAAACAAACATAGAACCACACATGCTCTTGCCAATGACTTAGAAAATAGTTCGTAGAGAATAAAGACAAGGATATGAGTAAATGACTGCGAACCTAGAATAGTACAACATCAAAACAATCACCTACAGTTCTATGCTCACAAATTCAGACAAACATTTCCTAAAGAACATAAGTAAAAATTCAGCAACAAGACATAAGAATAGTTTACAATGTGAGATACATTCTTAGAAAACTCCAGTGTTGAACAAAAGGAGCAGAATAGTTGACAACAAGTGCACACAAGAATCAACGTTCTAAAGAAAATAGTTTGACCAAAAAAGGTTCTCAATAAAGTTCCAGTGGTAGTACATGAAAACTCCAAGAGCCAAAAGCCCTTTCCTTGAATACAATGACTTTGTTTATTAAAATTCATCTTGATTGTTGGCCTTCCACCTTATTGACTTTTGACCTTCTACTTACAAACATTTTGCCTTTATCCCAAACAGGATGGTAAGAATACACTCTCGATAAAAATATTCATAAATTCCACTTTTTTGTCTCAAGTACATTTACACCTTAAATTTGTTCTTTAGTGCTTGCAAGTCAACATGGCATTTGACTCTAGTCACCGCATACAATGTAATCGATGACTTGCATACCATGGGTCTCCTTTCTTCTTTTCCCGAGACTTGCTTATTAGGAGATTCCATGCCTTATTTTAAATTTAAATTTCATCCTCTACTATTTGAACTTGATTCTTGTTATTTGATTGTTGCTCATATTCAATACTTCATCATTTTTTGTAGGTAAGCATTTGTAGAGCCGCACATGTGTATTGGTGGGTCCTCCTTTTCACCATGTGTAGTGTTCGTGTCTCTGTTGTTCACTCCATACATTATGTCTTTAAATTAAAATGTATAACCTTTTTTTAGTATTGGTACTTGGATGCCACTTACTGTAAAATATGAGTTACAAATATACAAAAATTCAAATTATTCTTTAGAAACTGCATTTAACATACATAATTCAATTGGAAACCCAATAAGGAGTTCAAATCTACTTCCCGAGGTTTGATCTTTGATCTTTTCGATGATGATTTCACAGACACCTTTGTTGAAATGTTGTTGGGCTATTAACAATGTGCTCATATTTCAATTTGCAAATATGGAACAATTGGTAAGGAATCCCCCGAAACCTACACCAGAGAAGTTGTAGAGCTTAGCAAGATTTTTCTAATGGTATAAAGAGTGTGCAAAATAGAGTTTGGGGTCAAAGGTTATGGTAAAAATACGACACTCGTAATTTTGCGGTGATGTGCAATGGTATGTATCATGTGGAATTTATTTTAGTGCGACACAATATTGCATAAGTTTTATTTTTAGAGTGATACATGACGTTTTGGGAGGAGTTTTAAAATGATGCGATAAAACATCTTTAAAGAGGGTCGACATCTCGTGCAAAGACCTTTTAAGAGGGTCGATACATGGTGTGTCGGGATGATCTTTAAAAAGGGGTGATAGACTACATTTCAAGAAAGTTTTAAGAAAGGGCACATGATTTAAAGAGGGTTGATAAGATTTTGAAAAGGGGAGTGATACATGTTTTATATTACCTTATGTACTCCCCTTTTGGACTTTTTCCCATGACTCTTATCCCCTGAAGAACTTTGGATGGGCAGATCTCCCAATCTTGAGCTCGGTTTCGAGCATAGAAACAGTGGTTGGAAAGCTCAGAACGAGTAGAGCACGATAGAGACCCCAGAAGGAGGATTTGAGGAGTTAATGAAAACGAAATTTTGATGCCCCATCCCTTAAAAAGGTACTTGAGGGATTAGATGTGTTACAGGGAGACATAGAAGGGGGGGTAGAGAGAGAATGAGAGGAAGGGGGGGATACAGAGGGAGACAAAGAGGGTGGATAGAGAGAGAAAGAGGGACATAGAGAGAGTGAGTCTCAGGATAACAATGAGGAGAGAGAGAAAGGGTGGGAGAGAGGTGGAAGATAGAGGGGAGTGTAATTGGAGGAGAGAGAGAGAGAGAGAGAGAGAGAGAG
>ML780308.1:867107-925590 GCA_009831015.1 Picea engelmannii
AGGTTTAGGTCTTTCCATGCCTTTTGATGTCTAAGTCTTTCTATGTAAGTATTACCATGTATAGGCGTGTGAGGAAGAGAGAGGGAGACAAACAAGGGGGGTAGAGAGGGAGACATAGAGGGGGGGTAGATGTAGGAGAGAGAGAGAGAGAGAGAGAGAGAGAGAGAGAGAGAGAACAAATAAATTATAAGAGCACACATGCACTCTCAAGAACACGTGTGCTTTGCTATTAGGAACACGTGCACTTGTGAATACCTCTCTATATCTTTGTCTTTGACTTTATTTTTTTATAGGTTAAACAATTCAATTGTTGACGAAACTACGAACATAGATAGAGTCGGCTATTCAAATTTCAAATATACAATTTATTTTTAAAATTAATATTGTTTAGTATTTTTAATCTATTTTTGTCTTCGGATATATCAAATACTAGAATACTTACCTCTCTTATTTCTGCTATAACTTTTTCCCGGCTTAACCATTTCTCGAATGAGTTATATGAGGCACTAGAGGAGACTAATATCTACGATCTAAAAAATAAATTGTTTTGATCATGCTAAGACCCTCTTAACATGCACAAACAAAAGATGTAATTTCAGGGATATGTTGACTTTGATAAGTTATATATATATTTCCAAAAAATACACAACACAAGAAAAACGAGTTATTTACAAGTATACAAGTTTTTGGAACAAAATTCCATCGTTAAGGTACTCAACACCTGCACGAACAAAAACATATACCTTATATTTTGTTGGAAAAAAAATGCCACTATTAGAAAAAATCAAATTTGACATAGTTATTCACAATTTCTATGAATAAAAGTTGTATATTCAAAAATCTAATTCAATTTCATATGTTTCATCTTCGTACACCATATTCAAATTCATTGTAAAAGTACCTTGAATAATCCATCCAAGTTAACATATTGTTGTTTTCCCAGGTTTGCATTGTCACTTATGCATCATGAGAGATCATCATTAGCTTGCACTCACTCTGATATCTAGGGATTATAAATCAATGAGTAATGTCTTTATATAAGTTCTAGAATGATGTTTTCCAATCCAGGACTTGTATTAGTTTGTCTTCAAATTATGAACTCCTTTAAATTTTACTTTGACCAATCTAATTGAATATTATTAATTGATTTTCTCTTCAGATCATAAATTGATACTGTGAATAAAATAACAACTATTTCATTTCTAGATTATTAAATCATACTTTGTGTTAACAAGAAAATTTAGTTTACTAGAGAAATATGAACAACGGTGGATAATAGTTACATAGTTATGTTAATATTAGTTGGAAAGATAGCAATCCACAATGACTAAACTTAACTCAAGTCCCAAGGATGGGTGATAACACTAGAAGTGTTGTATTTGACAATTAAAACCAAATCATAACTGTATATAATTAAATCTTACTTGTGGTATGCCCTGGTATCTTTTTTAAAACACATTGTCATGGACCTTTGCCATTACTATAAATTAAATTAGAATGCCTTTGCTTGAGTGCGTATGCCCTAGTAAGGATTTGTTTTAGCTATGTTTCTTGTTATTTGTTGCAGTAAGAATTTGCTTTAGCTCTGTTTCTTGTTCAATTCTGGAAGGAGGTTCATTTAACTAAATAGTTGTTTCTGAGTGCATATGCCCCCGGTAAGGATTTTCTTTAGCTCAGTTTCTTGTTATTTGTTGCAGTAAGGATTTTCTTTAGCTCTGTTTCTTGTTATGTATTGCAGTAAGGATTTGCTTTAGCTCTGTTTCTTGTTATTTGTTGCAGGGATGGGAAGAGGGAAACTAGAGATAAAGAAGATATAAAGTCCAAGGAGAAGGAAGGCCACCTTCTCTAAGCGACAACCAGGTTTGCTAAAGAAGGCCAAAGACTTGTCCATCCTCTGTGAAGAAAACATATCACTTGCCATCAATGGAGCGCTCTTCAAATTCCTCGGTTCAAAAAAGAAAACGGTATGCTCAGATAAATCATCACTATTAGAATCAGACCAGTCTAAGTCAATCCGAGTCCAAGTATTTAGATGCCTCATGATGATCATCTCATGAGATACATTTTTTTTTTGATGTTATTTTATATTATCCTATCAAGAATTATGACTTCAGATAGATATCCTACTTTAGTATCGATGTTTGATGGACCACTTGACATCTTATATTGCATTTTTATTTTCATATTGATGTGACGATGTGTTTGTTTGATGTTGGTGTCGCTTTAAAAGTTAAAAAATTGAAAAACATATTTTGTTTTTATTTTTTTTAAGTTTCCCGATAATTTTCCCGACATTGTCGATAATTTCGAATTTAGAACCTCGTCAATAAATTCCTGATAACGATAAGTGCAACATTGATATAAACATTGAAGCTCCTATGATTTATATATTCTCTTGCACTAATTCAACAAATTGTGACTGGTTATATATAGACCTATGTTACCCCTAACTTGAAACATATGCAATTATGTTATTTGTACTGAATAAGGGGATTTCATATGAATAAATGTGGCTTGTGACATTTTTTATTTAAGTAATTTTAGAATGGCATTTTGTGTTATGCAAAAAAAGTTTTGTTGCCTTTTAGCTTTATAGTGATTGCATAATTTTGAGCAATAGTTCAATGATTTTGATGTTATGAAAAGAGAGCATATAGATCAGGACGGTCTCAAAGGTAAACATTGAAACATTGAGAATTTATATAGTCACTTTCATGAATTCAACAAATTTTGAAGACATTGAAGCTCCGAGATATATATCATTACTTGCATTAATTTGACAAACTATGGTTGGTTATATATGAACCTATGTTATCTCTAGAACATTAAATTAAGCTATTTGTAATGATTAAGGTGATTTCATTTAAATATATGTAAGTTGTCATATCTTTTATTTAAGTATATGTTACGTTGTTATTTCCTTTATAGTGTGATGCATATTTTTTGCAATTGTAGGTTGTTTGGTCCTTGTTAGGATCTAAGAAAAACGTAAAAGAAGTCCAAAGATGTGCTTTTCCCACTCCCCTAGTGAAATATAATTATGTTATAGAATGTCTCCCAAACTATATTCTATGATCATAATGTAAATTATAATAGGTCATTTCAAAACTATATTATCTTATATTTATCTCATGTATAGAACTATATTATCTTATATTTATCTCATGTACCAGAACTATATTAATTATGGTATGAGTTTCTTGATAACCAAGTTGATTAAATGTGTTGTACTATTATAACTTTATAATGATATTAATGAAAGCATGTAATTTAATGTTAGTGATTCACTATTATAACTCTATAACGGTATTAATGAAAGTATGTAATTTAATGTCATTGGTTTAAAGCCTTGGATGTATGTTGTGAGTTTCATTCTAATAGACTTTAAACTTGTTGGACTAACTCAAAAGTGATGACATTTATGTTTGAATTTTGTGCTCGAGGATGATATTATATTCAACAACTTTGACTGCTTGTATTTACACTGCATTAATGGGTTTCATGAAAATAATAATAATTTATTAGCATTTATAACATCCTATCAATATTTTCATGGTAGAATGGAGAATTTTAACACACATTTATTAAGATGTGTTGATAATGAATGTGCAAGGATAAATGCTATAGATAGGAGCTACAAGGTACATGCAACAAGTGTATAACATGATGGTTAGAGTGAGGAAGCACACTACCACACGGAGGAAGGAGAGCATATAGTGGCCACTTTAGTTTTAGGGTAAAATTGAGAAACCCTTGTGTTGATGGGTTGAAACGACCTCGATCAACACCAAGAGTTACCCTTGATGAGAAGTCTTGATTAGAATTCACACTATTTGGAGTAGGGAACCCATCCAAATTTTAGCTTGGAAACCATTATTAGTTACTGGTTGCAACCTAGTTCATTGGTGATGGTTTCTAAGCTAAAAAATGAGATACAACTAATCTAAGATGCAAATGCACGTGTATGGACAAAATTAATAGTAGCAAAAAAAAAAACATAGAAACACACATGCTCTTGCCAACGACTTGGAAAATAGTTCTTAGAGAATAAAGACAAGGATATGAGTAAATGATTGCGAACCTAGAATAGTCCAACATCAAAACAATCACCTACAGTTCTATGCTCACAAATTCGGACAAACATTTCCTAAAGAACATAAGTAAAAATGAAACAACGAGACATGAAAATAGTTTACAATGTGAGATACATTCTTAGAAAACTCCAGTGTTGAACAAAAGGAGCAAAATAGTTGACAACAAGTGCACACAAGAATCAAAGTTCTCTAGAAAATAGTTTGACCAAAAAGGGTTCTCAATAAAGTTCCAGTAGTAGTACATGAAAACTCCAAGAGCCAAAAGCCCTTTCCTTGACTACAATGACTTTGTTTATTAAAATTCATCTTGATTGTTGGCCTTCCACCTTATTGAATTTTGACCTTCTACTTACAAACTTTTTGCCTTTATCCCAAACAAGATGATAAGGATATACTCTCAATAAAAATATTCTTAAATTCTACTTTTTTGTTTCATGTACATTTCCACCTTAAATTTGTTTTTTAGTGCTTGCAAGCCAACATGGCATTTGACTCTAGTCACCGCATACAATGTAATCAATGACTTGCATACCATGGGTCTCCTTTCTTCTTTTCCCGAGACTTGCTTATTGGGAGATTCCATGCCTTATTTTAAATTTTCATTTCATCCTCTACCATTTGAACTTGATTCTTGTTATCTGATTGTTGGTCATATTCAATACTTCATCATTTTTTGTAGGTAAACATTTGTAGAGCCACAAATGTGTATTGGTGGTCCTCCTTTTCACCGTGTCTAGTGTTCGTGTCTCTGTTGCTCACTCCATACATTATGTCTTTAGATTAAAATGTATAACCTTTTTTTAGTATTGGTACTTGGATGCCACTTACTGCAAAATATGAGTTACAAATATACAAAAATTCAAATTATACTTTTAACATACATAATTCTATTGGAAACCCAATAAGGAGTTCAAATCTACTTCTTAGGGTTTGATATTTGGTCTTTTCAATGATGATTTCACAGACACCTTTGTTGAAATGTTGTTGGGCTATTGACAATGTGCTCATATTTAAATTTGAAAATATGGAATAATTGGTAAGGAATATCCTGAAACCTATACCAGAGAAGTTGTAGAGATTAGCAAGATTTTTCTAATGGTATAAAGAGTGTGCAAAATAGAGTTTGGGGTCAAAAGTTATGGTAAAAATATGACACTCTTAATTTTTGCGGTGATGTGAAATGGTATGTATCATGTGGAATTTATTTTAGTGCAACACGATATTGCATAAGTTTTATTTTTAGAGCGATACGTGATGTTTTGGGAGGATTTTTAAAATGATGCGATAAATCGTCTTTAAAGAGGGTCGATACATCTCGTGCAAATACCTTTTAAGAGGCTTGATACTATTGGATTACTAAGAGGGGGGGGGGGGGGGTGAATCAGTAATACAACAATAATGCTTTTTAACCACAAAATGAAAGTGTTATATCAATGTAGCATTATCATCCAATAGTTGTAGAGTAAATAAACAATGAGCAAATGAGAAATCAAACACATACATATTACACCAATGTTTTTATGTGGAAACCCAAAGTGGGAGAAAATCACAGAACGATTTTTCTTATATGTCTTTAATAATTACATTCATTAGAAGCACCAACTTCCTTTGTTTTCTAGCTACAACTGGAAGGAGGCTCCAACACCCTAGTTTCTTAGGCTATAACCTGAAGGAAGCTCCAACTCCCCAATTCTCTGGCTACAATCATAAGGAGGCTACAACCCCCTATGTTCTCTGGCTACAACCGGAAGGTGGCTACAACCACCTGTCCTTGCCCCGTCCATCCGCCCTGACGTAGAAGTAGAATGATGGAACCACTGTCACACTATCACTGTGAGATATACTGTTGTAAACCTGTACCAATCATCATGTAATCAACTTGTAAAAAACTATACCAATAACCTTTGCCAACATGTACCATACATCAACCTGTACCATAAACAAATGCATCTACCATGCACCAAACTTGTACAAATAACATGTCACAATAACATGTCCAAACTACCTGTAATCAACCTGTACCATAAACAAGTGCATCAACCATGCACCAACCTGTACCATCAATGAGTGCATAAACCATGAACCAAATATGTACGAATCATGCATCAAATATGCATAAACTATGAATTATCAATATGTACTGACATAATCAACTATACACCTCATGTATGTGCCAACTAATCAACTACTTGTCTCAACCATGTACCCAACATGTACCTCAACCAAAAGCCCTCATTAATTTCATCATCCAAATCTGATTTGTAACTCTGTAATAGACCTAGTGTATATGATCACATACCTCCAAACCTTCCTTAACTTTAACAACAAGAGACTATCATTTTTATCAAACTTTACTTTAGTCTCACATGACTAATTTTGGATTAGTCAACAACCCTAACTTGAAATAATCATAACTATGTACCTGTAATGAATAAAGATATGAAAATAGTACACAATGTTCTTCAATGTATTTTATGCAATTCCTCCAGGTTTCACTACTTGGAACCTCTCAGAAAAGGAGTTATAGCAAAAATGACATACCTTGTTGAATTCTGGATTATTCTATAGAGCGAACTTGTAGAGCATGTGTCACACAGAATATTTGTTGTATGGATATGAAAATGGTACAAAAAATACTACAGACTTTACTCTAACCAATACATTTAGTCTTACGTATTTTGGATCTGTTATGAAGAAGTTATGACGTTTTTACTTGAAACACATGTTTTAGACTAGTTTCAGGACTAACCACAAACCCTATTTTTTACGGAGTGTAACTCTAAAAATACAATGACCCACAAGATGAAATTTGTATCACAACTTCTTAGATATGTTTCCTCAATGACCTCCCAATTTCATGGTCTGAATCATTCTAGAAAAAAAGTTATTGCGGAAATGGTGAGATGACCTGTAAATGACATACCTTAGAAAGCATCATCAAAAGAATTTATCCTCCTTTGAATGTCGACCTTCTTTACTTCACCTTCCCTCTGAAATTCGGCTTAGATATCCTTTGGTTGCCTCAATCAGTTGTATATATTCAATATTCTCAAGTGTCATTAAAATGAGAGAGCCTTGCCTCTTATTTATAATTTCATGTAGTTTCCTCAAGGGGTTACCTTTTAACCATCTTAACCCACTTTCCTTATTTTAGGGTTAACCCACTTATAACCACTTGTCCACTTAGTAATTTCTCCATTAAATTTGTAATTTAAATAATTTCTTTTGTATCCACTTTGACTTATAGTACACTCATCGCTTCACTTTATTATTTACCTTCTAAAATCTCTTAAACCACTTTCCTTATTTTAGGGCTAACCCACTTCTAACCACTTGTCCACTTAGTAATTTCTCCATTAACGTTATTATTTAAATAATTTCTTTTGTATCCACTTTGAATTATAGTACACTCATCACTTCACTTTATTATTTAAATAATTTCTTCTTTGCAACCACTTTGACTATTTTGACCTTTTGGGGCTTCTAGATGACTCATGAGGGTTCTCCAACTTCACATGGCCATAACTCTCTAATTGTGAGGAGTTATGTGACGTTTCACATACCACCGAAAATGGCATGACATGTACTATCCATCCATAATAGTATTATATTCAAATATATTAAAAATCATACCATTATACATCAAACAAACTTGGGTCGATTACCCAAACCTTTGTGCTACCAGAACTCACTACCATACTTTCTTCAAGGGTTGACATCAATGAAAACCAACCCAAATAATCAACAATATCCCCCTTTGGAATTGATGGCAACACTTTGATTCAATACTGAAGTCATATCACTCATGCTCCCCCTATGACCATCGCTCCCCCTGTAACCTTGCCTCTATGCTCTTTCTCCAAGCATTTACCTTTGCATCTGATAAATCTCTCCCCCTTTGTCATCATTGGCAAAAGTATCTTTCCATCCGGGGTTGCTCTCCCTAACTGAACTGTCCTTGGGGATACTCCTTTTGACTGAACTCTTTTTGAAACTGATCCCCCAACATGAATTGTCCTCTTTATGGTGCTTCGTCGTGTAAATCTAAGACATATAAGATAAGCATTCAAAAGAATTCATTTTGGAGTAGAAATTACTCTGAGTCTCTAGCGAAAATACTTAAAGGCTTCCCTTGGAAGAGGTTTTGTAAAGATGTCTGCCACTTGTTCTTTTGTGCCCACATATTCAACTCTGATGTTCTTCTCTGCAACCTGTTCCCATAGAAAGTGATACTTTATTGGAATGTTCTTCATCTTGGAGTGCATCACCGAGTTCTTTGAGATACTTTTGATGCCTGTATTATCACAATAGATTCGAATGGGCTCATCATACTCAACCTGTATATCCAGGTAGAACGATGCTCCACTCGTGTTTTGTCGGTCATAAATGCAACCTGTCCAATTTGCATCTGTGTAGGCAATAAGTGATAGATCATTTCCTTTTGGATACCATAATACAAACTCTTTTGTTCCTTTGAGATATTTGAAAATCCTCTTCACTGCTAATACGTGTGATTCCTTTGGTGCTGCTTGAAATCGTGCCACTTGTCCAACTGCCTGTATTACATCTGGTCTGGATGTTGTCACATATTATAAGCTACCAATCATTGACCTGTATTGACTCTGGTCTGTAGACTTTGAATCATCATCTTTGCTCAACTTGCAACTGGTTTGCATAGGATTGGTAACTAGTTTGCAATCTTCCATTCATAACCTCTTTAGCATTTCTCTGATATACTTAGTTTGAGAAATAAAATTTCCTTGGTTGCTTTGACGTATCTGAAGACCCAAAAAGAAGGATAGTTATCCAAGTAATGACATTTAAAATTCATTCTGCATATCCTTTGCAAATTTCTAGCTTAACCTATCATCAATACTTCCAAAAATAATATCATCAATATAAACTTCAATTAATAAAATACTATCTTGAGTTACCTTGATGTAAAGGTTGTTGTCTACACTTCCTTTTCTGAACCCTGCATGTTGTAGATATTTATCCAGTCTAGAGTACCATGCTCTAGGAACCAATGGTTCAATGTAGACTTCTTCTTCAAGTTCCTCGTTTAGAAAAGATGATTTCATGTCCATCTTTGTCCATACTGTTCAAGACTCTGCTACACAACTGTCCATAATTTTGACTCAGATGTCACTGTACTATCATGAAGCACTACTAACTTCTTTCTTTCTGTCTGTGGTTCATCTTTCACTACAGTGCCTGAAAGTACAATCTCTTGAACTTGTTCCTTATTTACCTGTCCTTATTTTCTTTCACTTATTTTCCAAATCTTTCTGTATCTAAAATCTTTCCTTTTCTCTGTAGAATTTTCTTCATCTCGTTTTATTTCAAATCTTGCGATCTCTGGGACCTGGTCTTTGTTCACTCATTCTTCGTGTTTTGAAAAACCACTGTCAACATACCAACCACGCTTTTTTTTCTTATCTTGTAGAGCAAGTGTGGATTATTCATTGCTATACTGATTCTGCTTTCTTATCCATATTCTCTTCTGAGGCTCCTGTCTATGACTACTGTTGTTGTTCTCTAGGAGGGAATGTCATTCTACAATTTTTTGCCATGTGTCCAAAGTTATTGCACTTGTAGAATTCCACTTCAGTGCTCAATGATTCAAACCTGTTGTAGCTTCTTCTCTGTGTTTCACTAGGCCTTCTTGGATAACCATTTTGTGTATGAATTTCAAATTTGTTTATGTTCCTTCTATTAGCTCTGCAATTTACAACTTTATGTCCAAAATTATTGCATGCATAACATAAACCCAAAAATATAGTTTGATACCCGGGAGTTGAAGATATTTTGAAATGAGTTACTCTTATGAATCCTTCTTCTTCCCGAGGCCTATTTGTTTTTGTCGGTCGTTGATTCTGAAATCTAAATCTTCTCGGTGGCGGAGTGTCCATGTTATCTTCCTTGCAGGTCTTCCTATCCCCTTTGATTGTTTCTACATAAATTTTTTGATATGTTTCTTGTTCTGTTTCTTTGGAGCTTGATCCCTTTTCTATATGATTGTATCCAAGTTTGGACTTGTCAAGATTAGGCCTTTGACTGTTGATAATGCCATCCAAAACTTTTGAGTTGTTCTGCATATTTTTCTTTTGAAGATCCTTTCTCAATGTGACAATCTCTGCTTCCAAATTTCCAATGATCCTGTCTCTTTCTTCTAACTGTTCTTTGAGTGCTTCTTCAATTCTTTTATATTCTTCTATTTGAACCTTCAATTCCGTGATGATTTTATCTAGTTCTTGAGTGTCTTCGTTCTTGTCTAGTTCTGCTTGTAGCTTCTTGTTTTTCCTGTTTTATCTTGTTATAAGGTAGTCAACTTCTGCCTCTTCATATTCTTCTTCGGTATCTTCTTTATCAGACTTTTCTACTGCCATGAATAGAAATATTTATGTCTCACTATGACTGACTTCATCTTCTTCTAATGAGGAGATGTCTTCTTTGGTGCATAAGCTTTTCTTGAAAACTTTCTTTGTGGTTCTTTTTCCTTTATATGTTTGTTTTCTATTTGAGTAATCTTCATCATTCCCCTTATTTTTCTTATGAATACATTTGTTATAAAAATGACCAATACCATCACAATTAAAACAAATCAATGGAAGCTTACCTTTATATCTGTCGTTGGTTCCCTTGTTCAATCTCTTGACAAAATTGGCCATTTCTTCATCATCTTTCGAGATGCCACTGTTGTTGCTATGTCCTTTTTATTTTTTCTTTCCCTTTTCCTTTGACTTTTTGGATGTTTTGAAAGATGCTTCTTTTATATTTGGATTTTCCTGTTCAGTTCTCATTTCATATGCTATCAAGATTCCGTGTAGTTCGTCTATGCTTATTGAGTCTAGATCTGTTCTTTCTTCTAGTGTTGATATCTTAGGATCAAATCTCATAGGAATAGATCTTAGTACCTTTTGAACATTAACAAATTCTTTAATTTATTCTCCCAATCCTATGATTTCATTTACTGTTTCATCGACTCGTAAGAAGTAAGCTACAACATTCTCATCTTCCTTCATTTTTGGTTGTTTGAACTGACCTCTGTAAGTTTGAATATTTGCTGCTTTGACTTTTGAATCTCCTTCATAAATATTTTGAAGTTTGTCCCAAATATCTTTAGCGGATTTACAATGAATAACTTTGGTGTATATCGATTCACCAAGACCATTCAAAAGTGCATTTGTGGCTTTGGAATTATTTTGACCGATTTTTATTGCTCTTTCACTTGTTGGCAGGACTCCTGGTTCTTTGTATACATCTACTATAGATTACCAAATTTCAAATCCCTATGCGTGTATATATGTTTTCATCCTTTTACTCTAGAATGCATACTTATGCCCATCAAACTGTGGTATTCCATGGTTATACATGTTGTTTCTCTCCATGATCTACCTTTCAATGGTTAAACTGATTTTTGAAGGAACCAGATCTGATACCAATTGTTGGATTACTGAGAGGGGGGGGGGGGTGAATCAGTAATAGAGCAATAATGCTTTTTAACCACAAAATGAAAGTGTTATATCATTGTAGCATTATCATCCAATAGTTGTAAAGTAAATAAACAATGAAAAAATGAACAATCATACACATACACAATACACAAATGTTTTTACGTGGAAACCCAAAGTGGGAGAAAACCACGTAATGTTTTTTCTTATATGTCTTTAATAATTACAGTCATTGGAAGCACCAACTTCCTTTGTTTTCTTGCTGCAACTGGAAGGAGGCTCCAACCCCCTAGTTTCTCAGGCTACAACCTAAAGGAATCTCCAACTCCCCAATTCTCTGGCTACAACCAGAAGAAGGCTACAACCCCCTATGTTCTCCGGCTACAACCGAAAGGTGGCTTGTTACACATTATTTTGGTCACCCCAGTGATCAACTAACAACATGTTCTTAACTCATTTCCATGTTCCTTGAAAATATTAAAATATACTTTCTCCATGAGAAAAGTGGTTTGCTTTTCCTCTTTCAAAAACTATGACAAGGAAAGTCGTCGCACCATGTTGTATGCATGGGGTGTGACGATGCCCGATTGTTGAAATCTGCACCAAAGATGGATTTCGACATTGTCCTAGGCTGCCTGTGCATAGGGTGCGACGATGCTTAAGCAAAGGAAAAGTCAAAATTCACAAATGTTCTAGAAGGGAATCTTCTAGAAGATGAGATGGCCTCTGATAAGTTTGGATCTTACTCTCTTCTCTGATTTAGTGGGATCATCCTAATCTCCTCATCCATCCCTCTTTCACCCTATATAAAGAGGGATCTCTTATGGAAAAGGCTAAGGTTTTCAAGGGCTTGCATATGCATGGAGAGTTCTACTACATATTATACTTGAGATAACTTTGCTTTAGCTCTCTAAGTCAGATTGTTGATCTTCTTCATCAAAGGCATTGAAGCAAAGGTGTGTGTGTTGGATAAAAGATTCATTGAAAGAGACCTTGCAACATCAAGGCATAGGTTGTATTCTCCACTTTCCATTTAATATAATGCAGCAATGCATTTCTTCCCTATAAAGGTGTCTTGAATTTTATTGTATAACTCCTTGATCTTATACATAAAATTCATTGGAACATATATATATATATATATCTTTGTTCTCTCTCTCTTTGTTGGGTTGTGCTTCTTAAACAGGTTCACCATCCCGCAAACTCAAAGAAGGATCTACAAAAACGACAATAGCGAGGATCAAGCGTCATTTAAAAGGTATGCCACTTGTACCTCTCTAAACTAGTTTATATGACAATGAAGTCTAAGGTGAAGTTTGCATTCTGTCTTGTTTTGTTCTAGCTTCCTGTGGAAGTTAGGGAGATTAGTTTGTGTCCGCATTTACCGATTTGTCCGATAACAAAATGGCGACCAAACTGGGGATACAACCTTTTTTAGTTTTTTTCCTCTTATTTTATTTTAGCCTACCTTCTTTTGGTTAATTTCATTCTCCGACTCTGTGGCTGATCCATCTTGACTCCCTGGGTCTGAAGGTTTATTGAGAAATTTTGTCTTTCTTCCCAATTTTCTTTATTTTCAGAGATTGTCGCACTGTGTCATATTCTTAGCCTGCAATGATACTATGTCGTCGCACTCTACTGGTGCAGACCAATGCGATGGCGTCACACTGTACCTTGTCGACAGCTTGCGACGATCCTAGATCATCACACTGTACTCCTCTGTAGCCTGCGATGATTCCTGTAGGAATTGTTGGGTGACATCCATTTTTATTTTCTCTAACCGGTTTTGTCTTTACTACCTAGGATGAACTTTTGGCACTAGTGACTGATTGATTTACAAATTTTAAGCCTGCATTTGATTGATTTTTAGAAATTGAAAGTATTCTTTATAAGCTTTGCAAGTTTTTCTTTTCATTTCATGTCACAAGGGTATAAGCTCAAAACTTTGCTCCTGAGTACTTGTTTGATAAGGGGTCCTTGATTTCTTTTGAGTTTTGGATTTTTTTTACTTTCTAAATTGTTAATTGATTAAGAGACAATTATTTTTTGCATTTGACAAAAGGTTTTCTTATCATTTCATTGTTGCTTACATTGTGAGTTTGATTTGGGAATAATGTTGAGAATGCACTAGTTTTCTTGGACCATGCTTTCTTTTCTTCATTACATCTCTGATCTGGTTTGAGAAAGAAAGAACTGAAGTTTATTCTTCTTTTTAGTAGTCTTTGAAAGAAAATTGTTGCATTCAAATATTTTTAGAAAGAGAAAAATTGGAAAATTTAGTAGTTTTTGATTGTTTGGAATCTATTTCATTCAAAAATTGAGAAATTGTGTTTCGTAGCTTTTGTATTCTGAAAAGAGAAACTTTCTCCCTATTGTAATTAGAGTTCATTGAATTAAACGATTTCATATCATCTCTTCTTTCATTTTATTGGTTCAAGGTCAAATACATCATCAATTTCATTTCTATCTCCCTTTTGAGTAAGCAACAGTCTTTAAAATACAACGTAATTTTAAAATTTATTAACAACTTTTATTTTCTAGAACTTTTATACACCAACATTAGCTAGGATAGAAATTTGGAATAGGTTGTAAGGCACACTCTCCAAAGCATCAAAACACACAATAGTATCTTCTGATAGGGAGAGTTCAAATCCACTTGCTACATTTTGTCCTGGGAAGCCCTTCTAACATAAGGGTCAATCCGTAGGTCACATTAGGGATGAAAAAGTTACTCACCCTAATTTGTTGGTATTAGTGTAGAGATTAGCGTATTATTGGGGGACACTTGAGAAGAAAATTCCGTGGGGACTGTTGGAACACATTTAAAATTATAAGCCTGAAACTTTACGTTATCCCTTTTTTTTTAACTTTATCTCAAAAGTCAGTTTCCAAATGACAAATAATTTTCGTTCTTATCCTTAAGCTGCACATGAGGTCCACCGTTGATCAAATTCTCTCGTTAATTGAACGACCCCTTTTTCCCCGAATTTTGTGGAGCCGCCTAATTGTTAAAAAGCCAAGCCACTAGAGAATGTTTTGGAGTTTCGTACTTCGGGCGTTTCACTATGTAGCAACTCCAAAGTCCCGATGTCCGAAAATTGTTCAAAGGATCTTAGTCACCATACACGTATACCTTCCTAAGCTTTGACACATCACTATGGGTAATGGCCTGTTGAATTTTCAAATAGAGTTAATTTGCCAACGCACGAAGCAAGAAATACCTAAAAACCAAAACCCAATTCAAAGTTAAATAGTAACTTTGCGCATTCAGAGTTCAAATATTCGCCATTCATCATATTATGAATTTACGAAGTTCGAACTCCCGAAATACCTTAAACTCTAAGCAGGGTTAATTAAAATTAAAGATAATCATCTGATGATTAATTGCTTCGCGATTTCAAGTTTCGGGAATACTATCTTGAGTTATTATCAAATATCCCGAAGTCCAAAAACCCAAAAAGACTTAAAGTTAAATACGATTAGTTAATGGGTTAAATACGATTATGTCGTGATTAATTTTTCGCTAAACCGTAGCTCAGGTAAATTCAAATTTTATTCATCCAATCCCTCGACCACGAACCACCAAACAATAATGACATTAATAACAAATCTAAGACAATGATTTCGAATAAGGTTGTATATCACTGCCTATATTTTTCATTGAAGTTAACAAATAGATTGTCAGTAAAGGTATTCATAAATTGATACACTTGAGGTGAAAAATATAATGAAGTTTGAATTCTATTTGCATTTTCAAAAAACAACAAGCTTTAGCAGACTAAGAAGTTTACATGTTTCCCTGTAACAGGTAGCATAGTTATGAGCTTACTACAATCATGGCTCCACGGAAAATGACCAAAGAAGTTGGTGAAAGAACGAGCCTGCACACAGATGTCCTCTCGAACACATCATCGAGAGCTGTAGATAATGTGAAAACCTAGACGCAGGTGTTTGATATCCTACAATATGAGCTGATTAATTGCCTAGAAGAGTCAAGCTATGAGGTGACCGAAACTCAGGCGACGAAGCTCAAATACATAGCTCAAGCAGAGTTTCATAAAGTAGCCACGCGGTCGAGGCTCATGCCGTATAACGACATGATAGGCTGGGCCCTGGAGAACGTTCACATCTCAACCATGAGAATCCACAATTCATAGAAAGTTGTTGTTGGGTATTTTAGACCCGAACATATACAGGTGATGTAAAAATTATCCCCAACTTTCAAACACAGTTACAATGTCTCTTTCCTAACAGATTTCGACGAGGAAGAGTCCATGCAAGGTGGAAAGAATTACCTTGACTTAATCAAGAATTGGTGGGCACGCCTTGAGAAATTTAGAGCAGACATCCATGGCATATATTCCACTGCATCGTTAGATGCTCATATGATGTATGTGGCCATGATGTTATGTAGAAGTTCCAGGAAAGAAAACTTTGCTCACTTCCTGTTATCATGGGTACTAATCATGTATGAAGTTGCAGAAGGTTTTTCTTTCAATTGGGCCAATATATTATCAGACAGTTTGGTCAAGGAAATCATAGAGTATCAGTCATCAAAATCCAAAGGGAAACCTGCCCCTTTCTACATGTCGGAATACATTATGGATGCCATTTGTTTTATGACGTTGTTTCCTTTGATGAGCTTGAGCTGGACTCCGACCAACGTTGAGCCCATACATTTCTATTACTCCAAGATGTGGGAGGATAAATAAAAGATTTCTTCTACGAAATCTGCAACTATGTGGTGGTGCTGATGCATGTTGCTCTCTACAGTTTACCACCTCCCAGGATTTCAGACAAGATCATGACGAACCTGGGTAAAATAGAAGACTGGTACATTGAGGAACATTTCTCCTACATCAAGGTTTTTGGATGTTCAGTTCCCCCACATGCTTTACCAAATTTTTTACCAGATCGGCTAGTGTGTCGAGAGATAGCCTATCAAACTGTAGCAGGGGGAATTAGCATAGAATTAAAAGAGGCACAGAAAAAGGTATGGTCAACCTTCCCTTTACAAGTTGGTATGTTCTCATTGTTTGATTTCGGCCACTCGAAAGTAGAGGCCGCAACCCTAGAATAAATTAAGTTGGTTGATATTGAGTTCAAGAAGCATGATCCCCATAAGATCATGATAAACCACCTAGCTCTATACAATCTAAATAGATACGAGCATGAATATTCCCCACATGATGAAATATTCTTGGGAGTAAGGTCGTACCAAGAGGTGTTGAGCTGAGTCCAAACTCTAGCTCCAAATAAATTAGATGAGTTCTACAATTTCCAAAGACACAGAAGAAATAGTTTGCCTAAAGTCTTACAGGGAGCAATCCATATGCCTTCATCTACACATGACTCAGGGTTTAGAAACAAGAAGTTCTAGTGGACAAGACACTCAGGAGAATTTGGAGCAAACTGATGTTTTGACACAGAAAGAAAATACTGCCTTACCAAATTCATCTAGTAATCAAACTAAAGCTCAAATTGAAGCTTTGTTTAAAAAGGGGCAAGCAACACCATTGTCCACACCAAATAAGTCTGCTACTAACACAACAGGAAAATCGGTAACACCTTTACAGTCCAGTCAGGGAAACCCAAATGCTGAAGTCATATTCATAGAAGTTCTCACTCCGATTTCGGCTGAAGAAATGCCCCCTTCCTACTTCTTTTTCAGCAAGAAGAGGAGGGCTATAGTTAAAAGATAAAGTCATCAAAAGGAAGGTGCAACTATCAAGAGACATATATTTTTGTATGATGGACATGCCTTAGATGAGGCAAAATTCGCTATGGAAATGGCAGGCTCATTGGGGGCTTTTTCCATGA
Organism: Picea engelmannii; assembly: GCA_009831015.1. Taxonomy (NCBI): domain Eukaryota; kingdom Viridiplantae; phylum Streptophyta; class Pinopsida; order Pinales; family Pinaceae; genus Picea; species Picea engelmannii. The sequence continues at coordinate 884,476 of ML780308.1, forward strand.
CAAATAGATGTTCAGTGGAAAATCTAGCGGAACAACTGAAAAAGAAAGATCTGTTAGTGAGACAGTTGCAGAACCAAATAAAGACTGTGGAATAGAGTGTAAAAAATAATATGAACCAAGATTTCGATCAAATCTGAGCTTACGAGAGGCATCAAATTCAACAGCTGCAAGCGAACATTGAGTTTCAAAAGAATTCACAGGCTAATATAGAATTAGCCACTCAATGAGAATAGTTGATCAAACAACTTCAAGCCAAGGTAAATTTAGCTGAAGTTACAATAGTGGAGGCGACAACTTTCCAAGCTCAGGTATTGGAGGTACACAGAAAGCTAGAATTAGCCCATCAAAACCTTTTTACGAAAGTAGAATCTATTCAAAGTTGTTATCGGGTAGCATACCTTTCTCTAAAAAACATTCACATTAAGGAGAGAGAAGGTACTGCAGCTTGAGCTACGTTCCAGGAAGCCATTTTAATAGAAACAAAGGATGAAGTAGAAAAAGTCCCTCGATTGTCTCTTTCCGAGCAAACTCGAGGCGACATAATCCTGAAGGCATGGGAGACAAATTTAGCTGAAAGCAAAAGACTAGCCAGGGAAGTAAATAAAACTTGTGAAGAAGCATTGTCTTCACTCGACAAAGGGTTACTAGATGTTGAAAGAGATAGTATCTCCAAGGCCCTGGGGCAGATTGAGATAGCGAAAAATCAACTTAATTCTAAGGAAATCATAGAAGAAGCCCGGGCAACTATCCAACAATTGAAACAAATCAAAATTATCTAGATTAACAAGTGGATAGTAAATCCTAGTTTACAGGTATAGACTATATCTTTGGAAGCAATTAAAATATAGAATAGGTTGCCTCATATAGAGAAGAAGTTGTATATTTTCGAGGAAAATGACACAATAGAACCTTCCAGGTTAGTAATGCAGTTAGTAAGCAGATGTGTCAAGTGTGTCGAACATGGGAAATCCAACACATCTGGAAGTAAATGAGACAATCTGAGCATAATATTCACACGGGTCATAATCAGGTGCCAACTATTTCCTAGTTGGAAGATATGGAGAAGAAACATCTCTGCATGCAGGCGGAGAGACAGAGGAGATGTAGATGGAACCTTTCGGTTTTGCATGTTATGATATTTAATATTTTCTATGAGAAGTCCAACCGTTTCAGGTTGAGACATTTTGTATAAATACCTAAATCAAAGACTTAACTCGGGCTTCTTCTTGCCGATTGTAATAGAGAAAACTCTCCTTATAGAGTATTAATACAAGTGCAGACAGAGATTCCAAATTTTGTTCAAATCTAGGTTATGTGCCTCTTTGTCCTCCATTACTCATTTTCTTTATGTATTCTTGAATAAATTTTGATTCCAATTTAGTACTACAACTACTAAAATCTTATTTTATCAATGATTTATCTAGTAAGTAGCTTTTCCTCTGTAATTACTCTGAGTAATACAAGACCTACTTGTTGTGTGGATCATTGTATCCTTATACTTTATTCAAGGTTATACTAATCTACTTTATTCTATTGAAAATAAGGTGGGACTCTTCTATAATTGATGCCCTTCTTTATTTCACAGTTTTGTTATTTTCCTTCACTTCATTTATTATTTTGATTTGACTCAAATACGAAATACGACCTCTATGCTGCTACAAGGTTAATTTCATTAAGGAATTTTTCTCATATAATTGAGGTAGGAAAATCATTTTAAAAACACACTTTCAAACAAATTTCCTGATGCCTGACATTATCCTTCGAGCCTTAAGTTTAATCTCAGGACCAACATCTTTTTGGCGTCACTGCCGGGGACGGAGAAATGAAGTTATTTTTCCTTGGGGAAACAACAAGGTAATATTCTTTCTTTGATAGTGATCAAAGATTGAATACTGTATTAAGGCTATTTTTATCTTTCACTTGGCGACTCCACTATAGATAAACTTGCATTCAGTCAAAAGAATACTAGGAAGAATCCAGACGATCAACAGACTATGCCTGTATCTGATCTCGAAAAGTTGTTAAAACCCAAGGGATATCTCAAGTCCAATACCTCGTCTTCTGGTAAGAAGTATCAACCCAAAATAAATCAAGTCAATACTAAGGTTTTGGTCGAAGGATTAACTCCTGGAGAAAATTTTAAACAAACACCTTCTGTGGAGATCTCGATTAGCGAAACCGAAGTAAAAATTGATCTTGACTTTTCTGATACTCGTAACAGTCTAAATAGAAGAACCTCATCTATACCCACTATCGCTAATTTTCTGTCTACCCCATCCATAAGTAAATGTTTCAATCCTCCTCGACCCTAAAGAGCATATTGTACACCATGATTCGTCCCCTGCTAGTTCACCTATCTATACATCTTGTAAGTTCGAAGAAACCAGTCCATGTTTTCCTCTCCCACCTCTCCTAGACTTTTCATCTCCCAATGAACTTTTTCCAGACTTTCCTTCACCGCATCCCGAAGAAGTTGAAAGATCACCGCTTTGGTCTCTCGATATCTTTGAAAACCCCCTTTTAATTCTCAAAATTCATCCCCTAGAATCTCAATGGCTGCTGGTGGAGGAGGTGGCACTGGAGGTGGAGGAGTAGGTGGTCAAGGTCCACCTCCACCCACACCCCCCAAAATTTTTGCCAAAGTAGCCACCAGATATGCTCCCTTGGTCCTCCTTCCTGTCCTTCATGATTTACCCGAGAATTATATGAAGAAATTACCAAAATTTACAGGATAAGGAGATTTGACTGCCACAGAACACATGAATTTATTCGATCAGTTCGCTGATATCCTTGGCATTGAAAATGAGGATGTTTAATCAAGAATTTTAGTGAAATTTTTTGAAGGACAAGTAAGGATCTGGTTTTGAGGGCTCCCGATAGGTTCCATGAGGTATTATGATGAGTTAGAAAACACATTTTTAAGATAGTGGGGAGAAAAGAAAGACGACTTGTATTATCTGACAGAATTTGGGGCTCTAAGAAAAAAGAATTCAGAGAAAGTCCTAGAATTCACCCAGAGGTTTAACAAGCTCTATCATCAGATCCCAACAGAGGTTAAACCCTCCCAACCGCAGCTAAAGTAACATTCGCAGGGGCTTTTGAACCCGAATTTTCCCTACTTTTAAGGGAAAGAAGATCTGCTACCCTCACGGGAATGCAATACGAAGCTATAGAAATAGAGTCGAACATGATGGCATCGGGTAAACTGAAATCCAAGGTTGAGATGAGAACCAAGGAACCTAGACGCTTTAGAGAACAAGCAGGAGCCTCTGGATCTGGAATATCTGCGGAAGAAAAAATGGACGATATGGTTAAGATAATTAAGGATTTTTCAAATAAAATCTCTAGAATGGAATTAGACCAAGCTAAAATTGATCCATTACTAGAAAAAATTTCAAGAGGAATCCCAATGCTCATACACAACAGAAACAAATAAAAAATGAAGATAAAAAAATTCAGGCTCCGTTTAAGTCAGAAAATTTTATAGGAGAGGATACAAATGATTACGAAGGGTTAGAAGAGGATGTAAATAAACTTGGGGATAAAGATCAAGAACCTCACCTAACTAGACAGGACTATGAAAAATCTCTAGAACAAGAATTCCTGTCTAGTAGTGAGGAGAATATAAATAACCTGGGAGAGTCTGCATATCAAGGAATCACTGACTCCATTATGGTCGAGCTTCAACATAAGTATAATTTGAGGCCAAGAGAAACAAGTACGGAAAGTGATCCACCAAAAAAGATCCTATCAAGAAACAAAGCAAACAAGGCAATTGTAACGAAACAAACAGTTGATAAACAAGCTGCCCAAACTACACAAACAGTTGATAAACAAGCTGCCCAAACTACACAAACAGTTGATAAACAAGCTGCCCAAACTAAACAAACAATTGATAAACAAGTTGCCCAAACTAAATGAACAGTTGAAACCAAAGCAACAAAAACCAAAAAAGTTGAAAATATATAAAAGCAAACTGCTACTAGGGAATGCGAAAGAACAGTGGGAGGTTTTAATCTAGAAAATGAAATAAATAAAATTAAGATCCCCATGCCTCTGGTTGAGCTAACTAAGAATCCGGTTTATAAAAAACAGATCGCTAAAATGATTAACTTATCAGATGTGGAATTTCATACAGATGTAATTAATCTACAGGATGAAAATCCTACAATTATGTTTGGTCCGCATATTTAAAACGCTAAAGATCATATAGCTCCTTTCTATATTACCTTGACTGTGCATGATCATTTAATTCATAATTGTATGTTAGATTCTGGGGCCTCTCACAACTTAATGCCTAAATTTATCATGGAAAATTTGGGCCTAGAAATCACTAGACCTTACCGAGATTTATATTCTTTTTATTCTAGAAAGGTTAAATGTCTAGGCATGATCAAGGATCTAGTAGTAAATCTTGCACAATTTCTGGTAAAGAGCATCCTTATGGATGTAGTTGTTGTTGATGTACCTGCCAAGTACGACATGCTTTTATCCAGGTCCTGGGGTGTAAAATTCGTAGGATTACTTCAACTGGATATGACATATGTGACCATCCCGATTTTTGGTGGGCAATTTACTCGGTTGTACAAAGAGACTAGATTGGCATACACCGTAGGTGATCCTCTAAACTGAAATAACTATCCAGTCTACGTTGTTATCATGATATAGGAAACTATATTTTATCTTTAGATGATGATTTTGATGACTGTATAGAAGAAGAAGATAAACAATTAGAAAATACACAAAAAATGTAAATACCTGAAAAGGGATTTGGAAAATGTTTTCCGATGGTGCTTCATCCCGTGAAGGGGCAGGAGCAGGGGTGTTATTTGTTGCACCCAGAGAGGAATATGTCATTCCCTTTTCATATAGACTCCAGTGGGAAATTGATTATACAAATAATGTTTGTGAATACGAGGCTCTGGTTTTAGGATTGGGGGCTGCTAGGAAACTAAAGATTGAAGATCTAATAGTTTATGGTGATGTAGAACTTATCGTAAAGTAAATAAAGTAGAAGTATCATGCCAAACATCCGAGACTAAGGTCATACAAAAATTGTGCCTAGGATCTAATCGAGAATTTTTTCTCGTCTTTCAACATTCATCACATCCCGAGAATAGAAAATTAACAGGTCGATTCCTTGGCCAAAGCAGCTGCCACGTTTGTGCCTCCTATTGTCCCGAAGATAAAGTATCATATAGAAATGAAACACAAACCATCAATCCCAAATAATGTGCAACACTGGCAGGTCTTTGAAGACGATGAGCAGATCAAACAATTCCTAGAAATGGTTGATGAATTCTCTGAAACTCATATAGACCAAGAAAATCAGAACGATCCTATTTGGATCACGCAAGAAGATGAAGATCCTGAAAATTTCCATGATAAGATCACAAATCATCAGATGTTAGTCCTTAAGAATAATCAGATACCCAGAGGTGTGATACCATTAGAAATATTGTTCGACAAAGACGACATACCCCTAAAGTCTACCCTACGACCTCAGCTTGAGGAAGTTGAAGACTGTGACATAGGAACTAAATAAGAACCTAAGATAATCAAGCTATCTAAATACCTTCTAGCTCAGGTAAAGAGTAAATATGTTGAATTGATTACAAAATATAAAGATGTCTTTTCCTAGTCATATGATGATTTAAAGACTTATGATACCTCTATGATAAAACATAAAATTCCCTTGAAACATGGTATCAAACCTTTTAGACAAAAGTTGAGACAAATAAACCATATTCTCTTACATGTAATAGAAAGAGAGGTCAAGAAGCTTCTTGACGCAAAGATCATTGTTCCTCTTAGATATTCTGAATGGGTAGAAAATCTGGTGCCTGTCAAGAAGAAAAATGGAGAAATCAGACTTTGCGTGGATTTCAGAAATTTAAATCGGTCATCATTAAAAGATAACTACCCACTTCCAAAAATGGATCATGTCCTGGAAAAAGTAGTGGGAGCTAACAGAATGTTGATGATTGATGGCTTCTCGGGTAATAACCAAATCATCGTTCATGAAGATGATAAAGAAAAAACTGTATTCACTACTCTGTGGGGAACTTTCATGTTTGATAAAATGTCGTTTGGTTTAATGAACGCAGGTGCCATCTTCCAGAGAGCAATGAATACAGTGTTCATCGGTGAGAGGGATAAGTTTGTCGTTATTTACTTAGATGATCTAATAGTCTTCTCGAATTCTGATACAAAACATCTGGTCCATCTCAAACATGCTTTTGAGAAATGTCAAAAATTTGGTTTGTCTCTAAACCCTAAAAAGTCTCATTTTGCTATTCAAGAAGGAAAACTTCTAGGCCATATAGTTTCAAAAGATGGAATTAAGGTTGATCCCAAGAGAATCGAGGCTATTGATACAATAAACATTCCTAGAAATAAAAAATAAATCCAATCTTTTTTAGGGAAAATATTTTTTTTAAGAAGATGTATCCCTAAGTTTGTTGAAATTGTCAAATTGATCACAGATATGCTGAAGAAAGACAGTGAAATCAAATGGAATTCTGAAGCTAAATCATTTTTCGAATGAGTTAAAAAAGCTATAAGCGAAGCCCCAGTACTGGCCAGTCCTGACTGTATTGAAGAATTCTAGATCTTCTCTTTTGCATCTAGGCATACTATCGCAGTTGTACTCCTGCAAAATAATGAAGAAGGTTTTGAACAATCGATAGCCTTTTTCAAAAAAAGTCTTAGAGATGCCGAAATTAGATATGACATATTGGAAAAACAAGCCTACGCGATGGTAAAATCTCTCAAAGCTTTAAGAACCTATGTACTGCACTCGAGAATAATCGCCTATGTGCCAACAAGCTCTGTCAAAGATATATTGGTACATCCAGACAGTGAGTGTAGAAGAGGTTGATGGTTAGCTAAAATTCAAGAGTTCGACCTAGAAGTTAAACCGACCAAGTTGGTTAAAGGTCAGGGCCTAGAAAAATTATTAGCAGAGTCGAATTTCAGAGCACTTGGGATAAACCACCTAGAATCGCATGAGTCTATTCTATAAATGGGAGAGCTTGATGACCAAAACTCCACAGTTCATATCAAAGAGAAATATTATTCCTCTGACTGGTACCGTGACATCGTTACATATATCCTCACTCTTCAGTGCCCAAGTGATATGACTCCAGCAAAGGACATAACATTAAAACTACACGCAGTTAAATACTGTATTATTGAAAGACAATTGTACTGGAAAGACCCCCTAGGTTTCTTGCTATGTTTCCTAACCGAACCTGAAACTGAGTATGTCACTAACAAATTTCATGAGGGAGTGTGTGCAGGACATCACGCCTAGAGGCCCACAACCTATAAGAAACTAAGAGTTGGATATTACTGGCCAAAGTTATTTACTGATGTGAATGCCAAAGTAAGAGTGTGCAACCCATGCCAACTGTTCTCTGGAAAGCAAAAACTCCCTGCATTACCTTTGGTCCCAGTCAAAACAAAATCTCCTTTTCAACAATGGGGCATGGACTTCATTGGAGAAATACACCCACAATCAAGCGCCCAACATAAGTGGATTCTGACCGCTACCAATTATTTCACGAAATGGGTGGAAGCCATTCCAAATCGGAATGCCACAAACTTGGTAGTTATAAAATTTTTGGAGGAAAACATATTATCTAGATTTGGATGTCCATGGAAAATAGTTACAGATGATGCTCATGCGTTCAAATCTATGGCGATGGTAAGTTTTTTTCAGAAGTACAACATTGTGTTAGGGAATTCTACAACTTATTATCCTCAGGGAATTGGGTTGGCCGAATTGTCCAACAAGAGCTTGATGAATATAATCAAGAAAGTATTAATGAAGAATAAGAAAGCTTGGCATGTTCACCTAAAGTACGCCTTATGGGAAAACCAAATTGGCACTAAGAACTCAATAGGTATGTATCCTTTCCAAATGGTTTATGGTACCGATGTTATTCTTCCTATTAATCTAGCTCTTCCAGTAATGAAGTTGTGGCAAGATGCAAATGAAGAGCCGAATGATATGACAAGGAGGATAAATCAAATAATTGAGGTCCAGCAGAAAAGGGCCGAAGTCGATGATAGACTTAAAAAATATCAAGATAACATGAAATCCCTTTTCAACAAAAAGGCGAAAGACAAGGAATTTCTTCCCGGTGATTTAGTTTTGAAATGGGATGTCAGGAAAGAAGATGTGGGTAAACACGACAAGTTTGATCATCTTTGGTTTGGACCATTCAGAATCACATCTACAGTGGGGAAAAATTCTTTCCTGCTGGAGAATCTTGAAGGGAAAATTTTCGGCGCCCCTATCAATGGGCGCTATCTGAAACATTTCATGCAATAAACATGTTTGACCGCACCATTGTATATACCGATTTGTTTTTTTTTTCTTCCTCATTTTGTTCCTTCCCGTAGGTTATTTAAATTTTCGCTTTTAAATAAAACTGGTTTTACTTAAAAAAAAATTAAAAATGTCTGTACTGCATATTATTTCTATGTTGTGGAATTCTCTGATTATTTCCTCTCTACAAAATTTTATTATTAGATGACAAAAAAGGAGGTATTGGAATACGATGCTCAGTTTTCAGAATATTTGTTTTCTCTCGAAACCTGTGATAAATAAATAACGGTTTTAGTTTAAAATACCAACGAAATTCAAGGTACTGACTTCTATATTTATTCTTCGGACCAAAGTGATAAAAATAATGTCTTATAAAGTCTTAATAAGGTTGTACTCATGTAAAAAAAATGGTCACCTGATTGAAGAATAAGAAGATATAGATTTCTAAGATTTCTGAATCAAGAGAAATTAAAAACAAAAGAAACTTGATAATCAAGAAGTAGGCTTAGGTGGAAATAAGATCCCTTTCAAAACCTATGGCTCCTTGTCCTGCTCCCATATATCATATCTGAAAGATTTTATTCTATCCTGATGTGCACTCTCCGACCTCAAATCTTCACAGAATGGAAGATTTCGCCTTGACTCACGAAGCTTAAAAAACCAAATCTTCAAAACAAGAGTGGGCGAAAATATTTATGATCCCTCTGATTTTAACTAAAAGAAAGTATGTCTAGGCTAATCCTGACTAATTTATCCCTTCTATCAGATTTGAATTGATTATTTTCGCTCAAGGAAAATCCCTTGAAAAAAAAAAAAAATCCCTCGTAATTTTTCCATATAGGCGAAAGGTGTTTTGAGGGTCGGGAGAGGATTAGTCTAGAGTAAATCAAAGTGGGTTGACATACCTCCATTGCTAAATTATAAACATATATCATCCCTCATATAATGCATACAAATTGATTTCCCCCACTTCAAAAATATTAAAATATGAGACGGATGGTGAAAGGAAATTCATGATTTGATTGCCCCCATTCTGTCCCAAGAGATGATGAAAGGAATTTCATTTAAATAATTTCCCTCATCTTAGCAAAGCGCAAATTGAAGTGGTGAAAGGAAATTCAATGGGAAATGTAGATAAATTCACTGGGGTACTGAACATGCTCGCTAGCAGTAAAGCAATGTCTACGATATCTGCAAGGTTGTTATACATGTATATATTGTACTCTGGTAACTGGTTCTCTTTTCGACAAGATTTACATTCTAAACCAATAAGGGAATCCCTAAACTAAATTGTTAAATTTACTTTACCTTGAGGTGAAAAAAATCAACCAGAGTATGATAGATCGGTTAAGGTTGTTTTGATTATCTTAAAAAGATCCGAAGTCGGTTTCCGGAAAAGGGAAACTACTAATAGCCTAAACTCAAGATAGGTGAATGATTGGGTTTTTGAAATTTTTCTAAGACACGGATGAAACCTAATATCTTTTTGTGTGATTTTTCAAAGGTGTTTCCTAGAAACCCAATGAGGACTCCATTTACCCAATAAAGGCACTTGGTCTACTATTCTTGCATGCCTTGCAGGGAGACGCGATCCCCAGATGGAGCCTATGTTGGAACACATTTAAAATTATAAGCCTGAAACTTTACCTTATCCTTTTTTTTTACTTTATCTCAAAATTCAGTTTCCAAATGACAAATCATTTCCGTTCTTATCCTTAAGGTGAAAATGAGGTCCACCGTCGATCAAATTCTCCCGTTAATCGAACGACCCCTTTTTCCCCAAATTTTGTGGAGCCACCTGATTGTTAAAAAGCCAAGCTACTAGAGAATGTTTCAGAGTTTCGCACTTCGGGTGTTTCACTATGTAGCAACTCCAAAGTTGTGATGTCTGAAAAGTGCTCAACGGATCTTAGTCACCATACACGTATACCTTCCTAAGCTTTGACACATCACTATGGGTAATGGCCTGTCGAATTTTCAAATAGAGTTAATTTGCCAACGCACGAAGCGAGAAATACCTAAAAACCAAAACCCAATTCAAAGTTAAATAGTAACTTTGTGCATTCAGAGTTCGGATATTCGCCATTCATCATACTCTGAATTCACGAAGTCCGAACTCCCGAAATACCTTAAACTCTAAGCAGGGTTAATTAAAATTAAAGATAATCATTTGATGATTAATCACTTCGCGATTTCAAGTTTCGGGAATACTATCTCGAGCTATTATCAAATACCTCGAAGTCTGAAAACTCGAAAAGACTTAAAGTTAAATACAATCAGTTAATGGGTTAAATATGATTATCTCGTGATTAATTTTTCGCTAAACTGTAGCTCGGGTAAATTCAAATTTTATTCATCCAATCCCCCGATCACAAACCACCAAACATTAATGGCATTGATAACGGATCTATGACAATGATTTCGAATAAGATTGCAGATGGCTGCCTAGATTTTTCATTGAAGTTAACAAATACATTGTTAGTAAAGGTATTCGTAAATTGATACACTTAAGGTGAAAAAGATATTGAAGTTTGAATTCCATTTGCGTTTTCACAAAACAACAAGCTTTAGCAGACTAAGAATTTTACGTGTTTCCCTGTAACAAGTAGCACAGTTCTGAGCTTACTACCATCATGGTTCCACGGAAAATGACCAAAGCGGTTGGTGAAAGCATGAGCCCTAACACAGATGTCCTCTCGGACACATCAACGAGAGCTGTAGATACCATGAAAACCTGGATGCAGGTGTTTTATATCCTACAATATGAGCCGATTAACTGCCCAGAAGAATCAAGCTATGAGGTGACCGAAACTCAAGTGACGAAGCTCAAATACATAGCTCAAGCAGAGTTTCATAAAGTAGCCATGCGACCGAGGCTCATGCCCTATAATGACATGATAGGATGGGCCCTGGAGAACGTTGATGTCTCAACCAGGAGCATCCACAATTCACATAAAATTGTTGTTGGGTCTTTTAGACCAGAACATATACAGGTGATGTACAAATTATCCCCAACTTTAAAACATAGTTACAATGTCACTTTCCTAACAAAGTTCGACGAGGAAGAGTACACACAAGGTGGAAAGAATTACCTTGACTCAATCAAGAAATGGTGGGCACACCTTGAGAAATTTAGAGCAGACACCCATGGCATATATGCCACTACATAGTTAGACGCTCATATGATGTATGTGGCCATGGTGCTATGTATACTTTTCGGGAAAGAAAACTCTTCTCACTTCCTTTTATCGTGGGTACCAATCATGCCTGAAGTTGCATAAGGTTTTTCTTTCAATTGGGCCAAGATATTATCGGACAGTTTGGCCAAGGAAATCACAGAGTATCAGTCATCAAAAGCCAAAGGGAAACATGCCCCTTTCTACATTTAGGCATACATTATGGATTCCATTTGTTTTATGAAGCTATTTCCTTTGATGATCTGGAGCTGGACTCCGACCAACGCTGAGCCCATACATTTCTATCACTCCAAGTTGTGGGAGGATAAAGAAAAATATTTCTTCTACAAAATCTACAACTATGTGGTGGTTTCGATGCATATTGCTCTCTACGGTTGCCCACCTCCTAGGATTTCAGACAAGATCATGACCAACCTGGGTAAAATAGCAATCTGGTACATTCAGGAACAATTATCCTACATCAGGGTTTTTGGATGTTCATTTCCCCCACATGCTTTACCAAATCTTCTACCATATCGGCTAGTGTGCCGAGAGATAGCCTATCAAACTGTAGCAGGGGGAATTAACAGAGAATTAATAGCAGTGCAAAAAAAGGTATGGCCAACCTTCCCTTTACAAGTTGGTATGTTCTCATTGTTTGATTTCAACTACTCAAAAGTATAGGCCGCGGCCCTAGAAGACATTAAGCTGGTTGATAATGAGTTCAAGAAGCATGATCCCCATAATATCATGACAAACCACCTAGATCTATACAATCTAAAGAGGTATGAGCATGAAGATTCCCCACAGGGTGAAATATTCTGGGGAGTAAGGTCATACTAGGAGGTGTTGAGTCAAGTCCAAACTCTGGCTCCAGATAAATTAGTCGAGTTCTAAAATTTCCAAAGACACATAATAAATAGTTTGTCTAAAGTCTTACAGGGAGAAATCCATACGCCTTCATCTACATAGGAAGTTGTGACTCAGGTTTTAGAAACAAGAAGTTCCAGTGGACAAGACACTCAGGAGAATTTGGATCAAACTGATGTTTTGACACAGAAAGAAAATATTTCCTTACCAAATTCACCTGGTAATCAAACTAAAGATCAAATTGAAGCTTTGTTTAAAAAGGGACAGGAAACACCACCATCCACACCAAATAAGTCGGATACTAACACCGCAGGGCAACCACCATCCATCGAGATAGGTAGCCCTATCAAATTGGTAACACCTTTACAGTCCAGTCAGGGAAACCCAAATGTCGAAGTCATATTCATAGAATATTTCACTTCGATTTTGACTGAAGAAATGCCCCCTTCCGACTTCTTTTTCAGCAAGAAGAGGAGGGCTATAGTTAAAAGAGAAACACATCAAAAGGAAGGTGCAACTGTCAAAAGACACAGAGTGTTGTATGATGAACATGCCTTGGATGAGGCAAAATTCGTTATGGAAATGGCAAGATCATTGGGGGCTTTTGCCACGACAAATTGGTGTTCAGTGGGAAATCTAGTGGAGCAACTGAAACTTAAAGATTTGTTAGTGAGATAGTTGTGAAACCAAATAAATATTGTCGAACACAGTGTAAAAAATAAGATGAACCAGGATTTGATAAAATCAGAGCTTACGAAAGGCATCAAATTCAGCAGCTGCAAGCAAACATTGAGGAGTTTCAAAAGAATTCGTAGGCTAATAGAAAATTAGCCACTTAGCGAGAAGAATTGATCAAACAACTTCAAGCCAAGGTAAATTTAGCTAAAGTTACAATAGTGGAGGTGGCATCTTTCCAAGATCAGGCATTGGAGGTACACGAAAAGATAGAAGTAGCCCAACCAAACCTTTTTACTAAAGTGGAAGTTGTTCAAAGTTGTTATCGGGTGGCAGACCTTTCTCTAAAAAGCATTCACATTAAGGAGAGAGAAGTTACTGTAACTTGGGCTACATTCCAGGAAGCCATTTTAATAGCAACAAAGGATGAAGTAGCAAAAGTCCCTCGATTGTCTCTTTCCGAGCAAACCCGAGGCGACATAATCCTGAAGGCCTGGGAGACAAATTTAGCTGAAAGAAAAAGACTAGCCAGGGAAGTAAATAAATCTTGTGAAGAAGCATTGTCTTCACTCGATAAAGAGTTACTAGACGTTGAAAGAGATAGTATCTCCGAGGCCCTGGGGTAGATTAACATAGCGAAAAATCAACTTAATTCTAAGGCAAGCATAGAAGAAGCCCGGGTGACTATCCAACAATTGAAACAAATCAACCTTATCAAGATTAACAAGTGGGTAGTAAATCCTAGTTTACAGCTACAAACTATATCTTTGGAAGCAAGTAAAATACAGAACATGTTGCCTCATATAGAGAAGAAGTTGTATATTTTCGAGGAAAATGACACAACAGAACCTTCCAGGTTAGTAGTGTAGTTAGTAAGAAGATGTGTCTAGTGTGTCGAACACGGGAAAGCCAACACATCTGGAAGTAAAATAGACAATCTGAGCATAATATTCACACAGGTCATAATCAGGTGTTAGTTGTTTCCTAGATGGAAGATATTGTTATAGAAAGATTTGCCTCACCATTGCTATCTTTCACAGAGGGCCTTTTTCCATTTCCCTATACAGACTTATCAACCCCCTTTTTGATAAATCCAGAGCCAAAATTATATATTTTTCCACATATATGCTTCCTAACTGCTTTGCAAGATGCGTATACGCTTGCTGCTCCACTACAACTCACATATATCGAGATTTGTGTCAGAAAATACAAAATGAGGTTGGGTTTCCATGTCACGAAAAATGATCTTTGATATTTGGCCTTCCATATACTGGAAACGTTCCGACTCGGCCCTTCAGTTGCATTTTGGAGGCTATAAGAGCACAATTTTGAGCTATGGAAAAAGAGAGAGAAAGCATTCAACTTTGAGAGCAAAGTTACTATGGAGAAATTACTTCATATTGAGTCTGCATCCCTTTGTCCCTCAATTTTGAACACAGTGTTCAACCCTCAAGCTCTTTCCTTATTGTCAAGAGGATCTCATTATCTCTTTGCTATGAGCTTGCCTTTGGTGGAGGATTGAAGTGGTGGAGACCAATTGGAAGGAACTTGGTTTCTTGGTTTTGAACCGTGTCGACACAGAAGTCTGTAATGTTGATACTTTTGTTGATCAATTATTAATAGAAATACTCATTTCCCGTCCTATCGATATCTTGCAAATATATGATTATTCATGGGCATGTTTATAATGTTTATTAATGGATTGTGCTATCTGATGTGCTAACTCATTTTATATATTCTCATTATATACTTGCATCGCTTGTTTGTTGAGAACTTCTTGCAGGTGTAAATCTTTGGGTCAAAGTGCTCAACAGTGGAACGACATCAAACGATTGGATCGAGGTAGGCTTCTTCCTCGTACTGCACATTAGTTTATATAGCACATGTTGGAATTGAGTTGATTTCTGCAGTCATACCTGTCTTTTGTGGTTTACCCTTGGCCATAGAGAGTTTTTCCCTTGTAACAGAAATGGCGACTCCACTGGGGATAGATATTCCTTCTAAGGTTTGAATTGTTTTTCCTTCTTACATTGCTCTTTTTCCTTTTTATTTCTTTTCGTATCACAGTTGGATAGAGTCTGTTCACTCTGGGTCTGAGTTTTCAACCTTTTAACCTTGCCTTGCCTTGTTCTAAAAGATATACGCCCCTTTTTTCCTTGACAATCGTGTGTATACGCTTGTTGTCCCACTACAAGAGGCGTATATACACCCTTTTCTCTTGAACATGGGTGTATACCACTTCCCCCTTGCTTGTTTTCTTGGTTTAGTGACTCCTGGGTAGGTTTTGAGGATCATTGAGCCTTCTTGGGTCTCTATGGTACCTGTTGAGATTATTTGGGATGACAGGAAACCTTTTTGGAGTTGAATTTTTGGGCGACATCTTTCTCTTTGTTTTCCGTTTTTGATTTGTCCTTGGTAGTTGGGTTGTTTTCTCAGCTGCTTGATATTATGCTCGAGTGATTACTTTTATACACAGTAGAGTTTGTATATCAAGTCGCTTATCAGTCCATGCATTTTCTTTTTAAATACATTGAAAATACTAAAAATAGGCATTTTGCATTGGTTGGTATTTTTGTCTTTGAAACTTTATCATTAGCTTAGCACATTTAGTGAAAGATTGCATTTTATTTTTGAGTTGCAGAATTAAAATTGAAGATTGCACTGTTTTATTTTGCATATCATTCATTGAAAAGTTCAAGTTAGGCTTTGCATTATATCTATTTTTATTCTTATGCAGAGTCATAACACCATAAGTTTCATTTCCATACCTCTTTGAGTAATCACGGCCAATAAATTTTACGCTTTAAACTAAAATTGATTAGTCGCGATTTTATATTTTAGGGTGGACAAACTAGCCTAGGATTTAGTGCCTTGAAATAGGATTTTGTGAGTAAAATTCTCCAAGGCAATTAAATCAACTTATGTGTCTGAGACATGGAGTTGAGAAATCCATTGTATAATTGGTAATATCAGGAGGCTCCACTCACACCGGATTTAATCACGAGGTCGCACAAAGTTAGTTGAAGGGATAACCCCTAGATACTCACCTAGCATCAGAGATATTTCTGTGGATTTATTCGTATTTGGGGATCTTGCTAGTATCCATACCTCTGTGAGAGGCGGTACTTTAAAGGTTTCGGACTTTGCTACCATGCCCATATGGTGATCCAGACTTACGTGATCCAGGTGGATATCAGTGGCCACCCACTTTTTCTAGCTAGCTCAAAACAACTTTCTCGCAATTTTGATAATTTAATATTTTTAGCAGTTTTTCGGGTCCTGAACTTCCAGAGCCGTTTTGAGGCCCTAAACGATGTTTTTTGGGGTATGTTGCGGTTGCAAATTTCATCATGAAATTGTGTGCAATTGTTGTATTCCTCGGATAGATATTTCCAATGGGCTATCACATGCCTAAAACTAAGATCGTATGCAAAAGTTACGACCCCGGGAAGTTGATGTACTAACTTACCCAAACGGGGCCCACGTGACTTTTGGCACTTCATCTCCTAGGGTTAGGTTTTTGGATGTTTAGGGTTTTTGAAACTCCTGTTTATTGTAAAAAGGCCTTGAGAGCCTCATTGTAATCATCTTCTTGCGAATGAGCGCAGTCGTCACATCTCTTCTCAGAGATAAGCCGCCACCATTCCAGCAAGCTTGTTTTCCGCTGCATTTTACAGTTTCAGCTTATTTCCTTATTGAATAGAAAACCAATTTTATTGTATCTCTGTTATTCTGTGTTAAGCATATGGTAATAATCTGTAGTCATTTTTTTCTTCTCATAAAATCCGAATCAGTGGTATCAGAGTGGCCTGCTCCTTGTCATCTTAATGCATGTCCCCAACGAGGTCAGAGTACAAAGAGTTAGGTCTCGAGCTTGTTTCTCTTGAGGAAAAAAGCTCTCACACACCCAAGTGACTTCTCATGGAAGGAGAAAAGAAAGATAATGGGACATGAGATCCTTTAAAACTATTGATTGAGGAAGCCCTCACGCAACAGAGGAATGAGATGATGGATAATTTCGCGCAAATTCTTCGACGACTACCAACAGGCGACACATCTTCTTCGAGCGGAGGCACCGCCCCCTTCAAGGTACAAACAAACTTCAATATTCCTATATTTGAAAGTCAGATAGACGCAGATGCTGTAGAAAAGTGGTTGAATCTACTAGAAGGGTATTTTTCTGTCCATAACTTTTCGAATAGAGAAAATATTACTTTTGCGCTCCTCAAAGACGTTCCCCATGTCAAAGATTAGTGAGAAACTTTCTGTGAGCAAAAGAAAATAGAGGAACCCTCATTATTTATATTCACGACCACCTGGGAATCCTTCAGGGATGTTATTAAGGAACAATACTACCCTATCGAAAGTTATGATGACTTGTATACCATATGGACCACACTGCGGCAAGAAAGAGACCAAACAGTGCCAGATTTCACAAATATCTTCCATACCTTGCGCACCAAGATGGGTATAAAAGATTCAGAGCGACATCTGGTGCTCAAGTATTGTGGTGCTCTGCATAGATACATCTAGAATGAAATGGAATTTCTGGACATCTCATCCTTGGGCGCGGCCTATCGATATGTCGTCAAAATCGAGCAGAAGCTCAAACAAAAGACGCGACAATTTGGGCCAGGGAACTCCTCACAACAAAATCCAGGAAAGGGCGGCCCCAACCCACAGAACAAAGGACAGAGAAAAGATGGACAGTATCAGGACAACCAGTCCAAGCCGCAAGCAAAGAAGGACATCGGAAAGACAAAGAAAGATACCGGGAAGTAGTGCGACTTCCATAAGAGCCCTTGGAATAACACTACTGACTGCCGCTCAAAGAAGACGTTGGTGGCCGAAGTGAAAGCCTCTGAATCAGATGCGGGTTCTGAATCTGAGTCAGAACCAGAAAGGGGAAGACAGATCATTGACGCGGAATCCAGTGTCACCGTTGCTACCACCAAGCTCTAGCATGGTGAACAAGACGAGCCAGAAGAAGGAGAGCGACTCTTCCATTCACAGATGTGGGTAAAAGGCACCCCATTGCACTTCATTTTTTATAGTGGTAGCCAAAATAACCTCATCTCAGCAGAGGTCGTCAAGCGACTCACCCTGCCGACAACGCCACACCCACAACCCTACACCATTGGATGGCTCTGCCAAGGAAGCGATCTCCACATCAACCAACAGTGTCAACTGTCGTACAACATCAACCCCTTCAAAGACGAGGTATTGTGTGATGTTGCTCCTCTCGAAGTTTGTGATGTTCTTTTGGGCCAACCTTATTTATGGAAACGTCATGTTGTATATGAGTCTAGGCCTCATAGTGTTAGTATTACTTTGAACAGGAAATTGTACAAGATACCCGAGGCTACCCCACCTAGTGTTATTTCCTTGATCTTTGCTAAGCAATGCAGGAAGGTCATCTCTTAAATGGGGAAGTTCGTCTTCTTTGTGATTCGCTCTCAGAATGAGAGAAAAATCACAGCCACATCTGCGGTCTCTACGGCCAACCTCTCCACATAGCAGAAGCAAGTAGATAAGGTCATGGAAGAATACTCAGATATCTTCTCCTCACCTACCCGGGCACCTATGCATTGCCAGGTCAAGCACCCCATTGATCTGACCCCCGGCGCACCGCTGCCCAATGGGCCAGTCTATCACCACTCTCTGTTAGAGAATGAGGAGATCAAGCGATAGATCCAATAATTTCTCCACAAGGGGCACATCCATCCCAGCTCATCACCTTGCGGGAGCCTAATCGTGTTGGTATAGAAGAAAGATGGAACTTGGTGACTTTGCATTGATTATCGGGCTCTGAATAAAATCACAGTCAGAAACCAGTACCCGATTCCTCGAATCGACGACCTCCTTGATCAACTCATGGGGGCCAAATACTTCAGTAAGATTGATCTGAAGTCTAGCTACCACCAGGTCCCGATAGAACAAACTGGTGTATGGAAGACCGCCTTCAAGTCAAAGGAAGGCCTTTTTGAATGGTTGGTCATGCCCTTTGGTCTGACAAATTCTCTAGCCACTTTCATGAGGATGATGGATGATATCCTACGACCATTCACCAATACTTTTGTAGTGGTGTATCTAGATGACATTCTCATTTACAACAAGACTTGGGTTGAACACTTGCAACATATTCAGCAGGTTCTGCGCACCCTGTGGCAGCACAAGCTATATGCCAACTTGGAAAAATTCTCCTTCGGCATGGACATGGTCCATTACCCAGGCTACATCATTGATCAACATGGCGTACATGTGGATCCAGCCAAGATCCAAGTCATCCATGACTGGCCAGCCCCAACCACACTCACTGAGCTTCAGAGCTTCTTGGGCCTTGCCAATTTCTACCACAGGTTTGTGTTGGGATTATCCCATATTGCATGGGCCCTTAGCCAAATAACCAAGGGTGGTGGTAAGGAAAAAATTGCGTGGGGTCGGCCCCAAAAACAATCGTTCGATGATTTGAAGCAGTTCTTGTGCTCAACCCCAATACTTTCACTACCAGACCTACAATAGCCCTTTGAGATTGAGACTGATGCTTCAAACTATGTTGTGGGTGCCATTCTCACACAACACAACCACCCCATGCCCTATCATAGTGCGACACTATCAGATATTGTTCGTAAGTACCCTACTTACGACAAATAAATGTACTCCATTATGCAAGTTTTCCCGCCAGTGGAGACATTACATTCTTGGGAGGGAGACAGTCATCCACACTGATCATAAGCCACTGTCGTTCATGTAGACACAAGGAAAATTGCAGAGTGACCACCATCAAAAGTGGTCCACACACTTGTAGCAATTCCACCTCAACATCAAGTATAAAACATGAGGCACCAACTGTGTCGCTGATTGCCTCAACAGACCACCAGTCACGGAACTCACCACAGTACTAGACTCCTGCGACCATGAGACCTTTGGATGGCCCCAACTCTATGAGACAGACCCAGACTTCACCACCACCTACCAAATGTTGGGTGCAAAGGCAGTTATCAATAATTTCCATCTTCAGGATGGGTTGTTGTGCTGACTGGGCCATATATGTGTTCCATCAAGTGAGTGAGCGAAGATGATCTGGGAAGCCCACTATAGCCTTGTGGCAAGACACTTCGACATTGAAAAGATAATGGAAATGCTACAAAAACATTTCTACTGGCCGAAACTTCGACAGGAGGTCAACAAGTATATCAGGTCTTGCAGTGCCTGTGTTATTGCCAAACCAACCACTAAGAAATAGGGCCTGTACACCCCTCTTCCTACTCTTGACAGGCCACGGGAATCCATCTCAATGGACTACATGTCGGGCCTCCCATCCACCAAGCGGGGAAATGACTGTGTTTTTGTGGTTGTTGATCGCTTTTGTAAGATGGCAATTCTGGTTGCTTGCAAGAAGAGCATCACAGCAGAAGCCACTGCCAAGCTCTTCTTTGAACATGTCTGGGTACATTTTGGAATCCCACAAACCATTGTCTCATATCGGGACAGTCGATTTCTTAGCACATTCTGGTCGAGCCTCTGGTCACTACTGGACACCAATCTCACCAAATCCACGATGTTACACCCCCAGACAGATGGCCAAACCGAGGTCATAAATTGAATGATAATGCATATCCTGCGCATGTATAATTCCAAGCACCCTCACACATGGGATGAGAGTCTTCCCTATGTCCAGGATAGCTACAACCAAGCCCTGCATAGCTCAACCGACCACAGCCCCTTTCAGGTGGGGTTGGGATTCCAACCATTGGGTCCCATAAATGTTGCACTTCCCCTTGCGGTCACCTCGACCGACTCCTCTCCTGATCCAACTGAGGCTGAAAAATCCACCCTGTTCATTGAGAGGATCCAACACATCCACCAATAGGTTCAGGATATCCTACAGAAGTCCAATGACAAGTACAAGCAACGCCATGATCAACATCGGGTTCCACATAAGTTTCAGGTGGTCGACAAAGTTTGGTTGCACTTGCAGAAAGAACACCTTACAGGACCCCATCGGAAGATTCAACCACTCCATTATGGGTTGTACACCATCACCAAGGTTGTGGGGGATAATTCTTTTGCGCTCAACATTCCTCCTTTCCTTGGCCTGCACCCAGTGTTCAACGTAGACCTCCTTTGGCCTTATTTCCCACCATTATCGGACACCTCAGATGTAGCAGAACAGCTGACACCAACAGAGCTCAACCCCGACTGCATACAATAGGAATCCAGTGATCATATTGTGGACACACGAATTAAGGGCACTCGACAACAAAGGATCCAGCTTTATCGAGTCGTCAAAGCAGGGCAACTCCTGCACCAAGGCAAGTGGCTCACTCGGGGCCAAATTCAGTAGAAATTTCCTCATCTGATGGGGGAAATCAACGCAATGGAGACCATTTCTTCCTAAGGATGGAGGATTGATCCAGGTGGATATTGGTGGCCACCCACCTTTTCCAGCTGGCTCAAAACAACTTTCTCACAATTTTGATAATTTACTATTTTTAGCAGTTTTTCGGGTCCTGAACTTCCGAAGCCATTTTAAGGCCCTAAAATTTCATCATAAAATTGTGTGCAATTGTTGTAGTCCTCAGATAGATCTTTCCAATGGGCTATCATATGCCTAAAACAGAGATAATATGCAAAAGTTACGACCCTAGGAAGTTGATGAACTAACTTATCCAAACGGGGCCCACATGACTTTTGGCGCTTCATCTCCTAGGGTTAGGTTTGTGGATGTTTAGGGTTTTTGAAACCCCTGTTTATTGTAAAAATGCCTTGAGAGCCTCATTGTAATCATCTTCTTATGAATGAGTGCAGTCGTCACATCTCTTCTCAGAGATAAGCCGCCACCATTCCAACAAGCTTGTTTTCCGCTGCATTTTACAGTTTCAGCTTATTTCCTTATTGAATAGAAAACCAGTTTTACTGTATCTCTGTTATTCTGTGTTAAGAATCTAGTAATAATATGTAGTCATTTTTTTCTGCTCATAAATTACGGATCATTACGACTGTTTGCCTGTGCATTAGTTATACAATGTTTGATTAGTTGCTTGACTTAGGTTTCTCATAGGTTACTTGCAGGGGTTATTCTGCTTGTATCCTGAGTCAGATAGGGGTCGGATAACACACAAACTTTATGCAGGATTACCTCTCCAGGGGGATCTGACCGACTAGTTGTTAAGCCTATGAGGGCCCTTATAATTGATTCTTTTACCTCCAAAATTTAGCAGGGAGTTTCAGGTCCCTCTTGGACGAGACATACCTTCTTTAGCGATGGAGGCCACTCAGCCACTTTAGTCCGTTTGCATTCATATTGGTCGTTTGAATTTTTGGTGTGCTCTTTGACTATTAGTTGACCATAGGATTTTGTGCTGAGTATTTGTTATCGTGGATAGTGGAGTTCATTTTTCTCCCTCATTTACTGCTACCCCCCCCCCCATGACGTTCATGGGAGAAAATCGATCCTTTTTTTATAATGGTATGCAGAATTATGGTACTTAGTCAATGCCTTGGGTCTCTAATCATTTTTCTCACGATATGTCTGATATGTCTTCGCACTTGCCATCCTCTATCTCGCCTCCTTATGAGAATACAAGTTTTGGGTCTGGGGGCATGATGCCTCCTTCTTATCCCTCTCTGTTTGGTGGGAGTCATATCCTTCAAACACCTCTTACGGTAGGAGGTTGGAATATTCCTTCCTACGAATCCACTATGTGAGAAGTAAGTGCCCAACTATGCAATCATTCTACTTATTACACTCCATCCACCTATCCTTCTTCCTCCATGTCGGTTCCTACGAGCACTTTTCCCATGGCGGACCTCCTTCTTTCCTTTGGTGTTTCATCCAGGGGGAGTTTTTTTTATAGTATGGGCAACCCCCCTCATGAAGTCCCTTCGCTCGGGGGCAACATATATCCTCACATGAGTAACCCTTGTCATGCCAATTTCTCTTCGCAAGAAGCTTCCTCAATGTCGATGCCCTTACAACCCTTTATGAATCAGTATGGAGGAGGATGCTATCTTGTTGGACAGGGACAAGGTATATACTAGGATCCTTCCTGGCCTACAATTCCTCAAAACCAATCTTTCCTTGGACCTTGGACTCAAATGCCACAATTCACCACCTCCACAAGTTCAGTTACTACGTGTCATATTGGCATTATATCACCAACCTTTTCTAGTCATGTTGGAGATTGGTCGACAACCTCTGCGAGTCATGTTGAAGACCTGCAACCAGCCGTTGCAAGTCATGCTGGGGACACAAGTCCAGTCATTGTGTTTCATACTGGCGTTATATCACCAACCACTGTTAGTCATGTTGGAGATTGGTCGACAACCTCCGTGAGTCATGTTGAAGACTTGTAACTAGTCGCTACAAGTCATGTTGGGGGCACAAGTCCAGTCACTGTGTTTCATACTGGCATTATATCACAAACCTCCGGTAGTCATGTTGGAGAGTGGTCGACAACCTCTGTGAGTCATGTTGAAGACATGCTACCATCCGTTGCAAGTCATGTTGGGGGAACATGTCTGGTCACTGCTAGTCACACTGAACATCCATCACCAACCTCTGCTAGTCTTATTGGGGATTCATCACCAACCTTTGCTAGTCATGTTCGAGATTTTCTACTAGCCTCTGCAAGTTATGCTGGGAGCATGTCACCAGCCACTGCAAGTCATGCTGGGGCATTCATATGATTGAGAAGCCTAGACATCTCAGACGTAAGCCTAGATTCCTTTGCAGGACTTGTGAAGGAAGTCACCTTACTTGTTTGTGTCCTTTTACTATTGGGATACCAGAAATGTGGGGCTCACCTAAGGGCCCTTCGTGTTCTGAGGCATCTATGGTTTCACAACATTCTTTTCCTTCTTTGGTTGATACAACAATCATGTCGATGCAATATTCGGTTGACACCTCTTTTCCTTTAGGGGTTGATGCGTCCTTTGAACTTGTTGTCTCACATCCCGTTCAACCTGTGGTCGTGTTGATGCAATATTCGACCGACACCTCTCCTATGTTCAGGGGTGATGCATCTCTTGACCTTGTTGTCTCGCATCTTTTTCAACCAATGGTCATGTCGATGCAATCTTCAACCGACAACACTCCTGGTTTTTGGGATGATGCACCTCTTGACCTTATTGTCTCGCATCCTACTCAACCAATGGTTGAGGAAGTGGTCATATCGATGCAATATTCGATCGACCCCACTCTTCTCTTGGAGAGTGACAAGTCTAAGGAAGCAGTCACACCAATGCAATTTTTGGTCGATATCGATCTTTTGGTTCTGGTTATACACCTTCTATGCCATGTCCTTAGCATTTCTATTACTTCACCTTCTGAACAAGAGAGAGTTTTACTCTTCCCGAGTTCTCTCCCGCCAAGTCTTGACGGGGTTCCCTTTGATTGGGATGGCCTTGTGGGGTATCCAATCCCTTCGCCTATATTTTTTCCAGGAAGAGACATTATCCGACATAACATAGAGATGATAACCTCCGTTAGCACTTTATCCTCCTCAACTTGGAGATCTTTGGGTCTTCCCGAGCTTGTGTCGGTTCTTCGTAAGATACTGACATTCCATAGAAGATCGGTATGGGAGCCTTGGCCTCCCCCGTGGCTTTCCACCTTGAATCTTCCAAACGAATCTTAGTTAAGCTCTTTTCCGACTCATTATTAAAAATTGAAAATATCATTGAGTGATTTGTCCCTTTCACACTCGTTAAAATTGGATTTGAAAGATCATGAGTCTTAATTAAGCTCTTTTTCGACTCGCTATCAAAAACAGAAAATATCGCCGAGTGAACTTGTCTTTTTCACACTAGTATATTGGATTTGAAAAGACGTTTATTTGGCACAAGTTTACCCCTTTTTCACACCAAGTAGACTAAAAGATATAAAAAAAGGACATTTTTTGGCATTAAATTGTGATTGCATCTCATGCCCTTGCTTGCAGTATTGAGCCTTTAGCCGGTTCTTACTTCGCATTATAAACCATGGCCCAAGTAGTTTGCATCCTCAACCAAGAAGAGCCTTGTTTATATCCTTCACAATTTGACACCCTATACCCTGGAGGGAACATCACCCTAAGTGTCCATCTCCCGCATGCATTTCCTTGCATTGAGCATAGGTACGTTCCACTGCTGGAACTAGTTTTTCTTACTTGCGACACTTGTTCCCTCCTCTGTATCATAGCATTCACTTTTTATGTAAAAAAAAAAAAAGACGGGCGGGAAGGGAGTACTATATTGTAATTGGCAGCAGTCATGTCGCCTTTGAACAGAGCACAAAATTATTGAGTCCTTGCATCATCATAATTTTGGGTTTATCATGGCCTTAGGAAGTTGATCTTGTTACAGAGTTTTCTCTACCGACTGGTTAATCTTCCAACCACTATAGAGAACATTATGGATGCCTCTTGCATCTAATTGTCAAATCATTAAGTCTATGCTGCTAGAGTCCATCGTATGTATCATGCTCTTGTTCAAAGGAAGTCTATCAACCTGTGTCGGCCATAACCTCAGTTTGTCTCAGAATCATATGATACTTTGGTCTTATGATGCACCCTGGCCCTACTTTCATCATTGGTAGGTCACCTTGAACCCAACAATTGACATTTCATCATGGGTTGTTGACTGGGTGGTTTCCCTTGTGTTCGGCGACAAGACATCTATTCACACTTTGGGATTCATGCAGTGTCTTGGATGCCATTATCCTTATTGGTGGTTTCCTTGCCTTTGTCAGAATTTTTCATCACTGGTTGTTATTTAGAGGGTCTTTTTCGTGTACCACTTTCATTTGGCACACATGAAAGATGCACATGGTTGTTGGTTCGTGAACATGTTCTTCGTCCGATCTCCACCAAATCATGAAGCTCCTTCTTTGTTCCTCGTGCTGACTGATGAGAGATGCCTTAATTCTCTCCTTTCAGCGGGTCTCTTTCCATCGAATTCAGCTCATGTATTCTGGATACGAGACTTAGAGTTTTATGAGTACCTTGAGGTTTGTAGTCATTAGTGGTAGGCTCTCTCGCCATTGACATATGGAATGCATCAATATCTCCTGATCAATGGATCTCTCAAGTGTTCAACAATATCTCCTTTATTCACATTTGTAGAGATGTACTCGGTGCCTTGATACCTACTTTCATCATTGGTAGGTTGTCTTGCGTTTGTTAACGATATACCTCAATGAAAAGTAATCAAATGATGTCTCATCATGTTCGACCTCAACTAATTTATTCACATGATGTCGACTTGCACCATTGGCGGATTGTATTGAAGACTTGAAGACATCACTTTGTAGACACAACTTTCCTAAGTTGTTGCTTCCATTTCATCGGACCAATGCCTATTTGACTTCAACGATCATGGGAGATTAGATTGTACTCCATGGTATACATATATCTTCATATTGATTTTGGGACTAGTTTCACTATGACAACTATTGGCATGTAACCACATTTATATTTGCCTACTCATGGCCATGAACACTTGTTGGTATATTTTCCACATGGATCCGCATAGTATTTTTGGCAGCCATGTATGAAAAGTCAGTACATAATGTAATGAGCAATTGAGTTCATCCAACTGGTTCTCTACCACTCCACTTCTGGGTTATTTATAATGTATTTCGGCCATCGCAGATACTCCTCTAATATCACACATTAGGGGGCATCTGTTATAGAAAGATTTGCCTCACCATTGTTATCTTGCACAGAGGGCCTTTTTCCATTTCCCTATGCAAACTTATCAACCCCCTTTTTGATAAATCCATAGCCAAAATTATATATTTTTCCACATATACACTTCCTAACTGCTTTGCAAGATGCGTATATTCTTTCTACTCCACTATAGCTTGCGTATATCGGGATTTGTGCCAGAAAATACAAAATGAGGTCGGGTTTCCATGTCATGACAAATGATCTCTGATCTTTGGCCTTCCATATACTAGAAACGTTCCGACTAGGCCCTTCAGTTGCATTCTGGAGGCTATAAGAGCACAATTTTGAGCTATGGAAAAAGAGAGAGAAAGCATTCAACTTTGAGAGCAAAGTTACTCTGGAGAAATTACTTCATATTGAGTCTGCATCCCTTTGTCGCTCAAGTCTGAACACAGTGTTCAGCCCCCAAGCTCTTTCCTTATTGTCAAGAGGATATCATTATCTCTTTGCTAGGAACTTGCCTTTGGTGGAGGATTGAAGTGGTGGAGACCCAGTTGGAAGGAACTTGGTTTCTTGGTTTCTAACCATGCTGACACGGAAGTTTGTAATGTTGATACTTCTGTTGATCAATTATTAATAGAAATACTCATTTCCCGTCCTATCGATATCTTACAAATATATGATTATTATCCATGGGCATGTTTGTAATATTTATTAATGGATTGTGCTATCTGATGTGCTAACTCATTTTATATATTGTCATTGTATACTTGCATCGCTTGTTTGTTGAGAACTTCTTGCAGGTGTAAAGCTTTGGGTCAAGGTGCTCAACAGTGGAACGACATCAAATGATTGGATCGAGGTAGGCTTCTTCCTCGTATTGCACATTAGTTTATATAGCACATGTTGGAATTGAGTTGATTTCTGCAATCATACCTGTCTGTTGTGGTGTACCCTTGGCCATAGAGATTTTTTCCCTTGTAACAGATATGGAGAAGAAACATCTCTGCGTGTAGGCGGAGAGACATAGGAGATGTAGATGGAACCTTTCGGTTTTGCATGTTATGATATTTAATATTTTCTATGAGAAGTCCAATAGTTTTAGGTTGAGACATTTTGTATAAATACCTAAATCAAAGACTTAACTCAGGCTTCTTCTTATCAATTGTAACATAGAAAACTCTCCTTATAAAGTATTAATACAAGTGCAGACATGGATTCCAAATTTTGTTCAAATCTAGGTTATGTTCCTCTTTGTCCTCCATTTCTCATTTTCTTTATGTATTCTTCAATAAATGTTGATTCCAATTTAGTACTACAACTACTGAAATATTATTGTATCAGTGATTTATCTAGTAAGTATCTTTTCCTCTGTAATTATTCTGAGTAATACAAGACCTAATTGTTGTGTGGATAACTGTATCCTTATGCTTTATTCAAGTTTATACTAATCTACTTTCTTCTACCGCAAATAAGGTGGGAATCTTCTGTAATTGATGCCCTGCTTTATTTCACAGTTTTTTTTATTTTCCTTCACTTCATTTATTATTTCGATTTGAATCAGATACAAAATATGACCTCTATGCTGCTACAAGGTTAATTTCATTAAGGAATTTTTCTCATATAATTGAGGTAGGAAAATCATTTTAAAAACACACTTTCAAACAAATTTCCTGATGCCTGACATTATCCTTTGAGCCTTAAGTTTAATCTCAGGACCAACATGGACCTTCCCAAGTTTATTTCGGGCTTAGATACCTTGCCTTTGCGCGTGGATCAGATTGTCAACTACTTCCCCGGGCATCATTGTCGTAATTGGTAACCTTAGTGGCCTATCTTTTTAGAGTATTTACACGAGGTGACTATGGAGGGATAAGTCTTCACGGTACCTGGAATTGACATTGGCCAAAATCACTCAATATCCTTGGAGGGTATACCCACGATTATGTGTGTGAGCTTGCACCAGGGTTTAAGTACGTTAAGCGGGTCATCAACGTAACTTTTTCACCCGCTTTATCCCAACCTCTTCTTGTCTTGATTTCATGATGTTGGATTTCATCACCAACTAGTGACTTCGAAATAAGAAGGTTTGTTTGCGTGTTTGATATCTAGATTTTATTAGTGAGTGTTGTTTGTTTCTCTAGTTGTCCATAGATTTATTTCATTCTTTATTTGGTGCGGCCAATATAGGCCCTTTCCATTCACATAGGATGCAAGGGTTACCTCCAGAAGATCCAAAAGAATACACTCCTTTGCTTTATAACTCACTAGAGGGTTCTCCTGGAGGAGAATTCAATAATGATGTAGCTTCTAAGATTGGAAGTTCTACTCCATTGGAGGAATCAATACTTCCTATAAATCCATTATTGAGTGTTGTACAAGATCCACTTTTGCTTTGGATTAATTCATCGGGAGATGTTGTTGCTTAACATTATATTAGAATACCTATTGGACCTCACACAGAGTCCGGTGTAGATGATCCACTCTTTCAGAGTGAGTCGTTTAGAACTCTGGTTCATACTGTTGAAATTTTTAATCCTATCTCCGTCCATGTTCGTTCCCTTTGGAGGACCTCTTCGGGACACAATATTTTTGATAAACTAGGAATGATTCCTAATCAACCCATGGCATCAAATACACCAGTGACTTCCATTTCTTATACAGTACCTTTAGATCATTTTACAGGCATGACCAATAATGTTGTCACAGTTTCAGACCAATTGTTGGTTGGTTCTCACAAAATTCTTCCTCTCCAGCTTGCTAACTCTACCATGGTCCCACAAGTTACGCCTTTTCTGTCGGAAGTGTGGTAATCACTCAAGATCCTATTGGAACACCACTTCCTCTTATATCAAATCCATCACTTCCTCCTAGGTATAATGCTTTGAATACTTCCATTGTTAATCATGCTTAGAATCCATCCGGAGGATCTAATCATTTTGTTCCTCCTGGGTACAATGTTGCTAGTAGTTTTGTTCCTACACCTACCCAAGTTCCCTCCGGGGGGCCTAGCATTCCTCCTCCACCTTCACCTAGAGGATCTAATCATCTTGGCCCTATTATCTCCAATCAAGTTGGAGGCACAAGTCATTTTGTCACTTCTGTTTTTCAAATTCCTGTTGGAGGTCAACCTCAAGTTGGGGGGGAACCTCAAGTTGGAGGCCATAACCCGATGTATGGACAAAATATCCCTAGATTACAATATCAACCTTGGAATTTTCCTTTCCATGGTAATCAACAACCGTCGGGGGGGGAAAATATTCAGGTTAATTCTTTCATACCCCCTAATCTCGGGCAAACATATCTAGGATCTATGAATCCTACTTGGGGTCAAAATTTTTAGTCTAATGCTCCTTTCCAAGGAATCTTACCTAATCAACCAACTCATGTTGGCTATTCGACTAAAAATCCTACACGACTAGATTTTTCAGGACTCTCTAACTATCTACGGACTGCTTATGGTCCTACTGGTATACCTACGAGACTACCTCCTAAAAACTACCAGTTTCCTCAAGTGAACAGACAATTGTGGTTTCTTGCTACTTTGGATTTACTAGATTTATCTAGGATTTTGAATGATCCTATTTTTCATTCTCCTTATTGGGCCGTCATACCTGCCAAATTTTCATTAGACATTCCTAAGTTTGATGGCCGATTGGGAGAAAACCCAAATAATCACGTCATGACATTCCATCTTTGGTGTTCATCCAACTCCTTGATGGATGACTCTATAAGATTACGTATTTTCCAACGAACTCTTACAGGTTCGACAACCAAATGGTATATTGAATTACCGTGAGGATTCTTCAATGACTTCAATACCTTAGCTATGGATTTCTTAATGCATTACCAATTACCAATACGATACGAGACATGAACTGAAATTTTGAGTTCATTTAAAGAATCCTCTTCTACTCACATTTCCAATCATATTCATGAGTGGAGGAGGAGAAGACGCTTAATCAAAGTTCTCCTTCCTGATCAACTATTGGCCGAGTGGTTTACCAAGTCACTCATTGGTCCTATAGCCTGTGATGTTACCATGGGTGGTGTCATCATTGAAGAGCATGAGATTAGTCATGCTCAATACTTGGATCTTGTTTATTCACAAACATGCACACTCTATGACTTGATCCCCAATGCTCCTCGCCCGTCTACGAATCCAACCCCAACACCTCCAGTAGATTCTCATGTTGTTCATGGCGTGATTGGCACTTTTCACTCTGAAACTCAGTCTAAAAAAACCAATCATTCTAATCCCAAGTCTACTACTACTCCTAATGTACAAAATACTCCTCCTCTAACTCCTTCTCCCGGTAAAACCTTTGAAGTTAATTTAGTTCAATCTACACCTACCGGTAAAAATAAAAATAAAAATAAAGGGAAGGGTAATAATAAAGAGGACAAAAATAATAATCAACAATCTGATAAACCAAAGAGTCAGCCTGTTGATGAAAAAGACAAGCAAAAACCTCGTTATTCTTGCCTTATCTGTGGTGAGGATCATTATTTGAAATATTGTCCACGATGTGTTGAGGTTACCAAGTTCCTGCAAGGGACCGAGACATCTCCTACACCCACCATTTTATCACAACCATTTCCTTCTCAACAGCGGGCCCAATTGGTCATTCATGAACAACCTTCTCCCTCTACCACGTCTTATGTAATTATGTGTACTGGTGACTCCAAGAAGAAAAAAGTTGCAGTCACTACTCGACCCAAAGATTATTACCCTTTGAAAGAGAAATTTGATGATTCATGACCTCCCTTGGTTCAACCTCCTCCATCAACTTCACCTCCTAATGGTCCTATTCATCTCGAACAACCGGGCCTAGATACAGTTCTTCATCCTTCTCCCAAGGGAATTGTTCGAAAGTCATCGTTTAATCCTCATGCACGTGCTTCCCAAAACTATAGTATTGTAGAAGATCTTGCGCAAGCACCTTCTGCAATGTCGGCTCTCGAAGTCCTTCAAAGTTGTCCTACCCAACGTAAGGCATTGTTAAAGGCTGTTGGTGGAATTGATCCTACCGATACGAACTTGATTATATTTGACTTGGAAGATCATATTCCAAGGCTTCCTCCTCAATTAGAGTTTCAAATACAAGTTGTTGTGGAAAATAAGAATATTTGTTGAATCGTTATTGATGAAGGAGACTCGACTTGCGTCATGTTCGTCACTTGTCGGAAATCCATTGTCTCTCTTGCCCTTACCGAGTCACACAATACTCTTAAATATTTTAATGGTACGGGGTTTAAACCTTATGGTGTTTTTCATTCGTTGTCTATTACGTTAGAAGATAAAGTGGTTAATTTTGAGATCGAGGTATTTGATGCGCCTCTCGATTACAACCTTCTACTTGGTCATAGTTGGATTGATTCCATGTGAGCACTTGCTTCTACTCTTTTCCATGTGTTACATTTCCCGCACCAAGGAAAAGTTCTTACTGTCGATCAACTTGCCTTGTTTAATTCTGATTCACGTACTAGCGATGTACTTTTCATTGTGAAAACACCTCCCGGTTATGAGAATGTCGGTGTAGGTCTTCTAAAATATTCATCGTTAATGGGTACGTTCCCCATTCCACCACCCAATATTCCACCTCCTTTTGTCACTTTGATTAACATGATATCAACCATTGTTGGTGAAACCCCTGAGTCTTACGACCCTTGGATAGTACCTATCTCTGATGATTGTCTTTGTTAAGGCAACCAAATGCTTTTGAGTCCGGTAGAATTGGCTTATTAAGCTATTCAATCGAAAACTCCTTCTCCCCATTCTCTCTGTGATACATATATTGATCCATTTCACATGGTATTTCTCACCGATGAGATGATCATGACAGTCATGTCTATGGAAGATACCCCATGGGATGATGGGCATCATCATTCTATTCTCTTCCTGGAACCTGAGACCATGGCGAGTTATCAACGGATTTCAATTCTGTCTACTGTTGTGATTATTTCCTCTGTTCCTGAACCGACACACAATGTTTTGTATGAAGGGAACTTGGGTAACATTTCACCTACCATCCCTCTTGATATTTCGATTAAACCTGGAGTCGTGGAAAATGTTCACATCGGTGCCTCATGTTCTGCTAATGAGGTTCATACTTACAAATCTCTTTTGCAATAATTTTGGGACGTTTTTTCCTGGAGTTACGAAGAAATGTCTGGCATTGATCCAAATATTGTTGTACATGAGATTAATACTTACCCAAAAATTAAACCCATTCGACAACGACTTCACTCGGTACACCCATGCAAAGATGTTGCTATTAAGCTCGAAGTTGAAAAACTTATTAAAGCCGGTTTTGTATATCCATTGGCTTTGACTGATTGGGTGTCCAATCTTGTTCCAGTTACGAAGAAACAATGCACAATCTGTGTTTGTGTAGATTATAGGGATATCAACAAATCTTGTCCCAAAAACAATTATCCAACCCCTTTCATTGACCAGATTGTTGGCGACTGTGCCGGGAGTGAAATCTTCTCCTTGATGGATGGTTTATCTGGTTATAATCAAATCAATATTTTACCTGTGGATCAACATAAGACTGTTTTTATTTGTCCTTGGGTAACCTTTGCATACCAGAAACTACCTTTTGGTCTAAAAAATGTTGGTGCGACTTTTCAAAATGCTATGTCTTACGCTTTTCATGACATTAAACACATTGTACAACCTTACCTTGACGATTTATCAATGCATTCTATGCATCGTCAAGATCACCTGACACATTTACAAGCCATTTTCCTACGTTTTCATTATTATCGCATACCATTGAATCCACATAAATGTGTTTTTTGTGTGGAGTCTAGACGAATTCTTGGTTTTATCGTGTCTACACGTGGGATTAGAGTGGACCCTTTGAAGGTTGAGGCTATCCTCAATTTACCTCCTCCTTCCACACTACGCCAACTCCAAATTTTGCAAGGGAAGGCAAAATTTTTACGTCGATTCATCTCCAACTATGCTGAATTAATGAAAGGATTTACTCGACTTATTAATAAGGGTTACGATTTTGTATGGGATGACACTTCCAACAAATTCTTTGAAGCTTTGAAACTCGCCTTGACCCGTACACCACTTTTGTTTCCACTCGATTATAGTTGAGATTATTTCTTTCACTTAGTTTCTTTAGACTCTACCATTTCTATGGTTCTAGTCCAAGAGGATTATTCGCATGATGAACATGTTATATACTATTTGATTCCAAGTCTCACGACCCCCGAAATCAAATATTTACATGTGGAGAAACTGGCCTTGGCAGTTGTTCAAGTTGTTCAATGTTTTCATCACTACATCTTATTAAGCAAAACCACAGTCATTTCTGATTTCAACCCCATGCAACACATCCTTACTGGACAATTGTTGGGGATCAAATACTCTAAATGGATATTTATTCTACAAGAGTTTGATTTGGAGTTTGAGTGCGCCGAGTCAAAGAAGTCTTTGGTTTTTTTCGAGTCGATATGTGACCTTCCCTCTACTAAGACATAATTTGTGGCAGGAAATTCCTTTCCTGATGAATCTCTCTTTCTGATCAGTTCTGACGACATATGGTATGGAGACATTATCATTTATCTCCAAAACCAAACTTTCTGGCCCAATATTTCTAGTACAGATCGTCTTCGTATTCGATATCAACCCCGTCAATACATTATCCTTGATGATACTCTTTACCACCATGGTATTAATTCCATATTTCGACGATGTATCACCTATGCTGAAGCTGAGAAAGATTTGAATGAATGTCATTCTGAAGCATGTGGCAGTCATATGTCTGGGTATGGAACTTCCCTAAATATATTACGAGTGGGTTACTTCCGACCTTCATTGTTTAAGGATTCCATTACTGTCATCCAGAAATGCCATGCTTGTAAAACCTACAACAATAAGATTTGATCCCATCCTTCTCCATTTCACCCTGTAGTTTGCATTGGTGAATTTGCTAAATGGGGAATTGACTTCATGACATGTAACCCTCACTCATTCAGGGGGCATAGATACATCATCGTACCCATGGATTATTTCACTAAATGGGCTGAGGCGATGCCTACATTTGATAATACCGGGAAAACTGCAACGGTATTCATATTCAATCATATAGTTACTAGGTTTGGTGTCCCTCAAGCCATCGTCACTGAACATGGTAGTCATTTTCACAATTTCATGATGCCTGAACTTACTGAGAAGTTGGGTCTTCGACATGAAAACTTAACCCCTTACTATCCACAGGACAATGGCCAAGTTGAATCAATCAACAAAGTTCTCACTACTATGCTTCGACGGATGGTAGGAATTCACAAATCAAGTTGGCACATGATGTTCTTCTAGACATTATGGGCCTATTGAACATCCGTTAATTTAGCCACGGGGTTCACACCTTTCCAATTAGTATATGGTATTAAAACAATTATGTCGATTGAATGTGAAATACCATCGCCTAAACTAGTTGTCAAACTTCTCCCTAACACCTTAGTTGAAGAGGAATGTCTCTTGTATTTGATGCAATTAGATGAGACTCATTGTGATGTTGCCTTAGTCATTGAAACTCAGAAAAAAGTGTGTCAAATATCAATATGACAAGAATGTCAAACCAAGTGTTTTTTCTGAGGGTGATTTGGTTCTTCTTTATGAAAAAGATCGTGACTTATTAGGGGCCGGTAAATTCGAGCCCATGTGGCGTGGCCCTTATATTGTGAAACAAGTGTTGGAGAAAGGGGCTTATGAGATGGTAGATTATGATGAAATTCCTTTGAGTGAACCCATAAATGGGCTTTACTTGAAGAAGTACTATGCTTAAATTGTTTTTGCATGAGTTTTGTGTATTTTTAGTGTATCATACTCTTGTGTGCTTTTTCATTTTCGGTTCCGCCTTTTAGCTTCTTATCCTTCATTTTGCTTGGTTTATAGATGTTGGTGTCTTCACTACCCTATATCGGCTTTGCTGATGGTGCTAGTCGTAGTACTCAAAACCTAGCGTCTGTTGCATGGGAAATCTATGCACCTACAGATGAATTGATCAGTCTACATGGTGTTTGCCATGGTCGTGCAACTAATAATATCACAGAATACAGTGCATTTATCAAGTTGCTAACTGATGCCATTTAATTTGGAATCCGTCATCTTATTGTACGACTTGATTCACATTTAGTAGTATTGCAGTTGAGTAACATTTATTCCATTTGAAGTCCTACTTTGTTATGAGTATATTTACGAATTCGCCTCTTGGAAAGACATTTTGATTACATTGAGTATCAACATATTCCTAGATGTCTACATACAATGACATATGCATTGGCTAATTATGTGTTAGACAGACATTTGATACATTTATAAACCCAATCACACTTTTTTACAAAAACAAGGAAGTCGATAGGAACTTTATATTTATACGACAAAAGTTACAAAAAGTGTTTGTCCAAAGACCAAAATATCAAAAAGTGAATCTCATGGCTTCATGTACAAAAAACATCAAGGATGTTTCTCGCTGTAACAAACAACTTCCTGTGACACTCTACGGAGAAGTCGACCAATAGATGCAGATACACCAATTGTGTGGTGTTGATAGTGCATAGGAAGTTCATGCATCCTGGCATCAGGGATATTCATGGTTAATCCCTCTAGGTTCTATTCAATCACCTCGAGATTTGTGATGGCCACTCCTACTACAACACCTCTCTCTCCTCACCTCTGGATGGGGCATGATCCCGGAGGAAGATAAGGCCCCACGTCTGCATTTTTTAGAGCACTTGATTAGTATTGGATAAATAAACATAATTTTTTTTTTATATATTTAAAATATCAAAAACATCATATAATGAAAATTTCTTTCTTACCTATGTCCCCCCATTGAGATCCCTCAGAAAGAGCTAAGTCAGGATCCCCACTGAAATCCGTCCCGGCATATTCATAGTCCTCCACCATGATTAGTTGATTCCTTAGCCATTGGAATAAAACATCGTCATACTTGACAATTGGAATGCCACCATGACAAGCCATTAGGTCCATCCACCTCTTCATCTGTGGATATTGTGGAGCGGGTATGCCCCACTCCACCTGTAGACATAGGACATGAACTCTCTCCAAGAAGAAGGACATCAAAATGGACCCATAACCAAACTGTTTCAACTGACCGTTTCGACACTTTGTTAGTTGTTTTTTCATGCTTTTCAGGACACCCTCACACCAATTGAAGACCCTGGGTTCCATGCACTCTATCGCGTATTGAAAATGGATTTGAAAATCCATGTGGGGAGAAGAAATCCCTTCCATTCAGGTAATGGTATAAAGGATGGTCCTCAATGGTAAATCCTGAACATCTCTGATGGCCACCTTGCCACTATGTTTTTCTGTACCTGGTACGCAATGGTGAGAAACATAGTAATCCATGGGTTCTCCCCCACCCCTACTGCCTATGAGTGATACCCGAGAACCACAGTGATACAACCCCGCCATAAAGTAGATATACTCTATATCCAATGTGAGTGTATGTACACCCACACAAAAGGCTTGCTCGTTCACATCCCACATGTGAACCAAATACTCTAGCAACCTCAGTTGGGCTCTCATGCCCTGAATTTTGAAAACCTTGAGTAACCCACATTGCCTAAGCACCATAACTGTGCCCGGGTCATTCCCGAAAAAATAGTATTCTTCCTCATGCTCTCGTTCACTCCACTTGATTATTTTGACCAAGGAAATCTTGCTAAGGAACATCAAAAGAAGATTAGAAACATAACAAATCCATTCTTGGAAGTTTTACTAGTTAATTTTATCTTTAAAAAAATTGGATTGTGGTCGTCATAGGGTTGTTCTTTTACGTAGAGTGGTGTCGTCGCACCCTATCTTTGGGTCTCTTGCAACGACATCGGATCATCGCAGTTCACGATATTGCAGACCTACGACGATCTCAACGCGTGGGTAGCCCCAAAAAATCGGCCTAAAATCCAAATTTAACCAATAAAAACAAAATTTGAAACCATGAAAAGATAAAGAAGCAGAAGATTACCTTTTTGACAGAGACGGTTCGCAAAATGATCTACTATGCACTCTAGAATCAACAGT
Organism: Picea engelmannii; assembly: GCA_009831015.1. Taxonomy (NCBI): domain Eukaryota; kingdom Viridiplantae; phylum Streptophyta; class Pinopsida; order Pinales; family Pinaceae; genus Picea; species Picea engelmannii. The sequence continues at coordinate 922,255 of ML780308.1, forward strand.
TGAAATTTGGGAGAAAAGAGGGTTTTGGGGCACTATTTGGGTAAATTTGCAAATGAAATGGTAAAATGGTGTTTTGGCCTATTTTATTGTTTTTTTACCATAATTTATTGCAAAATTAAATTATTTTTTATATTTAATCTATGCCCTAAAGTCTAACCAACTTTGCAAAGTGTTTACTATTGCATATTAAAAGGTCTAAGGACGAGACGTTTGACAGGGGTCCACCATTTTTTATTGTTTTTGTGTATTTTTCTTATGTACAGATGCTTTTAGTGTTTTTTAGGAAAAAATCTGAGCACAGTCCTAATTCTTTCTCACGCTCGTGAAACCATGAGAATGTAATCGAGTAATCTTTTGTATTTTTTTCGAACTCGCATTGGTAATACAAAAAACAAAACCTATGGAGTGTCATTTAAGATCTTTTCAAACTTCCTAGACATGAAAAGATAACCGAGCGACCTTGTTATTTTCACGCTCGTAAAATTATTTGAAGAAAACGTCTGATGAGTGGTAGATTATCTCTTTTTCGATCTCATCAGACTAACTTACGAAAAATGACCTTATGGATTTCTCTTTAATTGTTTTTCAGACTCTCTAAAAATGAAAAACCCCTGAGTTTTCTTTATTTGGACTCATTAAACAAGCATCGAAAGACCCATATGGGATCGAACCACTCTTTCTTAGGGTTCTTTAAACGTACTCTGAGGGACTTGTCCGAAGGATGAGCTTACATTTACAAGAATATGTTATCCTCATCAAGCTTGCGTAAAAATAAAGAGGTACTCGCCATAAATGGTGAGGGAAATTTTGGAAAGAAATGTGTCTCGGTATTTGTGTTAGTGGCAGTAATAGTCGCTCTTGAACATGACACCCCCCTTCATCATTGTATCCAGGTTGGGAAATCCATTTGTCTCTCGTTTGACCATCCACAAGTTCATATGTTGGGTCCTCTTTGAGTCAATGCTTCCAAGCCAATTGTTGTTTCATTCATATGTTCAAGAGAATTCCAACCTAAAAAATCCTTCTATCGAGTCGACCATCTGCAGTTATAAATTTTCTACCATGTCAGGCTTCCTTGAGTTAGTTCCAAATCACTTCATACTCTAATCTACTTCAAATATGTTAAATATTTTGTGTCATTGATGGGGGATGCATCAAGGCCCTCCTATGATGAGTCTTTTCCTATCGACTTCAACTCATTATCTAGGAACAATATTTAGAAATCATTTAATACCTTAGAGCCTTCATGCCTCAATGGGAGGCTTCTTCGCTTTCAACAGTGGGTTCACATCATTGAACCCTGATTGGAAGATTTCATCGAGTGTTCGACTTCAACTCATTTATTCACATTCATTGGATTGTACTAGAGTACCTTGGGATTCATTGACATCAATGGTGATTTCCCTCGCACTTGTTAATGATTTTCATTAATGACCGATAATCAAGTGGTTTCTACCATGTTCGACTTCGACACCTGTAATCACATGGCTATATTCGTACTTAGATGAGATGGAAATGAAGACCTTGGATCTGATCATCTTGGTCCAGGTTGAGACAGAGTATTCATAAGTTTGTACTGACACATACATCCACTGTGTACGTCTCGTGGCTATGTCCGAATTTGAATTATTTTAGAGCATAGATCCACAGTGTATTTCTGGTGGCTATGCTGAATCATGATGACATGGATCCACAATGTATATTTAGTGGCCATGAATCACTTGAAACTTATGATTAGAGTCACTTGTAGTCTGAGCATGGGAATGCCTACCTCATAAGATGGTATGATATTATGTAGATGCTTGATTGTTTGCAGGTTCTCGATCGATGCACTCCTTGTTTTCAACACACACATTCTACAAAGTATTTCAAATGTCACAAGTTCCAGTTTCATACTTTGGGGGGCATTCTATTACACATTATTTTGGTCACCCCAATGATCAACTGAAAACATGTTCTTAACTCATTTCCATGTTCCCTGAAAATATTAAAAGAGACTTTCTCCATGAGAAAAGTGGTTTGCTTTTCCCCTTTCAAAAACTATGACAAGGAAGTTCGTCACACCCTGTTTTATGCATGGGGTGTGACAATGCCTTATCGTCGCACTCTGCACCAAATATGGACAATGATGTCGTTGCAGGCTGCCTGTCCATAGGGTGCGACGATGCTTAAGCAAAGGAAAAGTCAAAATTCACGAATGTTCTAGAAGGGAATATTCTAGAAGATGAGGTGGCCTTCAATCGGTTTGGATATTACTCGCTTCTCTGATTTAGTGGGATCATCCTAATATTCTCATCCATCCCTCTTTCACCCTATATAAAGAGGGATCTCTTATGGAAAAGGCTAAGGTTTGCAAGGGATTGCATATGCGTGGAGAGTTCTACTACAGATTATACTTGAGATAGCTTTGTTTTAGCTCTCTAAGTCAAATTGTGGATTTTCTTCATCAAAGGCATTGAAGAAAAGGTGTGTGTGTTGGATCAAAGAGCCATTGAAAGTGACCTTGCAACATCAAGGCATAGGTTGTATTCTCCACTTTCCATTTAATATAATGCAATAATACATTTCTTCCCTATAAAGATGTCTTGGCTTTTATTGTATAACTCCTTGATCTTATACATAGAATTCATTGAAAAATATATATCTTTGTTCTCTCTCTCTTTGTTGGTTTGTGATTATTAAACAAGTTCACCATCCCACAAACTCAAAGAAGGCGCTACAAGGATGACACTAGTGAGGATCAATCGTCATTTAAAAAGTATGTCACTTGTACCTCTCTAAACTAGTTTATATGACACGGAAGTCTAAGGTGAAGTTTGTATTCTGTCTTGTTTTGTTCTATATTCCTATGGAAGTTAGGGAGATTTTTTTTTTTTCACTTACCTATTTTTCCAATAACATGGCTACAACCACCTATCCTTGCCCCATCCAACCGCCCTGACGTAGAAGTAGAATGATGGAACCACTGTCACACTATCACTGTGAGATATACTGTTGTAAACCTATACCAATCAACCTGTAATCAACTTGTACCAATAACTTGTGCCAACATGTACGATACATAAACCTGTACCTCAACCTATACCATAAACAAATGCATCAACCATGCACCAAAACTGTACAAATAACCTGTCACAATAAACTGTCCAAACAACCTGTAATCAACCTTTACCATAAACAAGTGCATCAACCATGCACCAACCTGTACCTCAACCTGTACCATCAATGAGTGCATCAACCATGAACCAAATATGTACCAATCATGCGTCAAATACACATAAACTATGACTCATCAAGATGTACCAATATCATCAACTATACACCTCATGTATGTGG
>ML780308.1:931170-948429 GCA_009831015.1 Picea engelmannii
GACTGGGTGTGAGAGTCTGAGGCATGCCAAGACAAGGTCTAGGTCTAGGTCTTTCCATGCATTGTGATGTCTGGTTCTTTCCATGTCTAGGTATTACCATGTATAGGAGTGTGAGGGAGAGAGAGGGAGGCAAACAAGGGGGGTAGAGAGGGAGACAGAGAGTGGGGGGTAAATGTGTGTGTGTGTGTGTGTGTGTGTGAGAGAGAGAGAGAGAGAGAGAGAGAGAGAGAGAGAGAGAGAACAAATAACTTATAAGAGTGCACATACACTCTCAAGAACACATGTGCGTTGCTATAGCACATGCACATTATTAGGAACATATGCACTTATGAATACCTCTCTATATCTTTGTCTTTGACTTTATTTTTTTATAGGCTAAAAAATTCAGTTGTTGACGAAACTACAAACATAGATAGAGTCGACTATGCGAATTCCAAATATACAATTTATTTTTAAAATTAATATTGTTTAGTATTTTTAATCTATTTCTAGAATGAGTTATATGAGGCACTAGAGGAGACTGATATCTACGATCTAAAAACAAAATGTTTTGATCATGCTAAGACCCTCTTAGCATGCACAAAGAAAAGAGGTAATTTTAGGGATATGTTGACTATGATTATATATATATATATATATATATATATATATATATATATAATTAATTAATATTATAAATTTCCAAAAAATACACGACACAAGAAAAACAAGTTCTCTATAAGTATACAAGTTTTTGGAACGAAATTCCAAAATTAAGGTACCCAACACCTACACGAACAAAAACATATATCTTATATATTGTTGGAAAAATAAGATACCACTATTAGAAAAAATCAAATTTGAGATAGTTATTCACAATTTCTATGAATAAAAGTTGTATATTCAGAAATCTATTTCAATTTCATATGTTTCATCTTTGTACACCATATTCAAATTCATTGTAAAAGTACCTTGAATAATTAGTCCAAGTTAACATATTGTTGTTTTCCCAGGTTTGCATTGTCACTGATGCATCATGAGAGATTGTCATTAGCTTGCACTCACCCTAATATCTAGGGATTATAAATCAATGAGTAATGCCTTTATATAAGTTCTAGAATGATGTCTTCCAATCCATGACTTGTATTAGTATGTCTTCAAATTATAAACTCCTTTAAATTTTACCTTGACCAATCTAATTGAAGATTATTAATTGATTTTCTCTTCAGATCATAAATTGATACTGTGAATCAAATAACAACTATTTCATTTCTAGATTATTAAGTCATATTGTGTTAGCAAGAAAATTTAGTTTACTAGAGAAATATGAACAACAGTGTATAATAGTTACATAGTTATGTTAATATCAATTGGAAAGATAGCAATCCACAATGACTAAACTCAACTCAAGTCCCAAGGATAGGTGATAGCACTAGCCTCTAGACTATTAGATATCCATATAAATGGAACATTCAATGCTTAATTGTGATGAACATGTGCCAATTTAATTAAATTATTAATTAGTTACAGAAGTGTTGTATTTCACAATTACAACCAAATCGTAAATGTATATAATTAAATCTTACTTGTGGTATGCCCTGGTATCTTTTTTAAAACACATTGTCATGGACCTTTGCCATTACTATAAATTCAATTAGAATGCCATTACTTGAGTGTGTATGCCCCAATAAGGATTTGTTTTAGCTTTGTTTCTTGTTATTTGATGTAGTAAGGATTGTTTTTAACTCTGTTTCTTGTTCAATTATGGAAGGAGGTTCATTTAACTAAATAGTTATTTCTGAGTGCGTATGCCCCCAATAAGAATTTTCTTTAGCTTTGTTTCTTGTTATTTGTTGTAGTAAGGATTTTCTTTAGCTCTGTTTCTTGTTATTTGTTGTGGTAAGGATTTTGCTTTAGCTCTGTTTCTTGTTATTTGTTGCAGTAAGGATTTGCTTTAGATCTATTTCTTGTTATTTGTTGCAGAGATGGGAAGAGGGAAACTAGAGATAAATAAGTTAGAAAGTCCAAGGAGAAGGAAGGCCACCTTCTCCAAGCGACAAGCAGGTCTGCTAAAGAAGGCCAAAGACTTGTCCATCCTCTGCAATGAAAACATATCACTCATCATCAATGGAGCGTTCTTCGAATTCTTCGGTTCATAAAAGAAAAGGGTATGCTCGGAAAAATCATCACTATTAGAATCAGATCAGTCTAAGTAAATCTGAGTCTGAGTATTTAGATGCCTCATGATGATCATCTCATGAGATACATTTGTTTTTGTTTTGATGTTATTTTATATTATCCTATCAATAATTATGACTTTGGATAGATATCATATTTTAGTATCGATGTTTGATGGACCACTTGGCATCTTATACATCTTATATTGCAGTTTTATTTTCATATTGATGTGACGATGTGTTTGTTTGATGTTGATGTCGCTTTAGAAGTTAAAAAATTGAAAAAAAAAAAAAAAAATCAATTTTTTAAAGTTTCCTAATAATTTTCGATAATTTTCCTGACATTGCCGATAATTTCAATTTTGGACCCTCGACAATAAATTCTCGATAACGATAAGTGCAACATTGATATAAACATTGAAGCTCCTATGATTTATATATTCTCTTGCACAAATTCAACAAATTGTGACTGGTTATATATAGACCTATGTTACCCCTAACTTGAAACATATGCAATTATGTTATTTGTAGTGAATAAGGGGATTTCATATGAATAAATGTGGCTTATCACATTTTTTATTTAAGTAATTTTAGAATGGCATTTTGTGTTATGCAAAAAAAGTTTTGTTTCCTTTTAGCTTTATAGTGATTGCATAAATTTTTGCAATAGTTCAATGATTTTGATGTTATGAGAAGAGATCATATAGATCAGGACGGTCTCAAAGGTAAACATTGAAACATTGAGGATTTATATAGTCACTTTCATGAATTCAACAAATTATGAAGACATTGAAGCTCCGGGGATATATATCATTACTTGCATTAATTTGACAAACTATGGTTGGTTATATATGAACCTATGTTATCTCTAGAACATTAAATTCTGTCATTTGTAATGATTAAGGGGGTTTCATTTAAATATATGTAAGTTATCATATCTTTTATTTAAGTAATTTTAAAATGACACTTTTGTTTGATGCAAAAACAATTTTGTTACGTTGTTATTTGCTTTATAGTGTGATGCATATTTTTTGCAATTGTAGGTTGTTTGGTCCTCGTTAGGATCTAAGCAAACTGTAAAAAAAGTCCAAAGACGTGATTTTCCCACTCCCCTAGTGAAATAAAATTATGTTTTTTTTTTTTTTGACAGAAATGGGTAATGGATTTTGATTAAAGAAAATTTGTGGCGAGCCACAGGTGTTGGTACACAAAGAGTGAGAAATGCTCAGAAAACCAGATACAAGACCAGGAGGAACAGTTTCCTACCTGGTTATATGGAATTAAACATAACAGATTCAAAATATGCGGAGGCTTCTATACAAAATGCCTTCTTCACAATGTTATTTCTATAAAGCCAGTCCTAGACTTGAGCAGCCTTATAGATTACTTGGACCCGCCCTTCTTGGGCTGAATTCGCTCATGCTGCCAATATTTGTTCAATTGTGCCATTTTCTCTTCCAGTTGGGTTACTCGGTCTTCCAGATCTTGCTTTGGCCCCTTGATAGTTTGATGAAGTTTCCCAATCTCCTCTGAGAGTCCGAATTTGGTGGAAGTGATATCTGCTTCTAGCATCTCCAACCTTCTTCCTGCATCGATGTCAAGATTCTCAAGAAAATAGAGTTGGTCTTGCAACAGCTGCTTGAGGTGTTGCACACCTTCCTCTAGCGCCTTTAGTCATTCCTCAAATGTGGGATTGTTTCCCGAGCTAGATGCCATTGCTTCGTGTGGGTTTCCTGAGAAGATTTTTCCTTGCGCTCGCCTCCTTTCCCTGATCAACCGTTCACTATGAGGATGCCTTACTTGTGTCCACGAGTTCCTGGAATGTGTATTCCCTTCCCTGCGTTCTCTTTTAAACTCAGAGAGCTTCGCCTCCATTTCTCCCAAGTAATTCGCTCGATCTTGGTAGCTTGGGCGTCGAGCTGGAGTGATGGGTGATCCCAATGGGTTCAATGGCCAAATGATTCACCTGGAACGCGTTCCAGAGGATCTCCATGTCTTGCTAGGCCTCGAGATCTCACCTGTACCTCCAAACCTGTGGCAAATTGCTTTGTCAAATCGCCTCTTTTTCGTCTTTCTATCACGGCCCCTTAGCTTACGGTATTGTGATTTCATTGATGGTTCCGTTAAGATGCATGGTTCTTGTCCTACAGAGGATACCCTTATTAGCCTCTGCATCAACTTTAGCATTCAGACTTTGGAGGACATGGAAAATTCTATAAGTTCTAAGCTTGTTGAGGAGGAGATGGATTTTCACCAGCATTTGTTGGATCTGGGCATTCTTAACGCTCTTACGTCTTATTAGGGCTTGGATGATTAACCGAGAGTCCCCAATTATGACCAAGTCCTGGATATTGTACTTGATAGCTTGGTGGAGACCTTTATAGAGGGCCAAAGCTTCTTCTCTGTTGTTAGTTTATGTTCCTAGTCCCCAAGAAAAGCTGAAATTCGGTATCCCTCCGGGGTTTACCAGGACCCCTCTTGCCCCTACTAAGCCTGGGTTTCCCTTGGAGGCCCCATCAAAGAATAGAATATGCATTTTCTCCTTCTTCTGCCAGTCCTCAAACTCTCTCTCCTCCATTCTGATTTCCCATTCTTCCTTGTGGGGGTTGTTGTTGGTTTGTTTTTGTTGGTCTTGGATGTTGAAATGGTCAATTCAATGTTTTTTTGCCTTCTCTAGTGGCTTGGAGTTCTTAGCCTTACAGAAGTAGGGGGCACTTTCCCCAAAAAGGGCCTTTATCTTGGTTGCAACGTGACCAGGGCTGCTTTTGGTCTCCCTAAAAATCTTGTTATTTCTTTCTAGCCATATTTTCCAAAGCATGAATTTGGGGATAGTACTCCAGAGGTTGGAAACTTGACCATTTTTTGTTGTTTGGAAGGGACAAAGAGAGTTCCAATTGTGGAGCAGGCTAGTGGCCCCTTGAGGGAGATCGGAAGGAGTAGGAAGCCCAGAGTCAGCCTCTAGACCTCCTTAGAATAAGCACAACTTAGGAGCAAGTGGTCGGTTTTTTCTTCTTCTTGAGTACAAAGGGGACATCTATGGGGGCCCTCCCAACCTCTTCTTCTTAGATTTTCTCCTGTGAGGATTCCTCTGTGTGCCAAGGTCCAAACAAACAAATCTATTTTAGGGATGGATTTGTATGTCCAGATTGCTTTCCAGATTGCAGGGTCAGGGGGGACATGGGGGACTGTTGTTGTGTGATGGTACCCTATTGTCGTAGAGTAAAATCCGGAAGATACTCCCCAACCTATTTTGTCTTTTTTCCCTTCCTTTAACGTGGATTTCCCCTTCAAAGGGAGAGTCAAAATTTTCCATTCTTCTTCTAAATCTGGAGGCTTGTTCGTTGCTTCCCACCTTAGCCAAGTTTTTTTCTCATCATTACCCCAAACCGAGATGTCCCATATCTTTCTTAGGTTCTGAGTTTTCATCCATTCTTTGAGTCGTCTAAGATCCTAATTCGATCCTAGAGGTGGGTCTCCCATGATTGAGTCTTACCAAATGTTGATTTCATTTCCATTCCCTGGTATCCAAGTGAGATTCGGTCTGAAGTGTTCCAACGCCTTCTAGAAAAGGGAGAAAATTGGAGACCCTTTCTCCACCAAAGTTGGACGATCGAGGCACTTTTCCCTTAGACCTCAGAAGTATTTCTTCTAGAGTGCTTTTTTTCTCCAGGATGATTTCCCCGCGATTAAATTCCAGAGAATATTCGCTCCTAGGGATATATTTTGAACATGCATATTTTTAAAATGGAGGCCACATTCTAAGAAAGGTTTGGCTACTTTTTCCCATCTTATTAGATGCAGCTTTCTTCTTGTGTTGTTTCCTCCTTTCTAGAGAAATATTCTGAACAACACTTCCATTTTCTGGATTATTGTGACCGGTGCTAGTAATAAGGAGCTTTGATAGATTGGAATGCTTGCTAGCACTACTTTTATGAGGACCACTTTACCTTCTAGGTTAAGCCATCTTGCTCCCCAGGAGTTTATTTTATTTTTTAACTTTTCTATCAGCAGGTTCCAGTTAGAGGCCAAAGGTTTGGTTTTTTTAAATCAAGACTCCCAGATATTGAAATGCATCCCAGACCATGCAGCCTTCCATCCCCAAGACTCTAGATATGTCCAACATTTCTCTTGGAGTAATGTTCCAGCCATAGATCTTGCTTTTGGGCAGGCTTATTATGCTGCCATAAATTTCTGCATAGCTATCTAGCTCTTTTTTAAATTTCTCTGCACACTTGCCCCTCCCAACAACAATGTGTCATCTACAAATTGGGCATGGTTGATTTCTTTAACTCCTGGGGCTATCCTTAGGCCGAGATGATTGTTGTGTGTATGGTTGTGGTCCAATTGGAAGCTAAGAACCGAGGCCTGGATTGCATAAAGAAGAGGAGAGAGAGGGCAACCTTGACGGAGACCTCTGGTGGCTTGAAAGAATTTGGTCACTCGACGGTTCACTAGAGGTGCTATCCAATACAAGATTTTATCCAACTTATAAAGGCTGGGGCGAAGCCAAAATTTTCCATGACCTTGAAAAGAAAATTGTGTCTTACTCTATCAAATGCATTAGCAATATCTAGATTAATTATCATACCTTTGTCCTTTCGGCAAATGCTAGAATGTAGGGCTTATTGAACTAAAATGATGTTGTCCACTATATGTCTGCCTTTTACAAAACCACCTTGGTTCTTCGGAATGATGCCTGGGAGGATATTTTTAATTCTGTTGGCTATCACTTTGGTGAGGATCTTGTAGCTAGTGTTGCAAAGTGAGATTGGGCGGAATCTTCCAAAGTTGATTGCCCCTTTTTCTTTTGGAATAAGAGCTAGGAAAGATGAATTGGTTCCTCCTTCTAACTTGTTGCACTTCTAGGATTTCTGGATCATCTTTGTCATGTCTGATTTGATTATGTCCCAACTACTTTGATAGAATCTAGCGGTGAAGCCATCTGGCCCAGGGGCTTTATTTGGGTTCATTTGGTCCAATGCCTCTTTTATTTCTTGCTAATGAACTGCTCTGGTTAACTTGTTGTTCACATCCTCCCGAATGAGGGTCGGGACCAGAGAGAGGGGGTAGTATTTGGGGTTTATGGTAGAAATCTACGTTTCTAAGTAGAGGGTTTCAAAGGCATCATCCACAGCCTCTTTTATTCCCTCAAAGTTTGTTATTGTCTGATTTTGGACCTGAATTTCTGAAACTTTCTTAAAATGATTTATGGCCTCAGCTTGTTTGTGTAAATATCTTGTGTTTTTATCTCCTACTTCCAGCGAGAGGCATCACGACTTCTGATTCCAGAAGTTTTCTTCCTCTCTGCATGATTGATGCCATTTCCTCTGGAGCTTCTCTTCTTGTTGCAGAACTTCTTGGGTGATATTCCTTTCTTCCAATTCCATTTGGTGTGTCTCCAATTGTTTTTGGGCTTCTTGTCGTTTTTCTATGGAACTTGAGTGGGTTTTGGCCCAAGATTTTAGTGTTGCCTTTAGTCTTTTGAGCCTTTCTTCCCAAACAAAGAAGGTTGAGCCTCTGATCTGTTCATTCCATATTTTGGTGACCAGGTTCTGGTATCCGTCAATTTGTATCCATGCTGGACTAAACCTAAAGGGGATTGGTCCGAGATTTTTGTCAGATGAGATTTCTAGCAGGATTGGTTTATGATCTGACACACTGTGTGGGAGGATTAAGGAGGTGAGATTCGGGTACAAAAGCAATGAGGAGCTTTGAACTAAGAACCTTTCTAGCCTTGTTGCGATGTGCCTCTAGCCTACCCTCTTATTCAACCAAGTGTAATTACCTTTAGTTGGTTTGACATCTTCCAGCTCCCATTCTGACATAATATCTTCAACCCATTCTCTTGTTGGATCTCGCACTATGGAGCCCCCTTTTTTCTCGACTGCGGCTAAGGTTACATTTAGGTCCCCCCCTATGATGATATTGTCTAGATTGTTTGAGAGCAAGTATTCCTTCAGGGTGTCCTAGAAATATTTTTTTTCTTCCAACAGGACTAGAACGTAAAGGTTAAAGAGGCTTACATTTCGTCCTGTTTCTTTGTGAAGAAGGTTGGAGTAGATCCAATGTGTGCTGGTTTCAAATTTGATTAGATCAAACTTCAGGGCATTCCAGATAGTGTCGATACCTCCTGAGGAACCTCTTGTGCTTTCTTTTATTCCTTGACTAAATTTCCAAATTGCTTTTGTTCTGTTGAGGAAGTTTTTCTCTTCCATATTGGTCTCCTGGAGTAGAAGGATCTCGATTTTGGAAGTTATGATGATGTATTTGAGCACCTCTTCCTTTTCTTTTCTACCGAAACCTATACAATTCCAGGAGGTTAGATTCATGGCTTACATGGGGGGGAGTTTGGGCTCCTTGCATAGCCCTGGAGTGCTTTCTTGTATGTCTTACATTGATCAATTGTATTATTGTTGGTTGCGACCCACTTAGGACATCTTTGTATGTCTCTTGATCTCTTTCTTCTTTTTTGGATTTCCTTCCCCTACTAGATTTATTTGGGGTTAGAATAGTGTTGCTTTCTCCCTCGTAGTCGCTATCAAAGGAGACATCTCCTTCCTCTGTTTCTAGCCCGATATTCTTTCATGTCGTGTTCTTCGCCTGCTCTTCTTCTGGTTCTGGCACTGGCGCTTCCCTTGTTCCTTGTGGTGAGTTCCCTTGCCTGTCCTCTGCTGTCAGATCTTCCTGTGGGTTTTTTCCTGCTTTTTCTATTGCATGGCCCTTATCTAGGTTTCTTGGGTTGTTTTCCACCATTGCTACTGATTAAGTTTCATTTTCTGTGGGTTGTGTTGGTGTTGTCTTTTCATTCCTTTGTCCTTTTGTTCTTGTTGCAGTTTTCCCTTTCCTTGGATTTTGTCAACCTTCTCCATTTTACTTCTCCTTGTTTGGGTTCTTGAGGCAGTTCCATTGAAAGTGGCCATAATCATGGCAGCCCCTACATTTGAATGACAGTTGTTCATAATCGAGTTTCTGGTAATGATGCCATTCTCCAACCTTTAACTTGATTGCTTTTGGAGGGCCCACTTCTAAGTCCACTTCTACACAGATGCACGCATAGGAGTACTGATCTTTGGGGTCTGCCCTATCAATATATTGACCGAGTCCATTTCCAATTTCCTGGAGTGAAGTAGGGTTCCAACAGTGGGTCAGGAGATTTGGGAGCCTGACCCAGACCGGGACATCCTTTGGCACTTCAACCGCTGGATCAAAGCTTGGCGTCCATCAGTTTAGATATAGTCCTTAAGTTCCCATAAAATATGGTCCATTTCTGAAGATGAGGTCTTTGTATTCCTGAGAAATAAATTCAAAGATAAAGAATCCTCTTCCTACTACATAACAGGTTACGCTGCTTTTGATTAGCGGATGCCAGTTTCTTTGGATCCAGTTGTCTGTAGTTCGGGCTGACGGCCAAAGCCCCATGAATTGACCCACCAGGACTCGATCTGACAAACAGAATGCTACATGCATAGGGTGGTCCGGGGGTAATTCTATCTCTGGGATCAAGTCAAGTTTCTTGACAAAGCTAGGAGATTCAGCCACTAGAAGCTTCTTTCCTTGGGCGACCAAAAGATTGCAAAAGGAATCTGTCGTTAAGGATGGGGGGGGGGTGTTGGCTCCCCTCCCTCAGAAGGTGCCATTGTTGCGGATCATTGGCTCGGATCGCTAGCAGTCGAAGGTGAGCCCTAGCCCTAACTCACCTCAGGGATACGAAGGAGATAAATTTTCATAATATTGTTAATATGATTATGTTATAGAATGTCTCCCAAACTTTATTCTTTGATCATAATGTAAATTATAATAGGTCATTTCAAACAAACAAGGTTAGATGTAATTTCAAACAAGGTTATATGTAATAGAATGTAAGATTTCATTTAGATTATATATTATGTTTAGTATCATATGTATATAAGATAATATTTCAACTAAGTCCATGTGATAATATAAGATTTTTTCCATGTTATATCTTATATTTATCTTGTGTACATAACTATACTAATTATGGTATGAGTTTCTTGATAACCAAGTTAATTAAATGTGTTGTACTACTATAACTTTATAATGATATTAATGAAAGTATGTAATTTAATGTCATTGGTTTAAAGCCTTGGATGTATGTTGTGAGTTTCATTCTAATAGACTTTAAACTTGTTGGACTAACTCAAAAGTGATGACATTTATATTTGAATTTTGTGCTCGAGGATGGTATTCTATTCAACAATTTTGACTACTTGTATTTACAATGCATTAAGGGGTTTCATGAAAATAACAATAATTTATTAGCATTTATAACATGCTATCAATATTTTCATGGTAGAATGGAGAATTTTAACAAATTAACACACATTTATTAAGATGTAATGATAATGAATGTGCAAGGATAAATGTTATAGATAGGAGCTACAAGGTACATGTAACAAGTGTATAACATGATGGTTAGAGTGAGGCAACACACTACCACACGAAGGAAGGAGAGCATGCAGTGGCCACTTTAGTTTTAGGGTAAAATTGAGAAACCCTTCTGTTGATGGGTTGAAATGACCTCGATCAACACCAGGAGTTACCCTTGATGAGAAGTCTCGATTAGACTTCACACTATTTGGAGTAGGGAACCCATCCAAATTTTGGCTTAGAAACCATTACTAGTTACCGGTTGTAGCCTAGTTCATTGGTGATGGTTTCTAAGCTAAAAAATGAGATGCAACTAATATAAGATGCAAATGCACGTGTCTGGATAAAATTAATAGTAACCAAAAAACAAACATAGAACCACACATGCTCTTGCCAATGACTTGGAAAATAGTTCGTAAAGAATAAAGACAAGGATGTGAGTAAATGATTGTGAACCTACAATAGTCCAACATCAAAACAATCACCTACAGTTCTATGTTCACAAATTCAGACAAACATTTCCTAAAGAACATAAGTAAAAATGCAACAACAAGACATAAGAATAGTTTACAATGTGAGATACATTCTTATAAAACTCCAGTGTTGAACAAAAGTAGCAAAATAGTTGACAACAAGTGCACACAAGAATCAAAGTTCTCTAGAAAATAGTTTGACCAAAATGGGTTCTCAATAAAGTTCCAGTAGTAGTACATGAAAACTCCAAGAGCCAAAATCCCTTTCCTTGAATACAATGATTTTGTTTATTAAAATTCATCTTACTTGTTGTCCTTCCACCTTATTGAATTTTGACCTTCTACTTACAAACTTTTTGCCTTTATCCCAAACATGATGATAAGGATATACTCTCAATAAAAATATTCATAAATTCCACTTTTTTGTTTCATGTACATTTACACCTTAAATTTGTTCTTTAGTGCTTGCAAGCCAATATGGCATTTGAATCTAGTCACCGCATACAATGTAATCAATGACTTGCATACCATGGGTCTCCTTTCTTCTTTTCCCAAGACTTGCTTATTAGGAGATTCCATGCCTTATTTTAAATTTGAATTTCATCCTCTACCATTTGAACTTGATTCTTGTTATCCGATTGTTGCTCATATTCAATACTTCATCATTTTTTGTAGGTAAACATTTGTAGAGCCACAAATGTGCATTGGTGGGTTCTCCTTTTCACCATGTCTAGTGTTCCTGTCTCTGTTTTTCACTCCATACATTCTGTCTTTAGATTAAAATGTATAACCTTTTTTTAGTATTGGTACATGGTTTCCACTTACTGCAAAATATGAGTTACAAATATACAAAAATTCAAATTATACTTTAGAAGCTGCATTTAACATACATAATTCAATTGGAAACCCAATAAGGAGTTCAAAGCTACTTCTCGGGGCTTGATCTTTGGTCATTTCGATGATGATTTCACAGACACCTTTGTTGAAATGTTGTTGGGCTATTGACAATGTGCTCATATTTAAATTTGCAAATATGGAACAATTGGTAAGGAATCTCTTGAAACCTATACCATAGAAGTTGTATAGCTTAGCAAGATTTTTCTAATGGTATAAAGAGTGTGCAAAATAGAGTTTGGCGTCAAAAGGTATGGTAAAAATACGACACTCATAATTTTTTCGGTGATGTGCAATGGTATGTATCATGTGGAATTTATTTTAGTGCGACACGATATTGCATAAGTTTTATTTTTAGAGCGATACGTGATGTTTTGGGAGGATTTTTAAAATGATGCGATAAATCATCTTTAAAGAGGGTTGATACATCTCGTGCAAAGACCTTTTAAGAGGGTTGATACATGGTGTGTCAGGATGATCTTTAAAAAGGGGCGATACACTACGTTTCAAGAAAGTTTTAAGAAAGGGCACATGATTTAAAGAGGGTTGATAAGATTTTGAAAAGGGGAGTGATACATGTTTTATATTACTTTATGTACTCCCCTTTTGTACTTTTTACCATGACTCTTATCCCCTAAAGAACTTTGGATGGGAAGATCTCCTAATCTCGAGCTTGGTTTCGAGTGAGAAAACAGTGGTTGGAAAGCTCAGAACGAGCAAAGTGTGATAAAGACCCTAGAAGGAGGATTTGAGGAGTTAAGGAAAACGAAATTTTGATGCCCCATCCATTAATAAGGTACTTAAGGAATTGGGTGTGTTACAGGGAGACATGGAAGGGGGGGTAGAGAGAGAGTGAGAGGAAGGGGGGGATACAAAGGGAGACAAAGAGGGTGGATAGGGAGAGAAAGAGGGACAGAGAGAGAGTGAGTCTCAGGATAACAACGAGGAGAGAGAGAAAGGGTGGGAGAGAGGTGGAAAAGAGAAGGCGGTGTAATTGGAGAGGGAGGGAAAAAGGGGAAGAAAGAGAGAGAGAGGGGCGGGGGGGGATAGGGAGGGAGTGGGTGTGAGAGTCTGAGGCATGTTAAGGCATGGTATAGGTCTAAGTCTTTCCATACCTTGTGATGTTTGAGTCTTTCCATGTCTAGGTATTACCATGTATAGGAGTGTGAGGGAGACAGAGGGAGACAGAGAGGGGGGGAGGGGGGTAGATGTAGGAGAGAGATTGAGAGAGAGAGAGAGAAGGGAATGATAAAGAACAAATAACTTTTAAGAGCACACATGCACTCTCAAGAAAATGTGTGCATTGCTATAGCACATGCACACTATTAGGAACACATGCACTTATGAATACCTCTCTATATCTTTTTCTTTGACATTATTTTTTATAGGCTAAACAATTTAGTTGTTGACCAAACTACAAACATAGATAGAGTCGACTATGCAAATTCCAAATATACAATTTATTTTAAAAATTAATATTGTTTAGTATTTTTAATCTATTTTTATCTTTGCATATATCAAAATACATACACATGTGACACATGCAACAAGGACAACTTGCAACAAAAACAAACTCAACAAGCATATTTCCATACTCAATAATGATCGTAACATGAAGTGAATCAAAACAATAAGCAGTTAGACAAAAAAAATCATTCATTCAACCAACAAATGCTGAACAATTACAAATCAAGAGAACATGGCTAATGGTCATAGTGATCAAAATATTTGGGTTGAAATTGTTTAGGAGAGGCACCAAGCCATTGGACTTGGGGGGTATTGAGGCCTCGACACCTTGGAGACAAGAGTAGAATATGAAAGAATAACATTAGGTTGATTAGGGTTTCAAGGTTGATTATGTTACCTAGGGATGTAGATTAATTATGGTAATTCAATTAGGTCTCAACAACAAGGAGAAGTAACAAAAAATTAATGGATGGTAATTAATGCATCGATATCATTTGTTGAGTTAATAGTTTAAATGTTGAATATGAAAAAATAAATGAAAGGAGTGACCTATAAGAATGTTGTCATAAGCGCTTATGTTGCTTTCGTTGAAGATGAGAGATGCCACATGGCTCCAAGAGAGGCATTTTCCACTCGAATGAACTTGCACACACTGTTACATCACCTTGCAAAACAAAGTTGATATTTATCTCTAACACAATGCAATAAAAACACCTAGATATACCATATTAATGATGAAATAATGAAGTGCTCTATGGTGACTGAAAGTGCCCTATAAAGGTGGTTCCTTTTTTCCTTGGTTATGTTGGAACCCCCTTTAAGGTAGAAGATTTGAATCATCCAACACATGGGTGGGTACTAAGCTAATGTAGATGCCTATGAAAAAGTAACAAGCCTTCAAAGGAGAAACCAAACCAAAAGAAATATATACTTGTAGAGATGTTGGAGATGGCAGGAACGACAAGTCTAAGAGTGTGGGAGAGTAGGAGAGTTAGATAAAGATTTCAGGCTTATTTTGTAGTGTACTTGAAAGATAATGAGAGGAGGAAAGAATATTTGAATAGGATTTACAAAGAGGAGATGAGTTCTATAAATAGGCAAACAAATGACGTTGATATAAGTGAATGTTAAACCTGTCGTTGGACAAAGTGTTTCATATAGAAAAATATATCTTGGTTTTGATGGATTACCATTGGTTTCTCATCCTGTACCATAGATATTTTCTCCAAATTTCACTTTGATTTGTGAGACATGACTCTTAGACTTGGCACAACCCCAAGAATTTGCAGTACATTTGACTCCAAAAAATCCAAAAGGTTAAGCAAAGTTTGACCCAACAAACCCCTAATCAAGCATTCTCAAATGGATTTGGGTTGTTGAGTGAGACGGACTAAGTTTGCTCACACAAAGAACATCCAATATAAAAAGGATAGTACACAGAAATCCATATAGGATAGTAATAATATGAATAATGAATAAGTTATGAGATGATATTACAATGAGAAATAAGGGCCTTATATACCCACATAGGGTGCCCTTTCATGAAGAGATGTGTCCTTTCATTAGGATGTTATAACTCTTCAATATTAAATATTATTTATTAGTGATTTGTATTTTTATTTTTTATTATTATTATATATTTATTTATGTTACATTGCCTTCCCCTTAAACATGCTTTGTCCTCAAAGCATAATTATTGAAGGCTTCCCCTTAACTTTTTTTCTGGCTCGCACCGTCTTCTCAAGATCTTTTGTGCTTGTAGTTGCGATACTCGACGAAACAAGATGATATAAACTTTGAATTCCTAAACTGATGTGTTTCATCTTTTGGGGAGTGATCCATCCCAAATATATCTGCATTGGAATTGTTTGATTATCGATTGTTCTGACAGGGCTTCTCATTTCATGTTTCCATACAAGTTGTCAATTTTGTCTTTGTTCCTTAACAATGTTGTAGTTTAGTTGTCGGTAAAAAGAACATTGTTCAGATTTCTCTTGATTTTGTTGTTGGTCGTAACGACTCTTGTGATTCAAATGATGATAAGGCAACCAAATCTCTTTTGAATCTTGTTTGTTGGGTCTCTCTTCAACTCTTGATACTATTGGTAATTCAACTAGATTGGTGTTTATTCCCTTCTCTAAGGTATGGATTTTTTTAACTGGAAGCTTCTTGATTTCAATAGGTTAAAGTATTGTTTCTTCACTGGTCATTGATTATTTACTGTAAAATTGTTCTAACCTTTCCTTTTGTGATTTATTCTCGTTCTTCAACTTCTTGATTTGTGTAACCAAACTTTGATTATGGTTCTTTAGAAGACAAATTTATGTGTCTTTATCTATGATAATTTTGTCACACTCTTTTTGGATCTCAAGTATTGACTGTTGTTTATCTGACAGTATCATTTTGGAGATATAATCAAGATCTTTTGATGTAGATATTGAATCTGACTTCACTGAGACGCCATGTAATGTTAGTTTTTTCTTCTTGTAAGAAAACATTAATTTTTTTTTCTAAAAGTTTAATATTAAGCTACCCAACGTCTCTAACCAAGTTGAACCGAGGATTATATCAACCTCTTTTTCATATATAGTTGTAACCTCAAAGTTTGATACGAGTTTATAATATTTGAGGGTCAATGTGTTACACCTCAAAATTACTCACTTCAATAGTGTCGCAAGTGTCGTCATTACGAGTGTTGTAAGTGTCGCATCTTGTCCGCAAGTGTCGCATCTTGACTATAAGTGTTGCAAGTGTCACAAACATCATAATGCCATATTGCCTATGCCGTGCCTCTAATGACATCACAAAGACACTTAAGACACCTCAAAGGCTAGTTTGGAAGAAGAGAAATCAGTTGACAGGGAATACAAACCTTTTTCTATTGAAAGAACCACTAAAAAAATGAATTTTGGAGAGGAGCGCTCCCCTAGCCACTGTCAGGGAGTGTTGGCGCTCCCTGAGCCTCTTTGGGGGAGTGTTTGAGCGCCTTGTGTACCCTTTTGGGGGAGCGCTACCCTTTTTTAAAGCAAATTTTGGGTTTGTTGAGACAAATAAGGGAAGAATCCCTCAACTCTTGAAGGTAGTTGGATTCAAATAGATGGTCAAGGCATGATCTTAGGGAAGATCCTCAACTGAATGAGAGGAATCCTCAACTTATCCCAAAGATCTCTCAAGTGGTTGGACCTCTCCAAGGTTATATAAGGAGGCCTTCTCATGGTCAAAGGTACATGGGGAAGAGACTAGAGATTGATACCAAACTTATGATCCTGTAAGTGGTATGTACAATGGAGATTGAGAATTATACCTAACTTATGATCTCATAAGAAGGTATTAACATGGAAAATATTGGAGATGTGAAACTTATTATCTCATGAGTGAGATGACATCAAATCCATCAGTGTAGATTGCTTGAGCAAAGGGGTTGGACAAGGAGAACTGGAAGAGGTTGTTGCACCTTCATTCAAAGGATTGTAAGTACTTTTACTTGTTCTCACTAATAATCAATGCTTGGTCTGTTTCTTTCAAACTTATGCTTGTTCCATATGAGTTTTTCTATAGTAGATGGATCTATGTTTGAGCTAATCTCAGTAGAGTAGGAAGTCCATTGTATCTTTGTTTGTTTTGCAGGACCTATCAAGGAGCTCAAGATCGAAGCTCAGCCTGGATTTTGCAAGGATAAATGTCACTAATAAGGTACATATATTTATCCTTCTATTTTATTTATTAGCTTGATTAGATCTAAAAGGAAGTCAGTGTCCATGTTAAGAACTTTTATGTCTTGGCCTTAGGAGTCTAGAGACCAAGAGGGAATCCATTTGTCCGCAGGGGGATTCACCTACAACAGAAATTGGCGACTCCACTGGGGATGAGCTCTGATTTTT
>ML780308.1:978994-998307 GCA_009831015.1 Picea engelmannii
AACTTTGCTCCAACACCAACACCAAGCCAACACCAAGAGCTCCTTCCCTCTCCACTCCAACTCAAAGATGAAACAATGAGGAAAAAGAGGGAGATATTTTGCTTTATCTCCCCTCTCTAAGCCTAAAAACGCCCTAGGGCCCACGCACAAAGCCTCAAGAATTAAAAAAAAACAAAAAAATTTGACTTTTTGGGGCTCATTTTCGGGGAGCGCCCGAGTTGGTTCGGGAGCGCTCCGGGAGCGAGGTTCCGGGTGGGCGGAGCGTGTGCTGAAGGTGCGGGAGCATGGGGGGAAGCGGGTCGGGAGCGCGCGGGAGCGGGACGGTTCGGGACAGGGCAGGGAGCGGGGATTTAGGTTCGGGAACGCGCTTCGGGAGGTCCGGAGCGCGGACGGGACCGCGGTTCCGGGACGCTCCCGCTCGGAGCGCGGATCGGGGGTCCGGACCGGGGGGGGACGCTTCGGCATCACTGCTCAGAAGGCAATGAAATTCTAGATCTGAAAGACTGACGACACTGCCTGGCGGCAGAGTTAACACCAAATTTTTTTTCAGACTGAAACAGAAATGGGAGGACTGACTTTTCATAGCAGCAAATCCTACACTCACAGAAATACAACCACAACATGCAAACCGCACAAAACTGCAAGTAGCAGAGCCACAAGCAGTATGTGAGAAGAAAAAAATACATTAAGGCAGACAACAACGTTGGGGGAGAATTTAGTGTGACATCAGGCAGTACAATGCCAATAGAAGAGGGAAGCACGAGTACAAATGGCGAAGGGCATGTTTGTTGCACTGTGATAATTGAGAGCATCTTGTCAAGAAAAAAACACCCAGGACTAGCACCTAGGATCATATGCAAATTGGTTGCATTCACACGGAGGCATGTTCTTCACTTTCAGAAATCAAGTGAAGAAGCTCACTTGATTCACCACTTGACCACAACCTGCTTCACTTTTCTTTTGGCGGGCCTTAACAAAAACATGGGAGTGGGCTTGGGTCCATGATATTACACGCAGGTCATGACCTCTTGTTGTCATAAGTTCAACCCCTACCTCCAAATGCTGCCGTGGCTTACCTTAAGGTGCTGAGTAAAGCCCATGGTAATGAAACCTCGTCAACGGTATCTGCCTTAAGGAGTGTGGAAGTGGGTTTGGGTTCGTAATACATACTCACAGATCATCGCCACCCAATGTCATAAGTTCAACCCCTACCTTGCAACCACAGGGTACTGGGCAAAAGCCCATGGCAATGAAACCTTGACCAATGGTGTGAAAGTCCTCGTTCCCCACTGTTAATCCCAAGCCTGTTGGGTGACCTTGGAGTTTATATCAACTTATCCTGCATTTCTTAAAAAAAACAGAAAAAAGGTTACAGACAGACAGACAGACAGACACCAAATTCACAAATCTGAAAAAGCACTAAAATAACAGAACCATCATTCAAGAAAACTTTCAGGGGAGTAGACAGTGTGTGTGAGACATTGAATAGTAACTCTTATTGCATACATAGGCTCTCATATCCCAAAGCTACTTAAATGTCCAACAATATTAATGGATAAAAGAAAAACAAAAGGATTACAAGGAACGAGGCCGCCTCGCTCTAGAACTAGCTTGTATAGCACACATAAATCCTGTAAATGGCTCTAGGAAAACCCATACTAACAAAGGAAGATAAGGGAATGGATAGGAGAAGCGTGAGTGTATATACCTCACTAACATGAATAACGACATGATTCGCTCTTTTGAAACATGGGACTGTGGACCAATCCTTTTGAGCTCAACAATATTTACGAATACATTATCATGATTAGTAACACAAACTTGCTCCACAATTTTGACTCCATATTATTAAATAAATGTATAGCCAACTCTGTGTACGCTCACAATTTAAAAAAAAAGAAAAACAATTTTTTCTTCTCCTCCACAAAGATTGTATCAGGGCCCATTCTGAACATAAAACCATGATACTCCAAACATATTTCATAACTTATTTTGAACTCAATAATAGACACTTTACTGCTGCACTAAAGATCTCAGAAGAAACATAATTCCCAATAGAATGGGTTGTGAAAGCATTCCTAGAATGCACTTTCTCTAACCTGGCTTAGCCACTTAGAATCCTGACTCTTTGATTTCATTTTTCTTCTATTTTTGGGCTTCAGAAGAAAAGAATTTTATAATGTAACCTATACAAGAAACACCAGGTGCACTTAACCTCATAATTTTCATGTTCATCTGCATTCACAAATTCTCAAAACAATAGGTGGTAAACAAGCTAACCATCTTACAGCAATTGCAGAAAATTTCATGCAGAAGGATACATTGTTCTTATGATCCATATTTGCTAGTGAATATTGAGGAATGCATGGGGGCAATAGATTCAGCAAAGTATTCCAGCAGAGTTCCTAAAATTATTTCATATAGTCAATCTTGACAAGCACACACATACAGATCATCATTTCGACAAAGTATTAATTGTTCATTTTTCTACAGTTTTTGTTCAGCGCATTGGCCAACAATGATGGCCCTTTTGATGCAAACATAAAAGTAATACCAACGATGCACCAAAACAGAGATGATTTGTCATAACATTTCACCAGAAATAGAAATAGATGCATGGATAGTGAAAATACAAACTATGAATAGTCAACAACCCATTACCGCGCAATTATAAACAAAAGCTCCCGAATGCTGCTTAACAGCAAGCACCTCCCAATCTGGCGGTCTTCCGTTGGCTGTGGGCTGACATGAATTCAATACAATACTTTCACCTTCCTGCCCCCTCTGTCCTCCTATGACTATAAGCTCATTTCCACAGGCCTTGAATGCTAGACCCCAACCATTGGCAGAGACTGCCCTTAAGGGCAATGTGCCGAGGGTATGCCATGAATTGGTTGCTTTGTTATATTTTTTCACCTCATTTTGGGAATACTCTACTGCATAAAGTTCATTGTTTGCTACAGCAACCAAAGGAGGTGCGTGGGCAGCTCGATTTCCAGGAGGAAACATATTTGGAATCCTCCTCCATGTTCTTTGTTGGAGATTGTATTCTTCTCCACAAGTGAGAGAATCAGAAGTCAAATTACTTGACATCCCCCCTATTACATAAAATTTTCCATCCATGAAAAATCCTGAGCACAGCTTGCGGGGGGAATGCATTTCTGGCAAAGTTTCCCATGTACCGAGCTCGGAATTATATAATTCAGCAGATTTGAGAACACCGTCTCTGTCACACCCTCCTGCAACAATTGCAATCTCTCCATTGCTGCTAGAGCCAAAAAGGCAGCGAGGAGAAGCCATTCCAGCTCCCCTCGACCAACTATTAGTCAAAAGGCTATATCTCCATATTGCAAATTCAAATAACTCTTTTCCAAAAACCAATAATTCTGTGCCCACTGCTAAGGATTCTTTATCAGACAAGTTAAAGCAATCATCCGAAGGCATTCTAGGCAACCTCATCCACCGTTGCCGCTTAGGATCAAAAGCCTCCCATTCAACCAAACTGCAGGCCATATAAACCCAACGTTCTACAATTCCAAGCTGTCTCCTCAAACGATACAGGTAACCACTTTGAAGAAGATCATAAAAACGTGTGTTCAATGAGGCAAGGGCACCATAATCTGATCTCGAGGCCCATGCCAGGCATTGCATAGCTATATCATCTTGGAGACCAGGCAAGAGAGAATCATCTGATCCCTCACCATTCCCATCTGCATTCCCATCTGCATCTTTTGGTTCTCCGGGACAATCACCAGTATCCATAAGAGATGTAAAAGACAAATCCGGCAAAAGATCATGTAAATCATGTTCTTTCATCATTGAAAGCCTGACTCTCCAAACATCAACCATTGCTGCATTTTGGCGGTCACATGGAGCCATTTCCTCACAATCAGTATTTTCTTCTTCGAAATCCAATTTCACTCCAAATTTCTTCAACTCTAGCAAACATGTGAAAAAACACCATTGATTCTGTTGCCATCGATGGTCCAAAAGAGAAGAACCGGGTAAAACTTCCACAGAGGAGCAGTCTTGCCTGTCAAACATTGCCGTAGATTCCGACAATTTTTTATTTTACTTGCGAATAAGCCTTTAGCTTTCAAGCAAATTTCTCAAATTCCAGCTGCCTGACACTTGACAAGCATACTAGATTCTACTGCAGTTAAGTTTCCTTTCAACTGTTGAGGCACAGGATCACAACCTGCTGTCTAGGGTGAAAATATTGTGCAAATTTCGGCCATATCCGATCAGGACCTCGAATCTTTACGGTACAAGCATAAAATATTGAGCTTGAAAATAATGGCTGCAATGGATCAGGATCTCGAAACCTGCTATCTCCAGTACTTCTCCAGCTACAGCTAAGCACGCCCTGTAACAGAAAAAATAAAAGAAAAAAAGTAGTCTTTACCTGCTTTGCTGCTATAACAGTGCAATTCAATAACTAAACCTGTAAATGCCTCTGAAATTCCAGCCTCTTAAACATAATCCAAATCCCTATATATCCCAAGAAACAAGTTTTACGCTAATTTGTTGCCAAATCCTTCCCCGTAAACAGAGAACAAAATGGCATTTTTTTCCAAAATATTCCATTAATACAAATAATCACACACCAGTTTAAATCTTAAGAACCTAGAATACAGGTCAATTCCAAAAACCTGCAAGATTCATCTACATTTCACTGCATATAAATCATTTTCTTCTTCTTCACCCCTTTCCCCACATCGAAAGACAAATATGTTCAGGGTTGCAAGCTCAGAAGCACTAGATTAAGTGCTAATCCTAGTACATTTCTGCATAATTAGGTACCAAAACAAAAACCCTTCTATTTTCTCCTCTAAATCCTAATACCCAAGCTGTTTGCAGCGTAAACCCTGGAGAAAGGGTTAATTCCTACAACTTACAGATATAATCTAAATTTCAAAGTAATATGCCAATCAAAACATGTGGTACATCCTTACTCAAATTCAATCAAACGAATCCCTTTACAGGCATTTGGAATCCAAAACCCAAAAACAAGTTCCATTGCCATCAACCTTAGACAGTTTCAGAAAACACAAAAACCCTGAAAATTGCAGCTTTTACAGCATCCCTGAACTTAATAAATGGAAGAAACTCAAGCTATCACGAGAAGAAAAATCCCACAGAAGAACACAAGTGTTTATTACCTTCGTTTGGGCAAAAATTAAAATAGTCTACGCTGAGACGATTCTGGCTCAAAAACAATCGAATTTGAGCCCAAAATCCGGCCGTTTTGTTGTTTATGATGGATTTACGCCGCCCAATTCAGACATCCGCCGGGCCTGCAAAGCCTCCAAACCCTGAGCTTCCATGGAGGCTTTCGTCAAGCACATGAAGAGACGTTGCTCGTGCAGGGTTTTTCAGTCAGAAGTGCTTTTATGTCAACTGACGTGAGTTGTAACCAGCATTCCGTGTCAATTAACGGGAATATTGAATGTTGAGACCCCTTTGTTTTCGAGGGCGGGTTTTCATGGAAAAGGTATTATACATTTTGGTTTTGAGGGCTATAGAGTCACATAGGAGCTTAAATGAAGTCGTAATTTCAAAATTAATTATTTTGATTTTTTTTGATGTACAAAAAAAATTAATTTTGGTAAAAGTTATATAATTTTAATTTTTTTTTTTTAAATTTGATAAAATTTATTATAATTTAATTGTGAATTGAGAGATAGTAATTATTACTGATTACTATTTACCCATGTTTATCAAAAAATCTAAGAGAATAATGAAAGTTGAATTCCTTTGGTTTGGAGGGCATGTTTTCATGGAAAAGCGTATTTACAAATTTTGGTGTTGAGGGTCATATAGTCACATGGAAGCCTACATGAAGTCATAATTTCAAAATTGATTATTTTGATTTTTTATGGGGATGTTTATGGTTTAAATGTTATTTTTTTAACCGTGGATGGATTAGCATTTATTATTGTTTTTCAAGAAAAATATTTGAAATAATTTATTAGTGGTTTGTAAGGGGTAGAATCAAGTTCTTAGTTAATTAAAGAGTTTTAGGTTTTATTTAAACAAAGCCATTATCTACTGCACAGCCGCTAACTCGCGGCTGAGAACGCCCAAAGGTAGCGGCTGAGAACGCGTGTATTCAATACACTGAGAATGTTTAATGTGATTAGGTAAATGTTAAAAAGTAAACATGTTAACGGACGTCTTGATAAATGCAAGAAAGTTATGAACAATAAATCTGATCCATTGATTTTGGAGGACGACTAAGAATATGCCGGCATCTTCAATGCATAGCCATCAGATTAGGGTTTAAGGTTAAATAAGGTTAAAAGATCATTAATTGTGCCCATTATCAATAGGTGTACGTCTTTCGACGTAAATATTTTCATATTTTCATTATAGAGATTACAATTATGAAATCTATATTTTTTAAATAACATTTAAATTTAGTTTCATACATAAAACTATATATTAATGGTAAATATAGTTTAATCTCTTATCCAAAAAGAAAAATGTTACTCTTTATCTATAACAATCATGTTCTTAATTTAAAAATATTTATTAATTATTTAAAAAATTATCAAATTTAATAACTCAGTGAGAAAAACAATGAAAAAACTATCCCCTTTTCAATAATCCATTTCAACTTTATTTTGGTGGAGATGACAAAGATTCATACTTATTTCAAATTGCTTCAAAAGGATTTTTCAATGTCTCTTAATTTATTTAAAATTTAAAAAAAAAAAATGTAGGTTCATTATGGGAATAATTTTTATTTTTTTAAAATTAAATTAAATAGAAAAAGTTTTAACAATTACTTATAAAACTTTCCATAACTGAAGTACGAGTGTTAACGTTAAAACAAATATTGCAAATAATTATTATTAAAACTAATTTAAATCTAATTTAATTTTATACAAATCTTTAACTATTTTAAAGATTTAAATTTAATATAAATTTATATTAAAAAATTAATAAAAACAATTTTGAAAAAATTAATAATTTCTCATTAAAATAAATATTAATTTTTTTATCATTTTAATTTGTTAATGTTACACATATTACATGATATATCTGCATTTTGTTTTTTTTAATATAAAAACTTATACATTATCACATCAAGAACGACCATAAGTTTAAAAAAAAAAAAAAACTTACAAATTATTAAATTGAAACCATTAACAAAGTGGTTGATAACAATAAAATAGAGTATTCTCTTTACAAATTTTAGTTGATGTAAAGTCTTTAAAATGTCTTATCTAAACTAATTAAAATGGTTGGTCTGGTACACTTGAGATCTCTAAAAGTAAGTTAAACGGTTTTTTTTCTCAATTAGAAAGGTCATAAAGCTCAAATGGTTTGGTTTTAAAGAATAATTCAAATAAATTAAAAATATTTTTAAAAAAATATATTAATTTAAAAATTGGATGGCCGTCTTTAATGTGATAGCATTTTTCTTCATTTTAATATTAACATAGCAAACAAACAATTATAATGCTATGTTTTATACTCTTATCCATATCAATAAATTATTATTATATTGACATTTTTAAGAAAAAATTATTAATTTTTTATAACTTCAATTTATTTTTTAATTATAATTATTTTATTATTAAACAATGTTAAGTGTGATTTAAATAATGATATATAATATTTAGTAGTAGAGAGCATAGTTGAAAGTAGGTATCCATATACCTTAAAAAACAAACGTTTTTTTTTTTCAATTAGAAAGGTCATAAAGCTCATATGGTTTGGTTTTAAATAATAATTTAAATGATTTAAAAATATTTTTATTAATTTAAAAATTGGATGGGTGTCTTTAATGTGATAGCATCTTTCTTTCATTTTAATATTAACATAGCAAACAATTATAATGCTATGTTTTATACTCTTATCCATAATAATAAATTATTATTACATTTACATATTTTTAAGGAAAAATTATAAATTTTTTATAACTTCACTTTAATTTTTAATTATAGTTATTTTATTATTAAACAATGTTAAGTGTGATTTAAATAATGATATATAATATTTAGTAGTAGAGAACATAGTTGAAAGTAGGTGTTCATATACCTTTAAAAAAAACATTAATGATAAGTTTGGATGTTTACTGTAACCTTTCATATTTGACATTTAAGGAATAGTTAAATTGTTGGAAAAATGTGAGGATGGATGGAGTTAAATTTATTTTTTTCATACATTAATTTGGTGTTACTTAGTCTTGATTTTAAAATTAGATTATTATTAGGATTAGTGTTTAGTTTTTGGGTTTTTATAAAACTAAGTTTTCGTTGTTTTTCAGGGATATTTGCTTGAAATCCGGCCATGAATTGTTGAATCTGGAAAAACATAGAACAATTAGACAATGCCTTTATAAAATGATATAAAAAAATTATGATGATGATAATGATGAAGATATTAACATCTATTGAGACCAATCACCATATTACAAGATCACTATCCTTTTGTTAAGTTAGAAGGTTGGTGTTGAGCAATCTGGATGCTGTGGAGCTGGAGGATTCTTCAAATCCAACCACTCAAGAATCACCAAATGGTTTTTTAGTTGTGGTGGGGGCACGAACACAAAAGCAGAACTCTTGGGGCTTTGGACCACCCTCTATTTAGCTACATCGTGGTCTATTAAACACTTATTAGTTTTGGGTGACTCGAGAGTTGTCATCGATTGGATCAATCATAAATCCAATCTCTACTCTGTCCACATAGAATGCTGGAAACTAAAAACTCTGGTGCTGTCCAAACTCTTTGCCGACATCAAATTTCAACACTTTCCGAGAGCCCACAATTGCGAGGCGGACGCACTCTCTAAGAGAGCACTCAAGGATGAGGCAGGGAGACTCTCCATTTTCCATAGTGACGACGGAGTTGACAGTCCCATGACCCATCTAAACTTATTTTGATCATGGTTGGCAACATTTTTGGTTTTGGAATGTTCTTATGCTGCCCATATACTTATTGTGATAGCGGTGTGATTTTGTTTTGATCCACGGAGCCGATATACTCGCTATTGTGATGGTCGTGTATATGATTTGATCCACTGACCGGAGATACTGTATTTTCATTGTCTGCTGGTGCGCCTGTAAATGAGTTTATACAATTTATAAATTCGAGACAATTTTTTCCTGGAAAAAAAAAAGTTAGAGAGTTGGTATTGTGACCAATCTTTTGAAATTAAGATTTTATGTGTGTATACCTTGAATATTATAAGAGAATTTATTTTTTACCTTCAACTCAAAATAAAAGAAAAAATAAATATAAATCAAATCCAATATAATGATATAAAAAGATAATATTTTACATCACATTAAATTTTTAATCTATATTAATATTATTTGATATTTTTAATATATATATAAATTGAAAATGGTGTTGAGTGGAATGTTTAAAAACTTGATATTAAAAATAAAAAAAACATTGAAGACAAAGAAAATGAAAAATGTTCATATGGAACAAAATCTCTAACATAATAAACCTCTCACATTACATTAAAACTTGAGTTAGGTTTTCAAGGTTCATTTAGTAAATCAATATTTCTTGGTAGTAAATCAATATTTCTTGGTTTCTTAACTGTTGTCCTTTCGCATGTTGAGTTGATTGATGTGGAATCTCTCTACTATAGAGATTGGACAAGGGATGGGACAATACAAGGAAGGAAAGAAGAAAAAGGTAATCCAATGTTGTACACTTCGTTTTATTTTCTTTCATTCACCAATACATAATTGTTAAGAGTGAATACTTCGTTCTACCCTTAAAATGAGTTTTTATTTTCTTTCATTCACCAATACATAATTGGTAGGAGTGAATACTTCGTTCTACCCTTAAAATGAGTTTTTGGAATAAAATTTGTAAAGCTCTAGAAGTGTACTTTGTTTCTACTTATATAATTGTGAGAAAATCCTAAAGGACCAACACCACCCTGGGCCCTCTGGAAGGGTACTTTGTTTCCACTTCTACAATTGTAAAAGAATCCTAGAGCTTTCTAGGACCAACAGCAACATGGTCCCATGAAAGGGTACTGTGTTTCCACTTACAATTGTAAGAGAATCCCAGAGCTTTCTAGGACCAACACTAACATGGGCCCTTTTGTACTGCCCTTTATACAATTATCAATTCAACTTTTCCCTTCCAATTGGTACATTAGAATAGACAAGACATGAGAAATCAAGACATATTTTTAAATTGTATTTTTCTAACCTTTGCCACATGGTATTGTTCCATACATTGCACATAGCCATGGTTTTATATGATAGTAACCTTACCTAGGTGTCCACTAAAACTATGGGGATGATGGCCATATGTATATCTTCCACAGTTTGTAGGGCGTGCTCAAGATATTGAGATTCTCCCCCGCAATGGCAGACACTCATAATACTTTGGCATCAACTCTTTTTTTAAGAGATGCATTCATGGAGAGTTGTACAATGTTTTTTCAATCCCCTACGTCATCGCTTATTCATATTAATACTTATATAGGTTCTAGTTATAAATTAATATTATGCTAGTTTTAGTTTATTTTTTACCACACAATTATCCTATTATAAGCTGTCCACGAGGGATGATGGAAAGTGCTTTAGTGCATTGAGTTTTTAATGTGAACATTGTAGTATACTTTATATATGGTTATTGATAAGTTCTAGATTTTGGGATAATTTGGAAACAACTTTACCTTGGATTATTCATATTAATACTTATATAGGTTCTAGTTATAAATTAATAATATGTTAGTTTTAGTTAACTTTTTACCACACAATTATCCTATTATAAGTTGTCCACGAGGGATGATGGAAAGTGCTTTAGTGCATTGAGTTTTTAATGTGAACATCGTAGTATACTTTATATATGGTTATTGATAAGTTCTAGATTTTGGGATAATTTGGAAACAACTTTAACTTGGGAATCCTATTATAAGTTGTCGAGGAGGGTTGATGAAAAGTGTTTTAGTACATTGAGTTTATAATGTGAATATTGTAGTATATTTTATATATAGTTATTAATAAGGTTTAGATTTTGGGATAATTTGGAAACAACTTTAATTTGAGAATGTAGAATTGGATGTACATAAGGGGTTTCTAGAGATTTTGGACATTGAGTGGTGTGGTCGTGTGATAGCTCAACAATTGGACTACCTGGGGATTTCTTTCAGGTGTACTTTTTGTCGGAGAATAGGTCATCTACGTAAAAATTGTTCTGGTTTTGTTATTGAGGAGGAATCAGAGTCTTCTATGCTCCGGAAATTTTCTTTATGCGACTCTCCGGAGATCACCTCCACTTAGTGTGAGGAAGAGCTTAGGATGACAAAAGATTTGGACTCATCAGATCGACTGGATACACTAGTGGGTAAGTTAAAAAAATTATGTCCTACTTTCTATTCGACCTTGTCTACCTTAGAAGTGGATACCCTAAATCACTCTACTATTGTGGTTAGTGATGTTGTACCATATCCTTTTTTACCATCAAATGAGGCATTGGTTTTGGGGGATAATTTGAAACAGGGATGTGAGGACACTAAAGTGGCCAAGGGGTGTACTACAATGCCTTCTAGTGATTGTAGACAAGACTCGATGGGGAGCTCTTTTTTTCTAGAGAAACGGGCTAGGGACTCTCAAGGGGAAAGGTAGGTGAAGGATGGGGTGACTTCCTTGGGAGATGTCCTTGACTCTTTGCTTCCAACCTTTTGTGGTCAACAGACTACCTTTGTTTTGCCCTTATACTAGGGTCGGGTAGCAGTAAGTCATGAGGAAGGTAGCACACTTGGTCTGATGGATGGGAGGACTTAAAACTGCCATGCATAGGCTGTTAAATTTTTTCTAGGGACAAGTGGTTTGAGGTTATATCTCTCACCTTTAAAAACCAGAAGTGCTCGACGTAAAGCAAAAGAAAAATATTTCTCGGGTTCTCAGCCGAACACAACTTTTATTGATCTTGGGGCTCTTAGAGGTATTAAAGCCCTATCCAGGGCCAAATAATGATCCTTCTCACACTCAACATAAGGGGAGTTGGAGGGACTCCCAAGTGTGTTGCCCTCCGTAGATTATTGTCAGCCTTGTTACTAGATATAGTCTTCTTCCAAGAAACCCTGGTGGAAGATCATAAATCTTGAGCCTTTGTTAGTACTCTTCGACCAGACTGGATGGTTTGTGTTGTTAGTTTGGAGAGGAGATATGGGGGTCTTTGTGTTGCATGGGACCCACTTAAATTTACACTTTCTCCCTTTTTAAGTGTTTGTGGCATTTTGTTGATAGGTGCTCTTCTTGAAGAAAATCTCCCAGTTACTTTGATTAATTGCTATGGACCGTGCACAGATTGCAAAACTTTCTTGGACAGCATGGTAATCAATGGATTGATGGACTACAAAAACTTAATTGTAGAAGGTGATCAAATTTTATTGTTTCAGCAGGTGAAGTGTGGGTGGGAAAAGCTCGTTTAGATCCTTTGGTGTGGTACTTTAAAGAAATCTTTCATGAAAAAAGGCTAGTATATATAACTCATATTGATTGTGGGCCTATGTGGCGCAATGGAAGAAGTGGGAGGGAGGAAATATAAAAAAGATTGGACAGGATCTATATGGTTGAGGATTTACTCAACGTGGTTGGGAGACATCGGTCTTGGGTAGTTACGTCTTTCATCTCAGATCATGCTCTTGTACTACTTCGGTTAGACAATTGTGTTAGAAGGGTTACCTTCCTTTCAAACTGAACCCATGTTGGTTGGGGGAAGAGGGTTTCAGAGAAATAGTCCTTGAGGTTTGGAATTCGATTGTTTTTGTGGGAGAATCCTCAGCTAAAAAAAGACTTGTCTGGAAGTTAAAAGTCCTGAAGAATAGAGTGAAAGCATGGGGTATTGAACTGAAGCATAAAAAATTACAGGAACTTGAAATCTTAGAGGATAAATCAAGGAGGGCTTACCATTTGAAGGCACACAGGTTGGATTTAGGGGACAACAGTTTACAATTCAAACTTCTCGAGAAAAAAAGAAGCAAGATTCTCTTGGCAGAGGAGGAACTGTGGACACAAAGAAGCAGAGCAATTTAGCTTAAAAAAGGTGATCAGAACACCAATTTTTTTCACTAGTATGTGAACCATAGGCGAAATCACAAAGCTATCTGGGATATTAAGGATGAAGATGATAACCTTCACTCGGGACATGAGGCATTGATAACTGGAGTGGATTGACATTTCAAATAGTCTTATTTTGATATGTGACAGAACTTGATCTTGGAACAGGTGAGCACAGTCCAACTTTTTCCCTGTTACATTGAGGAGGTAGAGTGCTTAGCCTTAGAAGGGTCTTTCTCAAAAGAATAAATCTAGGGTGTTCTTAAGGGCTTCGCAAAGGACAAAAGTCTTGGTCTTGATGGTCAGAATGCATAATTCTTCTTACTTTACTTTGATCTAGTGGGGGGTGATCTTTGTGAGGTTGTGAGGGAGTCAAGGAGGGAGGGCACTATGGAAAGATCTTTAAATTCTACCTTTATAACCCTCATTCTGAAGGTGAGCATGCCCTCTTCTTTTGGGGATTTCAGGCCTATTGTCCTGTGCAATTTGGCTTATAAGATTATAACAAAGGTTTTAGAAAACACGCTTAAGTCGGTTCTCTATAAGACACGTTATGGGGATCAACTGAGTTTTTTAAAGGGTAGACATATGCTGGATGTTGTTGGAAAAGCTCAGGAATGTCTTCACAACATCAAAATGAAAAATATGAAGGCTATTATTTTAAAACTTGACTTGAAGAAGGCTTATGATTGTGTTAACTGGGATTTCCTCTGATTGATCTTGCTCCATACTGGTTTTGGACTGATGCTTACAAACTGGATTATGTGATGTGTTATGACTGCAACTTACTATGTATTGATCAATGGGGGTCCTACTCTTTTTTTTCAGAGTGGGCGTGGACTCGGGAAAGGGTTCCCTTTATCTCCTCTTCTTTTTATTTTAGTGATGGAAGCCCTCTGTCTACTTCTAAAAAAGGCACAATTAGATGGGGTTATCACTGGTGTAAAGGTTTCTCGCACACAGAAGATCCTCAACCTATTATTTGTGGATGATGTACTCATTATGACTAAATCTTGCTTAAGGGAATGGAAGGATATATAATCTATTATGTCTATCTTTTTTCATGCTTCTGGTCTCTGTATCAATCCTCTTAAGTTTGCATTCCATTATTCCAGTCTGTTAGGGGTTGATGTCTTGTCACTAAATGTTATATTTCCTTACAAGTTTGTGGATATCTCGGAAGGGTTCAGGTACTTGGGCTTTTTTCTTAAACCTACAAATTATAGAGTTGTTGATTGGTGATGGATTTTACACAAATACGAGAAGAGGATTAGACTCTAGTGCTATTGTTGGCTCTCCTTGGGAGGATGGTATATTCTCGTCAAGTCTGTGCTAGAAAGTCTATCGGTCTATTGGTTGATGGTAGCTATTATTCTGACCATTGTTCTGAGCAGGATTAGAGAGTTGATGTTTAACTTCTTGTGGTCCGGGAGAGGGACAAAGGATCAGATTCACCTCTATAATTGGGAGTCTATTGTCAAACCAAAATCACAAGGTGGATGGGGGATAAAGAATCTTCCTCTGTTCAACAAAGCGCTTGTTGCAAATACATTGTGGCGCTACTTGATGGAAGATGGCCTTTGGCATAGAATTCTACTGGATAAGTACTTGCATTCTCTCACTGTAGAGGCCTAGTTTAGGTCTAATACAAAGCTATCATGAAATGTATCAATCTTATGGCGTAGCTTGGTTAAGTCTGTGGAGGTTATTACACACTGGTTGGCTTGGAACCCGAGGTCAGGGAACTCGATTCGTATTGGTGAGGATATGATCCTCGGCCTTGACATTGATTCATGGTTATCTCCCTCTTTGATTACAACTCTTAGGGGGGAAGGTATATACTTACTTTACCATGCTAGGGATTTAGTAGGGTCTTGAGGTGTTCTGGCTCAGTGGATTTCAAGGGAAATGTTGGTCCTTTTAGGCACAGAGGCGGAGGATTGGGAGCGTTTCTGCAGTTCCTTAGTAGCTCCAGGCATTGATCTATCAAATAGATCTGATACTCTGATTTGGACTGGGGGTGACCGATCAGATTCTATCTCTGTAAGAAATGCTTATGTGGCTCTTGCTAGCTCTCTCCGGGGTTATAGTAATTGTTGGTGGCATCGAATAATTTGGTCTTGGGAACTTGGGACAAAGATAAAATTGTTTACATGGCTATTGATGGAAGATAGGATCTTAACTTGGGATACCCTTCAGTGAAGGGGTTGGCATGAGCCAAGCTCTTGTGGCCTATGTGCACATGAGGCAGAGACAACATTGCATCTTATGAAACATTGCAGTTACACTCAACAGGTTTGGTCCCATGTGACACGTACTCTTAAATTAAACTCCAGAAGAGGGGGAGCCACGCTACATGATTGGTTTATTGGTTAGTCAAATTCATGTACTTCTCTCCCACACTTTCCAGCCATAATTTGTTGGAATATCTAGCTGGAGCGCAACAAGGTACTTTGAAGCTAGTCGGCCTTCAACAAATTTGGTCAAACAAAGAATAATTGGTTGCATGGACTTCCCTCGGACTAGAAGCATTCTTGCTCGATTACCTCGCCTTCCTCCAATCCTTCTTGGGGAAAAACAACAGGTTGTTTCGATGGAGTTTCCTAGGATCGAGGTTTAAAAAGTGGTGTTGGAGGTGTTCTTAGGATGGATGAACATACATAATTAAGTTTGACACTAAATTGTGGACCGGGTTCAAATAATAGAGTTGAGATTTTGGGGATTTGGGTTCTTCTTACAGTTGCATATCACCTCCATATTCAAGAACTTCAATTTTTCGGTGACTTGAAAATTGTTATCGATTGGTTAAATCAAAGGGGGAATCTTCAGATTCTCAATCTACACTATTGGAAAGAGAGGATTTTAGAACTTGTGAAAGGTTTCAGGTCTCTTAGCTTCACTCATATCTTCAGAGAGTTCAACCAACATGCGGATACACTATCAAAAAAGGATATGGACCTTCAGGAGGGTAAAGTATTTTACTGTCAGGTAGTGGACGGTCACCATGGACCTTATTTGTCTCTCAAGCTCTAGTAAAGGTCATATTGTCAGACTGTCTCGCTTCACTATCTTTTTTGAACTCGAGTTTACTGTTGGAAGACTATTGTTGCATCTAGTGTATTTACTTATGTAGTTTTTTTTTGGAGAAGTTGGGGTGGTTTGGTGTTTTGTTGTTATTTTTGCCTCCTTTAATTATGGTTGTTGGGAGCTGGAATGGATCAGAATTCCTTCTTTGACTGAATACTTTGTATGTAAACTTTTATATTTAATACAAGAGAAATTTTTTGTGGAAAAAAAAATTAATGGTTATAAGGAAGTGTGAAACATGTTGATGAAGGTGGGGAGTGAATGGTTATGATGGAAAGTGCTTTAGTGCATTGATTTTATAATGTGAACATTGTAGTATACTTTGAAATTTTGAAAGGAATTTTATTGCTCAAACACTCATAAGGGTGTAGGTGGGGTGGACAATGAAATTGTGTAGAGAACTTTATTCTCCCACTCCCACATTACACAACTTCACTCCCCACCATCACCATCACCCTCACCCTTATGGTGATTGTTACTTTGTAGTTAAATAGCACATTATGAACCTATTGATATTGCAAGGAAGGTATTGGGGTGGCAAGTGAGGGGGTTCATCATAGACCCCGAAGGGACAAATGAAGCTTATTATTCTTGGGGACTTGGTTTTACTTCCAACAATAGAGAAAAATCATATGCTATGTGTCAAGGACTCAAAATAGCAAAAGGCATGGACATGCAATCAATGGAAGTAATAAGAGACTCCAAAATTGTTATTAATCATATGGTGAACAATTCAACACTGAGAGACAATCCTCTAGCTTCAATATTGGAACAAAGTAGATATGTGGCTAGCTCCTTTTCTGACATCAAATTCTATCATGTCTTGCGAGATCATAATAGAGAAGCATATTGATGGGATAATCTTAGCACAAATCGAAAAGAGGGGGAGCTTATAGTTAACGACACATCAACTCATCAATCCATCCTCTAATCAATGTTTCATACCAAGACACATTTAATGATCTTAAGTCGTCACATGGAAAGTATCAATGGACTCATAAATTATCACATGGAATGTAATCTTGACTACCTCAACAAATATACAAGCAGTAATGTAAGGGACGAGAGTCTCTCGTTCACATGCCCTTTACATTAAATTCGCATTCTTATTACTTGTTATTCCTTACATCCCAGGCTCACTATGGGATAATTGTGATGATGTCTGGAAAGCACAAGGGGGATTTCAATCCTCTTTGCTAGGTAACAACCTTCATATCTCTTCATTTGGTGTTTGGTTTGTTTCTTTGTGCCAAGGAATTTCCAGGTGAACCACCTCCCTGGTGGATTATTAGCCTACAAGTAATCAAACAATTTCATGTCGGCGTTGAGCTTAGAAGCAATAGGTTAGACATGTATGTGGCTGTCGGTATTTTACAACAATTTAAATAGAGCTTTGGGAAGTGTTTTCATATTTTCAATATAGAACGCGGGAGAGCACAAAGTTCTCAAGATTTGAGAAGCGAGGTAGGTTCTAAAGGCAAGTTTGAGCACATTTCATTTGCAAAAGGCATTGGTTACATAGAGCATAAAATGGACTCCAAAGATATACAAGAAATATGTAGAGTCCGAAGAAGCCATAAGGAAAACATTCATTTTAACATGTCTTCACTCTTTAATCTTGCTTAAAAAAATCATGAAATTGAAATCCAAATTACAATGCATGTAGCAAAAATCATGGGGTCTTTGCCGGAATTGAATCTACAATTGGTAGTTTTGGAAGATGAATGAAACCTTCTTCAAAATTGGGCAATTAATATTTGTAGGGGTCAATAATCCATGGCCTCAAATCAAAGGATCACGACTAACTTGTCCAGGGGAGAGTTAAAGGAGCAAAATATCGTGTGTCAGTTTGACAAGAAAATGGTAACTATGAATCATGAAGTCGAACCAACAAGTATAGGTATGGATGATACTACTAGCCATTATGCTCATTGTTAGTTTTAATGATTTTTAGGACTAAAATAATATTAGGCATATTTTATAGAGTATATAGTATCAAGAAGCATTGGGTAATTTTGTATAAGGATAAATCCAATCTTTGTTTTGGGCTTGTAGTAGGATCCTTTGTGGATTGTGTAATTACTATTTTGAAATTCTCTAGAGTTATATAGTGGTGTATCCTCTGTTACAACATTTGTTGTAGCCTTTTATCAATATAATTTACCCAATTATTTTTTTAAAAAAATATTGCAAGGAAGGTATAGAGGTGGCAGGTGTAGGGGTGGGGTCATTCTAGATATTCAACGAACACATACGACCATGTTTGCTTGTGGTCTTTGTCATTCCACAAATAATGGGGCAAAGGCATGATCAATTATCCAAGGGCCAGAGCTCCTCCATGGTCTCAATTGAGATGAAGTCATTGTTATTGGGGACTCAACTATAATTATTGGAGCATTCAAATTTGCAAGATCTCCTAGCTCCCATAGGTTAACGAGCATTTATCAAAGAGTGTTTCTTCTTATGAATGCACTTCATGCAATATCCTTTCTCCAACTTAAAAGGAATTTGAACCCAAAAAATGATGGAATGACCAACAAGGGATCTTGTGAGCCTCAAGGCTGACTTTGGGCTATGTAACACCCCATATTTTGGCCTTAGGAAGTTAGAACTTTGATTTTACTCATCTTAGTAATTCATTGCTTAGTAACTATTTGGGATCAATTAGACCGACATAGCCATTTGAGATGTGTATATCTGCACCTATTTATGTGTTGCACAATGTTATTTTTTACTATTATGTGTTCATGATTATGATAGTTATGTGAATTGTTTAAACATGCAAATTTAAATGTGGAATTTCAATACATGGATACTAGTTCAAAATTGTGATATGAATGTCAATAAAAATATGGATTCTTGTATAAAATTTGTGATGTATCCACACGAATATGAATATTGGTAAGCTTACCTACAGGTCGATGAGTTATGTAATAACCAAATGACTATAGTGTTGAGGTAACCTAGATGTCGTAGACATTAGGAAGATAATGTGTACTATAAGTTTTACTTATGATTTCAAATATTGTTATGATCTGTGGTAAGTGTGTTTTTTACAAGATGCACAACTTTCCCAGAGTGGTTGTTCAATTACATGACTCTAAGAACAATAGTTGCATAGTATGACTTGATCTAGGGTGTTGACCCTAGTTCTATTAGGAAGGATGGAGGTATTTC
>ML780308.1:998407-1010604 GCA_009831015.1 Picea engelmannii
TAGTAAATCAATATTTCTTGGTTTCTTAACTGTTGTCCTTTCGCATGTTGAGTTGATTGATGTGGAATCTCTCTACTATAGAGATTGGACAAGGGATGGGACAATACAAGGAAGGAAAGAAGAAAAAGGTAATCCAATGTTGTACACTTCGTTTTATTTTCTTTCATTCACCAATACATAATTGTTAAGAGTGAATACTTCGTTCTACCCTTAAAATGAGTTTTTATTTTCTTTCATTCACCAATACATAATTGGTAGGAGTGAATACTTCGTTCTACCCTTAAAATGAGTTTTTGGAATAAAATTTGTAAAGCTCTAGAAGTGTACTTTGTTTCTACTTATATAATTGTGAGAAAATCCTAAAGGACCAACACCACCCTGGGCCCTCTGGAAGGGTACTTTGTTTCCACTTCTACAATTGTAAAAGAATCCTAGAGCTTTCTAGGACCAACAGCAACATGGTCCCATGAAAGGGTACTGTGTTTCCACTTACAATTGTAAGAGAATCCCAGAGCTTTCTAGGACCAACACTAACATGGGCCCTTTTGTACTGCCCTTTATACAATTATCAATTCAACTTTTCCCTTCCAATTGGTACATTAGAATAGACAAGACATGAGAAATCAAGACATATTTTTAAATTGTATTTTTCTAACCTTTGCCACATGGTATTGTTCCATACATTGCACATAGCCATGGTTTTATATGATAGTAACCTTACCTAGGTGTCCACTAAAACTATGGGGATGATGGCCATATGTATATCTTCCACAGTTTGTAGGGCGTGCTCAAGATATTGAGATTCTCCCCCGCAATGGCAGACACTCATAATACTTTGGCATCAACTCTTTTTTTAAGAGATGCATTCATGGAGAGTTGTACAATGTTTTTTCAATCCCCTACGTCATCGCTTATTCATATTAATACTTATATAGGTTCTAGTTATAAATTAATATTATGCTAGTTTTAGTTT
The DNA here is from genome assembly GCA_009831015.1 of Picea engelmannii. Classification (NCBI taxonomy): domain Eukaryota; kingdom Viridiplantae; phylum Streptophyta; class Pinopsida; order Pinales; family Pinaceae; genus Picea; species Picea engelmannii. The sequence goes on from ML780308.1 coordinate 999,381, forward strand.
ATTTTTTACCACACAATTATCCTATTATAAGCTGTCCACGAGGGATGATGGAAAGTGCTTTAGTGCATTGAGTTTTTAATGTGAACATTGTAGTATACTTTATATATGGTTATTGATAAGTTCTAGATTTTGGGATAATTTGGAAACAACTTTACCTTGGATTATTCATATTAATACTTATATAGGTTCTAGTTATAAATTAATAATATGTTAGTTTTAGTTAACTTTTTACCACACAATTATCCTATTATAAGTTGTCCACGAGGGATGATGGAAAGTGCTTTAGTGCATTGAGTTTTTAATGTGAACATCGTAGTATACTTTATATATGGTTATTGATAAGTTCTAGATTTTGGGATAATTTGGAAACAACTTTAACTTGGGAATCCTATTATAAGTTGTCGAGGAGGGTTGATGAAAAGTGTTTTAGTACATTGAGTTTATAATGTGAATATTGTAGTATATTTTATATATAGTTATTAATAAGGTTTAGATTTTGGGATAATTTGGAAACAACTTTAATTTGAGAATGTAGAATTGGATGTACATAAGGGGTTTCTAGAGATTTTGGACATTGAGTGGTGTGGTCGTGTGATAGCTCAACAATTGGACTACCTGGGGATTTCTTTCAGGTGTACTTTTTGTCGGAGAATAGGTCATCTACGTAAAAATTGTTCTGGTTTTGTTATTGAGGAGGAATCAGAGTCTTCTATGCTCCGGAAATTTTCTTTATGCGACTCTCCGGAGATCACCTCCACTTAGTGTGAGGAAGAGCTTAGGATGACAAAAGATTTGGACTCATCAGATCGACTGGATACACTAGTGGGTAAGTTAAAAAAATTATGTCCTACTTTCTATTCGACCTTGTCTACCTTAGAAGTGGATACCCTAAATCACTCTACTATTGTGGTTAGTGATGTTGTACCATATCCTTTTTTACCATCAAATGAGGCATTGGTTTTGGGGGATAATTTGAAACAGGGATGTGAGGACACTAAAGTGGCCAAGGGGTGTACTACAATGCCTTCTAGTGATTGTAGACAAGACTCGATGGGGAGCTCTTTTTTTCTAGAGAAACGGGCTAGGGACTCTCAAGGGGAAAGGTAGGTGAAGGATGGGGTGACTTCCTTGGGAGATGTCCTTGACTCTTTGCTTCCAACCTTTTGTGGTCAACAGACTACCTTTGTTTTGCCCTTATACTAGGGTCGGGTAGCAGTAAGTCATGAGGAAGGTAGCACACTTGGTCTGATGGATGGGAGGACTTAAAACTGCCATGCATAGGCTGTTAAATTTTTTCTAGGGACAAGTGGTTTGAGGTTATATCTCTCACCTTTAAAAACCAGAAGTGCTCGACGTAAAGCAAAAGAAAAATATTTCTCGGGTTCTCAGCCGAACACAACTTTTATTGATCTTGGGGCTCTTAGAGGTATTAAAGCCCTATCCAGGGCCAAATAATGATCCTTCTCACACTCAACATAAGGGGAGTTGGAGGGACTCCCAAGTGTGTTGCCCTCCGTAGATTATTGTCAGCCTTGTTACTAGATATAGTCTTCTTCCAAGAAACCCTGGTGGAAGATCATAAATCTTGAGCCTTTGTTAGTACTCTTCGACCAGACTGGATGGTTTGTGTTGTTAGTTTGGAGAGGAGATATGGGGGTCTTTGTGTTGCATGGGACCCACTTAAATTTACACTTTCTCCCTTTTTAAGTGTTTGTGGCATTTTGTTGATAGGTGCTCTTCTTGAAGAAAATCTCCCAGTTACTTTGATTAATTGCTATGGACCGTGCACAGATTGCAAAACTTTCTTGGACAGCATGGTAATCAATGGATTGATGGACTACAAAAACTTAATTGTAGAAGGTGATCAAATTTTATTGTTTCAGCAGGTGAAGTGTGGGTGGGAAAAGCTCGTTTAGATCCTTTGGTGTGGTACTTTAAAGAAATCTTTCATGAAAAAAGGCTAGTATATATAACTCATATTGATTGTGGGCCTATGTGGCGCAATGGAAGAAGTGGGAGGGAGGAAATATAAAAAAGATTGGACAGGATCTATATGGTTGAGGATTTACTCAACGTGGTTGGGAGACATCGGTCTTGGGTAGTTACGTCTTTCATCTCAGATCATGCTCTTGTACTACTTCGGTTAGACAATTGTGTTAGAAGGGTTACCTTCCTTTCAAACTGAACCCATGTTGGTTGGGGGAAGAGGGTTTCAGAGAAATAGTCCTTGAGGTTTGGAATTCGATTGTTTTTGTGGGAGAATCCTCAGCTAAAAAAAGACTTGTCTGGAAGTTAAAAGTCCTGAAGAATAGAGTGAAAGCATGGGGTATTGAACTGAAGCATAAAAAATTACAGGAACTTGAAATCTTAGAGGATAAATCAAGGAGGGCTTACCATTTGAAGGCACACAGGTTGGATTTAGGGGACAACAGTTTACAATTCAAACTTCTCGAGAAAAAAAGAAGCAAGATTCTCTTGGCAGAGGAGGAACTGTGGACACAAAGAAGCAGAGCAATTTAGCTTAAAAAAGGTGATCAGAACACCAATTTTTTTCACTAGTATGTGAACCATAGGCGAAATCACAAAGCTATCTGGGATATTAAGGATGAAGATGATAACCTTCACTCGGGACATGAGGCATTGATAACTGGAGTGGATTGACATTTCAAATAGTCTTATTTTGATATGTGACAGAACTTGATCTTGGAACAGGTGAGCACAGTCCAACTTTTTCCCTGTTACATTGAGGAGGTAGAGTGCTTAGCCTTAGAAGGGTCTTTCTCAAAAGAATAAATCTAGGGTGTTCTTAAGGGCTTCGCAAAGGACAAAAGTCTTGGTCTTGATGGTCAGAATGCATAATTCTTCTTACTTTACTTTGATCTAGTGGGGGGTGATCTTTGTGAGGTTGTGAGGGAGTCAAGGAGGGAGGGCACTATGGAAAGATCTTTAAATTCTACCTTTATAACCCTCATTCTGAAGGTGAGCATGCCCTCTTCTTTTGGGGATTTCAGGCCTATTGTCCTGTGCAATTTGGCTTATAAGATTATAACAAAGGTTTTAGAAAACACGCTTAAGTCGGTTCTCTATAAGACACGTTATGGGGATCAACTGAGTTTTTTAAAGGGTAGACATATGCTGGATGTTGTTGGAAAAGCTCAGGAATGTCTTCACAACATCAAAATGAAAAATATGAAGGCTATTATTTTAAAACTTGACTTGAAGAAGGCTTATGATTGTGTTAACTGGGATTTCCTCTGATTGATCTTGCTCCATACTGGTTTTGGACTGATGCTTACAAACTGGATTATGTGATGTGTTATGACTGCAACTTACTATGTATTGATCAATGGGGGTCCTACTCTTTTTTTTCAGAGTGGGCGTGGACTCGGGAAAGGGTTCCCTTTATCTCCTCTTCTTTTTATTTTAGTGATGGAAGCCCTCTGTCTACTTCTAAAAAAGGCACAATTAGATGGGGTTATCACTGGTGTAAAGGTTTCTCGCACACAGAAGATCCTCAACCTATTATTTGTGGATGATGTACTCATTATGACTAAATCTTGCTTAAGGGAATGGAAGGATATATAATCTATTATGTCTATCTTTTTTCATGCTTCTGGTCTCTGTATCAATCCTCTTAAGTTTGCATTCCATTATTCCAGTCTGTTAGGGGTTGATGTCTTGTCACTAAATGTTATATTTCCTTACAAGTTTGTGGATATCTCGGAAGGGTTCAGGTACTTGGGCTTTTTTCTTAAACCTACAAATTATAGAGTTGTTGATTGGTGATGGATTTTACACAAATACGAGAAGAGGATTAGACTCTAGTGCTATTGTTGGCTCTCCTTGGGAGGATGGTATATTCTCGTCAAGTCTGTGCTAGAAAGTCTATCGGTCTATTGGTTGATGGTAGCTATTATTCTGACCATTGTTCTGAGCAGGATTAGAGAGTTGATGTTTAACTTCTTGTGGTCCGGGAGAGGGACAAAGGATCAGATTCACCTCTATAATTGGGAGTCTATTGTCAAACCAAAATCACAAGGTGGATGGGGGATAAAGAATCTTCCTCTGTTCAACAAAGCGCTTGTTGCAAATACATTGTGGCGCTACTTGATGGAAGATGGCCTTTGGCATAGAATTCTACTGGATAAGTACTTGCATTCTCTCACTGTAGAGGCCTAGTTTAGGTCTAATACAAAGCTATCATGAAATGTATCAATCTTATGGCGTAGCTTGGTTAAGTCTGTGGAGGTTATTACACACTGGTTGGCTTGGAACCCGAGGTCAGGGAACTCGATTCGTATTGGTGAGGATATGATCCTCGGCCTTGACATTGATTCATGGTTATCTCCCTCTTTGATTACAACTCTTAGGGGGGAAGGTATATACTTACTTTACCATGCTAGGGATTTAGTAGGGTCTTGAGGTGTTCTGGCTCAGTGGATTTCAAGGGAAATGTTGGTCCTTTTAGGCACAGAGGCGGAGGATTGGGAGCGTTTCTGCAGTTCCTTAGTAGCTCCAGGCATTGATCTATCAAATAGATCTGATACTCTGATTTGGACTGGGGGTGACCGATCAGATTCTATCTCTGTAAGAAATGCTTATGTGGCTCTTGCTAGCTCTCTCCGGGGTTATAGTAATTGTTGGTGGCATCGAATAATTTGGTCTTGGGAACTTGGGACAAAGATAAAATTGTTTACATGGCTATTGATGGAAGATAGGATCTTAACTTGGGATACCCTTCAGTGAAGGGGTTGGCATGAGCCAAGCTCTTGTGGCCTATGTGCACATGAGGCAGAGACAACATTGCATCTTATGAAACATTGCAGTTACACTCAACAGGTTTGGTCCCATGTGACACGTACTCTTAAATTAAACTCCAGAAGAGGGGGAGCCACGCTACATGATTGGTTTATTGGTTAGTCAAATTCATGTACTTCTCTCCCACACTTTCCAGCCATAATTTGTTGGAATATCTAGCTGGAGCGCAACAAGGTACTTTGAAGCTAGTCGGCCTTCAACAAATTTGGTCAAACAAAGAATAATTGGTTGCATGGACTTCCCTCGGACTAGAAGCATTCTTGCTCGATTACCTCGCCTTCCTCCAATCCTTCTTGGGGAAAAACAACAGGTTGTTTCGATGGAGTTTCCTAGGATCGAGGTTTAAAAAGTGGTGTTGGAGGTGTTCTTAGGATGGATGAACATACATAATTAAGTTTGACACTAAATTGTGGACCGGGTTCAAATAATAGAGTTGAGATTTTGGGGATTTGGGTTCTTCTTACAGTTGCATATCACCTCCATATTCAAGAACTTCAATTTTTCGGTGACTTGAAAATTGTTATCGATTGGTTAAATCAAAGGGGGAATCTTCAGATTCTCAATCTACACTATTGGAAAGAGAGGATTTTAGAACTTGTGAAAGGTTTCAGGTCTCTTAGCTTCACTCATATCTTCAGAGAGTTCAACCAACATGCGGATACACTATCAAAAAAGGATATGGACCTTCAGGAGGGTAAAGTATTTTACTGTCAGGTAGTGGACGGTCACCATGGACCTTATTTGTCTCTCAAGCTCTAGTAAAGGTCATATTGTCAGACTGTCTCGCTTCACTATCTTTTTTGAACTCGAGTTTACTGTTGGAAGACTATTGTTGCATCTAGTGTATTTACTTATGTAGTTTTTTTTTGGAGAAGTTGGGGTGGTTTGGTGTTTTGTTGTTATTTTTGCCTCCTTTAATTATGGTTGTTGGGAGCTGGAATGGATCAGAATTCCTTCTTTGACTGAATACTTTGTATGTAAACTTTTATATTTAATACAAGAGAAATTTTTTGTGGAAAAAAAAATTAATGGTTATAAGGAAGTGTGAAACATGTTGATGAAGGTGGGGAGTGAATGGTTATGATGGAAAGTGCTTTAGTGCATTGATTTTATAATGTGAACATTGTAGTATACTTTGAAATTTTGAAAGGAATTTTATTGCTCAAACACTCATAAGGGTGTAGGTGGGGTGGACAATGAAATTGTGTAGAGAACTTTATTCTCCCACTCCCACATTACACAACTTCACTCCCCACCATCACCATCACCCTCACCCTTATGGTGATTGTTACTTTGTAGTTAAATAGCACATTATGAACCTATTGATATTGCAAGGAAGGTATTGGGGTGGCAAGTGAGGGGGTTCATCATAGACCCCGAAGGGACAAATGAAGCTTATTATTCTTGGGGACTTGGTTTTACTTCCAACAATAGAGAAAAATCATATGCTATGTGTCAAGGACTCAAAATAGCAAAAGGCATGGACATGCAATCAATGGAAGTAATAAGAGACTCCAAAATTGTTATTAATCATATGGTGAACAATTCAACACTGAGAGACAATCCTCTAGCTTCAATATTGGAACAAAGTAGATATGTGGCTAGCTCCTTTTCTGACATCAAATTCTATCATGTCTTGCGAGATCATAATAGAGAAGCATATTGATGGGATAATCTTAGCACAAATCGAAAAGAGGGGGAGCTTATAGTTAACGACACATCAACTCATCAATCCATCCTCTAATCAATGTTTCATACCAAGACACATTTAATGATCTTAAGTCGTCACATGGAAAGTATCAATGGACTCATAAATTATCACATGGAATGTAATCTTGACTACCTCAACAAATATACAAGCAGTAATGTAAGGGACGAGAGTCTCTCGTTCACATGCCCTTTACATTAAATTCGCATTCTTATTACTTGTTATTCCTTACATCCCAGGCTCACTATGGGATAATTGTGATGATGTCTGGAAAGCACAAGGGGGATTTCAATCCTCTTTGCTAGGTAACAACCTTCATATCTCTTCATTTGGTGTTTGGTTTGTTTCTTTGTGCCAAGGAATTTCCAGGTGAACCACCTCCCTGGTGGATTATTAGCCTACAAGTAATCAAACAATTTCATGTCGGCGTTGAGCTTAGAAGCAATAGGTTAGACATGTATGTGGCTGTCGGTATTTTACAACAATTTAAATAGAGCTTTGGGAAGTGTTTTCATATTTTCAATATAGAACGCGGGAGAGCACAAAGTTCTCAAGATTTGAGAAGCGAGGTAGGTTCTAAAGGCAAGTTTGAGCACATTTCATTTGCAAAAGGCATTGGTTACATAGAGCATAAAATGGACTCCAAAGATATACAAGAAATATGTAGAGTCCGAAGAAGCCATAAGGAAAACATTCATTTTAACATGTCTTCACTCTTTAATCTTGCTTAAAAAAATCATGAAATTGAAATCCAAATTACAATGCATGTAGCAAAAATCATGGGGTCTTTGCCGGAATTGAATCTACAATTGGTAGTTTTGGAAGATGAATGAAACCTTCTTCAAAATTGGGCAATTAATATTTGTAGGGGTCAATAATCCATGGCCTCAAATCAAAGGATCACGACTAACTTGTCCAGGGGAGAGTTAAAGGAGCAAAATATCGTGTGTCAGTTTGACAAGAAAATGGTAACTATGAATCATGAAGTCGAACCAACAAGTATAGGTATGGATGATACTACTAGCCATTATGCTCATTGTTAGTTTTAATGATTTTTAGGACTAAAATAATATTAGGCATATTTTATAGAGTATATAGTATCAAGAAGCATTGGGTAATTTTGTATAAGGATAAATCCAATCTTTGTTTTGGGCTTGTAGTAGGATCCTTTGTGGATTGTGTAATTACTATTTTGAAATTCTCTAGAGTTATATAGTGGTGTATCCTCTGTTACAACATTTGTTGTAGCCTTTTATCAATATAATTTACCCAATTATTTTTTTAAAAAAATATTGCAAGGAAGGTATAGAGGTGGCAGGTGTAGGGGTGGGGTCATTCTAGATATTCAACGAACACATACGACCATGTTTGCTTGTGGTCTTTGTCATTCCACAAATAATGGGGCAAAGGCATGATCAATTATCCAAGGGCCAGAGCTCCTCCATGGTCTCAATTGAGATGAAGTCATTGTTATTGGGGACTCAACTATAATTATTGGAGCATTCAAATTTGCAAGATCTCCTAGCTCCCATAGGTTAACGAGCATTTATCAAAGAGTGTTTCTTCTTATGAATGCACTTCATGCAATATCCTTTCTCCAACTTAAAAGGAATTTGAACCCAAAAAATGATGGAATGACCAACAAGGGATCTTGTGAGCCTCAAGGCTGACTTTGGGCTATGTAACACCCCATATTTTGGCCTTAGGAAGTTAGAACTTTGATTTTACTCATCTTAGTAATTCATTGCTTAGTAACTATTTGGGATCAATTAGACCGACATAGCCATTTGAGATGTGTATATCTGCACCTATTTATGTGTTGCACAATGTTATTTTTTACTATTATGTGTTCATGATTATGATAGTTATGTGAATTGTTTAAACATGCAAATTTAAATGTGGAATTTCAATACATGGATACTAGTTCAAAATTGTGATATGAATGTCAATAAAAATATGGATTCTTGTATAAAATTTGTGATGTATCCACACGAATATGAATATTGGTAAGCTTACCTACAGGTCGATGAGTTATGTAATAACCAAATGACTATAGTGTTGAGGTAACCTAGATGTCGTAGACATTAGGAAGATAATGTGTACTATAAGTTTTACTTATGATTTCAAATATTGTTATGATCTGTGGTAAGTGTGTTTTTTACAAGATGCACAACTTTCCCAGAGTGGTTGTTCAATTACATGACTCTAAGAACAATAGTTGCATAGTATGACTTGATCTAGGGTGTTGACCCTAGTTCTATTAGGAAGGATGGAGGTATTTCCCATCGAGTACCCCATTAACTCTAGTTGTATCAAGAGGGGTGGAGGTATTTCCCATTGTTTATCTTCCAAAACCTGGAGTCATGGGAGGGTTGTGTTAAGAAATACTCCACTAGATGTGTGATGGCGACTGTTAGTTTCCTTTGGGGAAGCTTGTTCAAAATAGTGACACTTTCTCTTATGGGTTCTATATGGAGTTAGGTCAATATAGTTGATTCTCCAACTCAGTCCAACAAAGAAAAGGATAAGATGTGGAAGATGGAAGTAGGGTAGGGAGGAAGAATGATTCGATGTTAGTTGATAATACTACTTAGGGATTAAATATACCACTCTTCTTTTCTCACATGGTTTCCACTATGTTTAAAACTGTCGTTTTTGTTCCTTTTTTATATTTTAAGTGGGATTATCAATTATTGATGAATTATTGCAATTTCATTCATTAAAATTACTGAATGATATGCATTTATTTGATTTGGTGTCCTGCATGCCTTGGTGTGATCATACAAGAACTATGGACTAGAAGTAGTAATTATTTATCATTAATACATGTGTAGGCTATGTATCTGCTACCTACACATACATACCCTACAAATGTACACTTGTACAATTAATTGATGTATTAACTAATTTTTAATTGTAACTAAAATTATATTATAAAAGGGGTTGTGCCAAGGCAAACAACAATATCAAAAGTCTTGTACAAAAAATTGGTGCAAGGCCTAAACATTCAACTGTAATCTGCATGGAATAGCATATAAACAGCTTCCTAAAAGACTTCCAAATAGCTTGACTACAAACTACTTTGGCATATTGTCTTAAAAGAAAAATGACTCTAAAGAACATCAATTATAAACTGACTCATGGAATTTGTCACGCCTTGGTGAGTTCCCATCCACTTCAATTGACACAATATCCCGACCATCTTAATATGCCTATGAGAGTCCATGACGAGAAACAACAGGGGTTTGGTTGTGTTAAAATAATGTAATTGCAAAGTGTATTCTTCTTATTATTTGATATATTATTCATTAGATCAATCACCATTGTGGATTGATCATGTTGGCTATTGTAAAAGGACCAAATCCCCTTTTGCGGATTGGTCATAATGTAATTGTAAAAGGCAAAAGAAGATGTCGGCCCCGAAATATAATAAAGGTGGTTATAACCACCCAGTTTGAGAAGTCATCCCTGCCAGTGAAGAGACACTTCACATGTGCCAGATTTGTATAAATAAGGAGGCTAGCGCCTCACTTAGACACACACCTCACTTGCTCATTGAGAGACAAGTTTCGGAATTGCAGTTGGAGAAGAGAGAGAGAGAGTGGCGCATCTTTGGGAGAGGATATTCTGTATTAGCTTGAGTTATCTCTTGGCATTGTATTGACTATCTATAATAAGGAAGTTTTGGTGGGTTTTCTTCCCCTAAAGGGTTTCCCAGGATAAATGTTGTGTCTCTTGTGATTGTGTATTTCTCAGTGATCTTGTGTTATGCTATTGTTATGTATTGAAATGCAAAGAACTATAATAATGGCTTAAACATTAACATGGTATCAGAGCCAAGCTGAAGAGAGCATCTTTCACAAGAGAAAAGTGAAAAATGTTACCGTTATCGTACATGAAAATTAGGGCTTTTTGTTGTTGAGGTATTTCAGCCCTAAAACCATCTAGAAAAGTGTGCCCTCCCCCAAGGATCATTTTGGCACCTTCAGCGCACCTTTTCAGTGGCTAGATCTCCTGAAAAGTGACACCCTAGTTTCACAAAGTACCAGAAAACCAGAAAACCAGAGTGCCAGAAGTACCAGAGTACTAGAAGTAACAGAAAACCAAAAGCACCAGTCCAAAAATCCACAAATCAAGTTTGAGGGGGTAAAAGTTGGATTTTCAAAAATCTGACTGCACCAGCTTACTCACCTCAGCTCAGCGCATCTATCCCTTGGATCAGAATTTCAAAATTCAAAGTTTTAAAAATTAGGGTTTCCTCATAAAACCCTAAGTTGCAGTTGCAGTTGCAATCTCAGAACCAGTTGCAGTTGCAACCGTACTACCAGTTGTTGTCACCCTTGAAGTTTTTAAGAGTTGGTAATGATTATCGTTGCTGCCAGATGGTGCCACCACCTGCAAATGCTATCAGAGGTATGTACTCACATATGTTTAAATGGTTAAACTTTAAAGAGTATTTGCAGGAGAAGGGATCTCTTGCCATAGATCCAAAAGGATCTCAAGATCCAACACATTCAGAGACATGATGCAACCTAGGTGTGATTATTCTGATATTCATCTATTTGTTATGACATTATTTTGATCAGTGTTGCATGTTGTAGCTATGACCATCATTCTAACCTTTGATCAAAATCTGAGTCAAGGTATTAGATGGATTAAAAGTTGAGATCATAGAACTTATCCTCTAACCCAACCTTC
>ML780308.1:1020609-1052186 GCA_009831015.1 Picea engelmannii
TACTCCACTTCCGGTTCCTTCTCGTCCTTGGGAAAGTATTTCTATGGACTTTGTAGGAGGTCTACCTATGTCTAGATGAAATCATGATTATCTTTATGTTGTGGTTGATCAATTTAGAAAAATGTGTATTTTGATGCCTTGTACGAAGCAGGTTATAGCTGAACAAATGACACAAATGTTCTTTCAAAATGTTTGGGTGCATTTTGGATTGCCTAAATCCATTATTTCTCATCGGGATTCTCGATTTGTTGGAAGTTTTTGGTTGAGTTTATGGGCACTCATGGACACCAAACTGAAAAAGAGCACATCTTTTCATCCGCAAACAGATGGTCAAACAGAAGTGGTAAATAGAATGGTGGTGCATCTTCTTTGTGCTTATTGCAACAAGCATCCTAAACTTTGGGATGAACATTTACACTACATTCAGCATGCTTACAATCGCGCTAAGCACTCTTCAACTCAAACGTCGCCATTTGAAGCATGTTTTGGCTATTTGCCCAAATCTCCTTTAGATTTTATCTTTGGGAAGGATATTGCTATTGATGGTCAATATGACATTGATAGGGTAGAAAAGTTCATTGAACAAATTCARTCGATACATCAAATGGTGCAAGAGCAGTTGGAAAAGAGTCAAGCCAAGTACAAGACGAGACATGACAAGCATCGTGTTGATCACAGTTTCCAAGTTGGAGATGAAGTTTGGCTTTACATCAGTAAGGAGAGGCTTAAAGGAGAAGGTTAAAAATTGAAACCAATTCAATATGGTCCTTTCAAGATTATTGACAAGATTGGTAGCAATGCCTTTCGTTTAGATTTGCCTCCTTATATGCAAATGTATGCAGTTGTTAATGTTGAGAATTTGAAATTGTATGATCCTCCTTTGATTGATGATCAAGGAGAGCATGTTCATATTCCTTCTATAGATGATTTTTCCCCAGAATATCTTACATAACTACATGAAGACACAATCCTTGACAGGAGAATGCGAACTTCAAAACGAGGAAATGTGGAGTATCTTAGAGTTGGTCTTAAAGGTACAAATCCAAGCAAAGCCAAGTGGATTGAGGTTGGAAAGGTGAGGGAGCTATACCCTCATCTTAAAATAGACTGAAAATAGTCTTTTGGAGGTCCAAAAGCTTTCCAATGGAGAGGTGTGATCCAGGGGATCAAATTTTGCTCAAAAATTCAAAGTGCTCGGAATCACTTCAAATTGAACGAGAGCACAGGCCTCATCATTACGAACCCAACGCAACTCGTTTGGGTTCAAACGGATGTTGGGAGCGAGAGATATCACGTTCTGTTCAAAATGACAAACATGCAAAAAAAAAGGGATGCTGACTGTATAGTCCGTACAGTCCGCACGACTGTTGACGTGGCAGTCCGTACGACACGTGGTAGGGTTGAGTGGCAGACAGTTGGTAGATGTGGATGAATGACATTGCGACATGTGGCAGTATTTGGTTGGTTGTACGGTGCCACGTGGCCTAGTCATGGGCTGCCACGTGGCACCTTGTTATTGGTTGTTGTATAAAAATTTATTGGAGTCCACCGGGTTCGACCCCGTGAACTCCACCCATGAATACAACCTTTGAAAAGTTTTCATTGCCAACGTGCCACACCATAATCCTTGTTATATATATGGTTTCATATTTATTTAAGTTTGATTTGTTATGTATTGGCGCGGGGGTCCGAGCTGGGGCTTAGCCCTAGCCCCTGGACGCATACATTGTTGTAATATGACCACATGTTATGCCATATATGCGCGTGCACTATTTGGTTTGAATTCAGTTCAACAGTTATACAAACGACCCGCCACTTGTTCTTTAACCATTGGCTTGTGGAAACGGGGGCCTATGTTTGCACTTGCGCGCGGTCATATGGGTCATACGACCATAGCCCTGGCGATTAGGGGCTAGGTGCGTCCGTAACTGCCATACAGTTTGCACGGTTTACGCAGTTGCGTCCGGTGCTAAGTTTTAATGCTTAAATATGCGTGTGCGCTAGGTTGAGCCAACAAGGGTGCGATTTGTAGATGCAGAGACAACAAGTTTGAAGGGGGACTTCCAGGAAGCCTATCTTCTTCAATTTTTGGCCAAACAAGGTGTCGAAAAAGCCTAGCTAGGGGTTTTTGGACGTTCTGAAGCCATTGGAGCAGTCTATTTGGAATTTTGAGCATTGTAAAGCACATTTTTGATCACTTTGAGCAAATAATACAAATGATCCATTGGAAGCTGGACCAGGAGATGTAGCCCAAGAGAGGGGTGAACTCCTTTATCATTTGTTGTGTTATGTGTTTTCTGTTCACTGTTATTGCTGCTATTTATATGCTTATTGAATGAGTAAATTCTATTAAATTTGTGTTGCAAAGTTGATCCATTTGCATTTTAACACATAAATTTTACTTGCAAATAATTTCAAGAATACAAGTCTTCTTCATTTTTAGATCATGCCTAAGGATGTGTTTTAATTCGTTCATGTCAGGCTCCATGTATATGATTGAATAAACTTATAAAATTCATGAACAACAATTGCCACCACACGTACTAGTTGAAACAGAGAGAAGGGAAGGAGCATATTCTTCAAAATCATGAACAAACTCTCTGTCCAAGAGAGCTTCATAGAAAATAGAGAAAATCCCACATTAACCATTCTAATACTCAAAAATAGACACACTTTTGGATACCAGAGAACTAGAAGAAATGCCAACGAAAATAATTTGAATAAAACATAAAGAGTTTATAGAGAAAATCTTGTAGAAAATGAACCTAGAGACCAAGGGTACCTAGTCCAAAGGAAAGAGACTTTTGAGATTGAACAAGAAACCATGAAACCCCTCCACCAAATACCACCATGCACTCTACTCCACAAAAAAAACCCTATCAACCACCTTCCCAGAACTCAAACCCATTGATCCATCCTTGAGGACCATTTATAATCCCATCCAGAGCCATGCCCCGAGGAAATTTAATTTCGCTCAAAATGGGTTGATTGTGCCCTTTATACTCAAGGCATATCATAGAAAAGATCATTTGAAGTGCTTGAAATTTAAACCTCTTGTCCTGCCACCCATATCTTCCCTTTAATGAATAAGACATGTTAAGGAATGGAGACAAAGGAGCGAACTCCATTTACTATGATTATGCCTTCATTTAAATCCGCTCCAAATTTGGCCTAACGATCCGCCAAGGGGTTTAAGTCTCTTTGATATGAATGATCCTATACTCTTCAAATTCCTTGAGGAGAGTTAAGATTCGAGAAAGGACACTTGCTAGCACATTGTTCCTCACCACTTGGCCTTTAACAAGGGTCTTTATCATTATCAAAGAATCACCAAAAATGATGATCGTCTTGATCCCTTAATCCATAGTGATATTAATACCCTTCCAAAGGGCATAGGATTCAATGATATTGTTGGATATGGTACCTAGACCCCAAGAAAAATGTGCAATGATATGACCTTCGGGATTACAAATAATCCCTCCCGTACCTACGTCACACCTAGGTTGTTCTAAGATGTTCCATCAAATAATAGTGCATTGGTTTTTTGTCAAGCTAACCAATCTTTGAACTCTTGCTCTAAAATTTTGATAATCCAGTTAGGCAAGGGGGAACTCACTCTTTTTTATGAAGGTTAGGGAATACCCAAATCAAGATTTCTCAACCATTGTTGTTCACGGGTTCCTAAGCCTTGTGTGCTCCTATCCTTTCTGGGGAGATGATAGGACATGTAATATTTAATTGTTTTTCTTGATTGAATATAACTCAAAAATCACTTGGAATATTTATAAGTGTCGTATGTGATATATTTCTTATCATATTTGTGCAAATAATATGTATATTTATAGGTATCATATTGGGATTTGTGATCATATTAATAGGGTTTGCCTAGGAGGATTCCAAACAATCCATAGATGATATATCACAAGGGAGTTTATCAATGTATATAATCCCGAGTACAAAAGAAAATGTGCATGTGTAGGTAACTTGTGAGGATGAATCACTATCTTCCCATTGTAAATGATATGGATTAGGTTGTAGTTCTATAAGAAAATGCAACTTACCAACTATGTGTTGTGCAATTAGGTTGTTTTTTAAGCCATTTTTTATTATGTGATAGATTGGTTTCTTATAATGAAGAGATTGTCTCAGTGAACATGGTTCTAATGACTTCCCAACAAAACAACACTATGAAGTTGTCATTTAACTCATTTTAAGGATGCGATTCACTATTTATTTGTATGGAAGGTGAGATCTTTATTCCTATTTTATATTATTTGTTATAATCAATGACTTCTTATTTTGTAGGATGGAACGCGAGTTTTATCGAGTTCTTACAATAATTGCCAAAAAAATCTAGAGGAAGAAAAATGGGTTAGAAGAAGGAGATTAAGAAGTTACAGAATAAGAATCATGGAGATGAGTGTGCTTCTTAGTTGGTGCAAGGATTGACATATCCTTTTATATTCCTAACTTGTTAAATGTAAATAATGAAGTGCTACATGTCTTATGAGCCTTCCTATACAAATTATGCACACTAAAAATCATTCTCCAATGTCTCAATACTTTGGAACTTGATCTCCTTCTAAAGATGTGAAAGTACCTTTCTCTGAAAATTGAGGACGAGGATTGCTACTTCATCTTTTACATTCAACATAGTGTAGAGCTAACTAAATTGTTGAATCTATTATTGCACCGACATATGAACTTGTTTTCATAACGTAAGCAATTTAATGCTCACGTCATGATTGTATGTTGTTAAATAGAAAGTACCTCATAATGCTTGTGTGATACGAGTCCATGTAGTGATTTGATTTTTATTTTGTTCTATGTTGATAACTAGTAGTTTGAAAATTCCCATGAGTTTCAACCTAGAAAAAATAACTTTCACAAAATATGAAAGATCGTTGGTTATATTCTCCTCCATTGTCTTATCTTAAACATTTCAAGGGTTAGTCGGATTGATTTCATCTAATGCTCTAAATTCCTTGAACTTTTAAAACACCCAACTCTTATTTTCAAGAAACACACCCAAGTGTACTTGGAAAAGTAAACATTGAAGGTCAATACATACCTTGCACCAGCTAGTGATGGTTTGTTTAGGGAATAAAGGTCAATATGGACAAGTTCTAGATGAGTCTTTGTTGTTAGGATATTTAGACACTTAGGAGTTAGTTAAGATCTACTTGGTCTAATGTGTCATTAGGTAAAAAAGTGTTTCTTTAGTATGCATTTTTAGTTTGGAAATCTGTAATGACCCTGCTTAAATAAATGTAAAGGATCATTAATTATAATTAAATTGATAATCTGATTGTCCTAAGATGTTAGCCAAACAATAATTGTTTCCTATATAATATCAACTAAATTAATTGTCATTAATTATTTGTTCATAATTGTCAATGGTTATTTAATTATTAATCAACTCTTTAATTATGTGAGTAAATAATTAATAGGGTTGATAATTTAATTTATTAAAACTTACGTATATGAGTGGGATAACAAACATTAAATAAAGGATAAGAAGCATTAAATAAATGGGATAAGATATTAGGTAGGGAATTGAATGAAAGGAAGAGTCGGTGAAAGGGGATAAGAGGGAGAGCCTTACGGGGAAGAGATTCATTCTACGGGAGTGGGGAATGAATTTTGGAGCTGGGGGATTGGCAGAGGGAAATTTGGAGTGGAATTGACACAGTGCACCGGGGGTTTGCTGGGGGTTTTGGGCACGGAGGGATAGGATATCCATTGATATCCTAGGGCTAGGGAGCTACCTAGTCGGCAGGGAGAACGGTTTTGGGTAGTGTTCTAAAGAAGCGGGAAGGAAGCAAGCAACGAGCAAATAATAGCATCAGGTTCAGGTAAGAATTATGCATTGTTTTGAATTAATTTGTTATTAAATTTTATTTTATTGACGAAATTGCATACAAATGAGTTAAATTAGTAAAATTTCTTGAATTTTACTACTAAGTAGGTTGTTTAAATTATTCGGCTATTACAAAATCTGACGATCACGATATGTTCCCAACATAGAGTGATCTGACGGTTCATATTCTCCTCGATCTTAATGGCCATTGATCTGTGGCTTAACACCCAATTGGTCCATGATCTCTATTTAAAAAGCATGGACAGTGATTTGTCGATGATCAATTGTGAGAAACTCTCTTGTAAAATCTCTGTGTAATCGTTTTCTTTTGCATTAATAAACTGCTCCAAGTGGCTGCATTGGCTGGGGCAGTGGATGTTTTCCCGTAGGGGTTTAACCACGTCAAAACATCGGTGTGTTGATCTTTGATCCAATTGTGTAAGTGGTTACTGAAGGTGTTCATCCTCTTTTGGAATACTTGTGTTGTCGAACATGGTATCTGAATTGTTTGAAGACCCACTCCTGTTGTAGATCGATATCGTGAAGCCGAGTTGCCTCATATCCATTTTCTGTCATTTTCGTACATTTATGGGCTGAGAGGGCTATTCCATTGCATTCGGAGCACTCGTTTCAGTCATGAACACTTTTTTTTCACTCGAAAAGGTTTATGTTTTCCCAATATATGACCATTTTAGTAAGATCCGGAGGTATAAAGCGTGAATACACATTTTTTAAATTTCTGCAGAGTATTATTTTTTGTTTTATTTCAGTTTTACACTATTTGTTTCCTGGTTGCTACTATTTTAGATCTGCGTATGCTCTTTGCCCCTTTCCATGTGCAATCTTGGCAAATCAGAAACATCTAGGAAAAGTTACATCTTCCGGGTAAGCTAATCGAGATCTAACCCTTGTTGTCATCGAGAAGCGAAATTGTTTTCTTGTGTGAAAAGAGTTATTTTTTAATAGAAACAACAACCCTCTTGCTAAAAAATACAATATGTTTTGCTAGCCCATTTGGTTAAAAGTTGTCTTATTAAGTAAGAGGTCTTGAGTTCAAGTCTCTCTTTTTGTTACTGTTTTTGAAAAAGTTCATGCTCCATTTTAAAGTGTATTTCACTTCAAGTATAAAAGTGAATCACTATAAGTAGCGTTAATACTTTATTTTAGTGTTATTTATGTTGCATGCAACTTTTCTTTTATAAAGTAACTTCATTGTAAAAGTGATCCTCACTTCTTTTTATAAAAGTGGTCCACTTCATAAAGCAACTTACATCACCACGTGGTCCTTTGGTTACCATTTATGCCTTTTTTTAAAAATGGCATAACTTTCACATCCAAAGTCCGTTTTTAGTGCCGTTTATTTAAAACCGCATAATTTTTCAAGATCTTTCCATCCAGATCATCAAATTCAGTTTCTAAATCCATATTATCTACATATTTAATATGGCTTCTTCCACTAATCTTTTGTGTACTAGCACCAACTACTTCCAATGGAAATCTCATATGGAGGATTTATTAAGAAGTAAAGGCTTGTATTAGATTACCTTGGGACGGGAAAAATAACCCATTGATGTTGATAATAAATTCAAAATGGGCTAATAGGAGTGACGAAGCACGTGGACTAATCAAAATGTCCATCTCTCCTGATTTAAGGTTCCACCTTAAAGAAATTGACGACCCCAATGAAGCTTGGGAAAAGATTGGAACTGTGTTTGGTAAACTCAATATTATTCGAGCACAACAATTAGAAAATCAAGTATTGACTTTAAATCCAAGTGATTTTTCTTGCATTGGAGACTATCTATCTAAGTTTAAAACACTCAAAATTTTATGTGAAGAATGTGAGATAAATATGGGGGAAGAGCATTGCATCTATATTATTCTCTCTAAGCTAGGTAGTGCATATTCTGTGTTTGTATCTACCTTTTATGCCATGAGAGAGGCTCTAGGCACAACTTATAAAAAAACCACTCTTGAGTCCTGTTGTGTTTCTTTGATTAGAGAGGAAGATAAGCTTGTACAACTTGGAGTGATCAACACTGCGAGTACCTCCAACAAAGCCTTAGTTGCCCAACAGAAAGATAAACCCAAGAATCCCAAGAAATAACATCCACGCTACAAAAACAAGCAGGATAAGGGTCCCAAACCTGCTCAGATAGCTTCAACTCCTAATGGTGACAAAGGAGCAAAATATAAAAGTAAGAAGACTGACAGGCATTGCAACTTTTGTGATAAACATGGTCATAATGAGTCCAAATGTTTCAAGAAGATGGAAGCTTTAGAAGCAACGATGAAGAAAAACAACATCAATATTGATTCTACTTCTTCTTCTTCTTCTCATGGACATGCACTTTCTGCTTCTGGTTTCTCCTTCAATACAACTTCTACTTCTTCTTCTAATGAGTGGCTTATTAATTCTGGAGAATATTATCATATGGATAAGGATAAATACATATTTTCTACTCTAAATGAATGTAACACCAAGAAAATATTTGTTGGTGATGATAGATCTCTTAGTGTTGTAGGATATGGAACAATTCAAGTAGATAATGGTCATTTCAATGATGTATTATGTGTTCCAAGTCTTTCTTGTAACCTTCTATCGGTATATAAAATCATTCATTCAGGTGAAGGTAAAACTGTAGAGTTTTCACTTCACCAAGCTGTAATCAAGGATCTAAAAGAACCTAAGCATGTTCTTGCAACTGGAATTGTTAATGATATTACCAGGTTGTACAAGTTTGACAACTTTGGGTCATCATCTTTTTCATCAGTTTTTGTTGCTCATAGCGATGACTTGAACAAAATTTGGCATGAACGGTTTGGTCATCTAAACTATTGCTCATGGCAGAAACTATGTAATCAACAGATGGTGACTGGTATTTCTCCTCTTTCATGTAGAGATGGTGTTTGTGCCGATTGTGTTCTCAGAAAACATCATCGGGACAATTTTGACAAACATGCCTCTTGGCATGCCTCAGGCCCTTTGCAACTTGTTCACAGTGATTTGTGTGGTCCACTTTCTTCTCCTTCTTTTTCTGGGTGCAAGTATTTCTTAACTTTCATTGATAACTTTTCCATACGTACTTGTGTTTACTTCTTAAAACTTAAGAGCGAAGTTTTTGACAAGTTTTTGGCCTACAAGGCCCTTGTAGAAAAGCAATCCGGACATCAAATTCAAAATTTAAGAAAAATCAATGGAGGCGAATATGTGAACAATAATTTTACAAGTTACTGCACTACACAGGGCATCCAAATGCAACACGCTGTTCCATATACACCACAAAAAAATGGTGTTGATGAGAGAAATAACCACACATTAAAAGAAATCGCTAATTGTATGATCCAATCTAAGGGATTAAGTCTAAATTATTGGGCGGAATAAATCAACTATGCAAACTACATAGTAAATCACACTCCCACAAAGGCTCTTAAAAATATAACACCGGAAGAAGTTGGACTAAAATTAAACCAGATGTATGTCACTTCCATGTATTTGGCAGTATAGCACGGGCTCACATTCTTGATGAGAAAAGGAAAGCATTGCAGCCTAAAAGTGAGAAGTGTATATTTGTTGGTTATTCTGAAGATATCAAAGGTTATAGACTTCTTCAACCACATTGTAATGAAATTATTATTAGAAGAGATGTTAATTTTGATGAAAATCTCTTGGCCTGTGAGCCTAATTCTATAATTGTGCCTTCTTCGGCCTGCGAGCCATCTTAGGTGTTTGTGCCTTCTTTTTTTCCTACTCTGGTTTCTTCTTCAGATGATGCCAGTGAGGATGAAAATCCACCTTCGCCTGCTCACCTTCCTCCAGATGAGTCCTTTGAACCTGAAGCAACACCAATTCCACTGCTTCCTAGATGGGTATGTTCAACACAAGAATCAACTGGTGGTCTTGTCGGTGATCCTTCAGATCAGCTTTGAACACGTTCACAATTCCAATGAGCCTCTTCTCTTTTGGCTCAAGTTTTAGAGATTCATGATCCAGAGACATTTGCATAAGCTTCAAGTCATCCAGATTGGGATACAACAATGACTGAAGAATATCATTCTTTAATGGCCAACGTTACTTGGGATCTTGCACCTCTTCCCAAAGGAAGAAAACTTGTCAGATGTAAATGAGTATACAGAACTAAGTATGCATCAGATGGAAGTGTTGAAAGACACAAGGCTCGGTTAGTTTCCGAAGGATTTTCCCAAGTTGAAGGAATTGACTATAATGAAACATTTTCCCCTGTAGTAGAGATGAATTCCATCTGCCTTGTTCTTGCCCTTGCTGCCTCACATAAATGGGAGGTCCATCAGATGGATGTCAAATTTGCCTTCTTGCATGGATATTTGCAAGAAAAAATCTACATGGAACAACCTCCTGGTTATGTCTAGAATGACTCTAACCTTGTTTGTCGCCTTAAGAAATATCTTTATGGTCTTAAGCAAGCTCCCCGAGCTTGGTATGCCAAAATGGACAACTTTCTTATTGACATCGGATTCTCTAGGTGTCATTCTGGTTCTAATGTCTATACCAAGAAAGTAGGAAGCCATCTCATAATCCTTTTCCTTTATGTTGATGACCTTATCCTTACTGGTAGTGACCCAAAACTTTTAAACCATGTGAAAACCAACCTTAAGAAGAAATTTGAAATGACAGACTTAGGCTTTTTTCACTATTTCCTTGGCCTCCAAGTTTTGCAAACCAATGAAGGAATTTTTCTTTCCTAGTCTAAGTATGCTTGTGACCTTCTTTGTTTCTTTCACATGGACGATTGTAAACTAGGCCCTTCTCCCTTCCAGTCTGGAGTCAAGCTAGTTGCCACTTGTACTTCTCCTGAAGTTGATTCCACCTTGTACCGTCAGTTAGTTGGTAGCCTCTTATACTTGAATCATACCTGTCATGATCTTTCCTTGAATCATAGAGTGATCTGACAGTTCATATTCTCCTCGATCTTAATGACCATTGATTTGTGGCTTAACACCCGATTGGTCCATGATCTCTATTTAAACTCTCTTGTAAAATCTCTTGTAAACTCTCTTTGTAATATTTTTCTTTTGCATTAAAAAACTGCTCCAAGTGGTCATGTTGGCTGGGGCCATGGATGTCTCCTTGTAGGGGTTTTACCATGTCAAAAAATCGGTGTGTTGATCTTTGATCTAGTTGTGTGAACGATTACTAAAGGTGTTCATCCTCTATTGGAATACTTGTGTTGTCTAACATTTGCTCTCCAATATTTCATTGTTTCAAAGGTAGCCTAATGATTCTTTCCAAGCATACATCCTTCACATACACCATCAAGGAGAAAACCTTAGGTATTCCAATAAACATGTTGTGTTTCACCATTAGTTTCAAGCTTTAGAAATTCAGATGTTGGAGTCTTTTGTGCCAAATTCTACTTCGGTCATCAATGTGAGCTATAAGTGCAGTCAATCTTGGATATTTGGGAAAGTCACTAAACTTATATAGTATGTCCTTCTAGTCAAGAAAACATTCATCACCAACAATAAAATTTTTGTGCATATCTTTCACAACAAACTCATCTAGCTAAAACTCCACCTTCTTTCCATATAAGTTATTGAGGTACAAACAACAAATTAACACTCAAGCTAGGTACATGATACACATTAGTGATCACACTATTCTAACATTCAATCTTTCCAGAACCAACAATAATAAGTGAAAATTATATACTAAAAATGATCTAGATTGGATCATTATATTATTTTTCAACTAACTCGATGCTTTCAAAGTGGAAACTTTGGAGGAATCAACTTGCAGGGTCATTTTAATGGCAGGTCCCAATTTGAAAAATTGGGGTTTAAAACCTTTCAGAGCCATTTTGAGGAATAAAATGACATTTAGGGGGGTCAAAAATTTTATAGAATGAGATTGGACCACTTGATGTTATTCTACACATCGATACCATTCCAATGGTGCAAAAATCACATCAATTAGAACTTGTATGCAAAAGTTATGCTTCTTGCAAGTTGACCTACTATGTTGGCCACCATGGTACGAGTGGATGCCACGTCAACCCCCATTAATCATGCATATAGAGCTAGCCACATATGGACTTTCAAGAATATTATATAAGGTCTAAAACCTTATCACAATTGAAGGTTGAGGAAGTCAAAACCGTACCCCTAGATGGCTATCAGGCGATGTTAAATACTGAGTTGTTAGGAGGAGAAGGGGTTCCATTATTTAGCATTGTATTTGTTACATTGTTGAGCAGAGAACCTAGGAGTGTTATTTTGAGAGCATAATAGAGGAGGAGATATTTTGTAGCAGCCATATAAACCACATTGTCAAAGGAAACTCCACAGAGAGTGCCTCTTTCTTTGTACTTGCATTTGGAGAAAAGAGAGCAGAGTATCTTTTTCTCATGTATTGGGCTTCCCAGGTTACATCTTGTGTTTATTTGTAGATGGTGTGTGAGTATTTTTTTTTGTTCTCTATTTTTCACATTTCAGCTATTTCATACATTTAAGTAGAAAACCAATACTTAAAGAAGTGAGATATAAAGGAAATTAACCTTCACAGTAAATATTTCAATATTTTTAATAGATCTGTTGTGATGAACTATCCAGTCGAATATCCATGTCAGTTTAAAGACTATATTGGTATCATAGTAGGTTTTCTTAGGGTATTTGTGGAAAGTTGCAGGGATCCAAGAATAAGTTTAAGAAGAAAGTCGCAAAACCCTATCCATGGCCGACGAGTATGTTCATAACAACCCTTGAGATCTAGTGGAGGAGAGATTTGTGAGGATGGAAGAGAAAGTCATTGACATATCTCAAAATATGTCCCTCCTCATGGCATCTCTATCAAGCAAGCTCAGACCATTCGAAGAAGTTGGAGGCTCGAACTTAAAGATCGGATTTGATAGGATATCGAGGGATAACAAAGACCTGGAAAATGAGTCGCAGAAAGAACCCAAGAAAGAGTAGCCGAGTTTGAGTACCATAAACCCTTCACGGTATTTATTCAAGATGGAAGAAAAAGTCGACACAAATTCATACCAAGGTGATATCGATGCATTAACACTGAATCATTGGTTGCGACAACTAGAAGTTTATTTCAACATTCTCCATATAGACGAAGAACAAAATATATCATTTGTCAGACTAAAATTAGAGGCCCATGGTTTAACCTGGTGGGAAATCCATGCAGAAACACATAGGTTGGGGCATGATTCGCTAGTAACTATGTGGGAGGGCTTCAAAACCCTCGTCAAGTCCCAATTCTATCCTATCAGGTGTGTAGAGTATCAATGGATCTGGTGACACTACTTCATGCAAAAGAAAGGGTAGAGTGTACCATCATAACCATTGCAATATTGATGGGAACACTGAGGAAAGGTGATGGAAACTACATCTAGAGTTGAACCCGTAGAACTGCAAGAAGGATGCAAAAAAAAATAATCTTCTAGCTATGGATTCGAGCAATCAGGTTGAAATCAACTCCGATGTGGATGAGAAGATTGTCTGCACATTAATGCAAAAGGAGGTGAATCTGAGTAGCCTTCGTCACTGGGAAGAGAAGGAGATTATCAAAATCTTCCACATCAAGATCCAAGTCAAGAAGACCAAGACAAGCTCCATGTTCAACTCTGGTTCATAGGATAATCTCATAGAAACATATCTTGTTAGAAAGTTTGGATTGGAGGTTTGTGATCATCCTAGCCCATATCCATTAGGATGGTTAAAAAATGATATAGATATCAAGGTAAAAAAATAGTGTAAGATGTTATAAGTATTGATTTTACTGATGAAGTGGAATTTGATGTAGTACCCCTTGACGTATGTAGAGTAGTGTTTGGAAGCCCCTACATGTATATGAGGGATGTAATATTCATACAGAGAGCCAATACAAAATAATCAAGGATGGGAAGTCCTACATCATCAACACACATAAAGGAAACTCAAAGATTTCACTAGTAAGTGCCAACCAAGCCAAGAAATTGATTAGTTCCAGTAAGAAATATGTTTTACTTTTCTTAAGAGAAAATTAGATTGGGGATGAGTAGATAAGAGTAAAGGCATCCTTGGAGGGGTGTACTAAAGAGAAGAAACATCAGTTGGAGGAGTTGCTAGAGGAATATATAGGAGTGCTCCAGGAGCCTAAAAGGATACCACCCAACAAGGAAGTGGAGCACAAAACACAATTATTTCCAGACTCCCCATTGTTGAATATTGGGTTGTATAGAAAATACGTTCTAGAAGCAAATGAAGTAAAGAAGCAGTTGCAACAGTTGCTGGAGCAAAGTGTGATTCGAACAAGCACCTCATCTTGTGGGTCACCTATCATAATTGTATCAAAGAAGAATGGGACATGGTGAATGTGTATTGACTATAGAGCATTGAACAATATTATGCTAAAAAAATAGTACCCTTTACCTACGATCAATGATCTATTAGATCAATTGCAACACACAAAGTATTTCACTACTTTGGATCTCAAATTGGGATACCACCAGGTATGTGTCAAGGAAGAAGACACCTAGAATAACGCCTTCAAGACAAGGCAAGGTTTGTATGAATGGTTGGTCATTCCAATTGGTTTATGTAATGCACCAATTACATTTATGAGATTGATGAATGATGTATTACACCCGTTTCTATATTCCCTTGTTATAGTCTATTTGGATGATATAGTGGTTTATAGTGCTAATTGAGAGGAGAATATCTCACATCTCATGCATGTGTTAGAGACTCTGAAGTAGCAACAATTTTTGGCTAACCTCAATAAATGTGAGTTTGCTCAATTGTATTTGGTGTATTTTGGGTATGTTATTGGTGGAGGGGATATCAAGATAGATCCCGCAAAGACAGAGGCCGTCATGAAATGGCCATTTCCTACAAATGTCACTAAAGTTAGGAGTTTTTTTTGGGAAACACAGTACTTGCAGAAGTTCATAGCTTCGTTTTGAGTAGTAGCTGCACTACTCCATGCCATAATAGTGAATGGTAAGAATTTATATTGGGGGGAGAATTAGCAGAAGGATTTCAATGAGATGAAAATAAAGATCATTCAAGCACCAATTCTTGCATTATCGAACTTGCAAAATCCTTTCGAAGTGGAGACAGATGCACGTGGGTATGCCATGGGATCAATTTTGATGAAAGGAGGGAGGCTTGTATGCTATCATTATGAAATATTTCATGGGGAATTTCTCAGCTACCCTACCTATGAAAAGGAACTTTATGCCTTGTGTAACACTCTGTTTTTCCCCAAGCCTGTAATTATACTAAGACTTCACAAGTATGTTTATGAAGCATGTAATTAGGTTTTAATTTAATGCAAAAACCATACCATTGACTAAGAGGGACAAAACTTGAAAGTACTGGCCATCATACACCAAAGGGAATTTGATGAAGTAGGGATTGATTAAACGGTTGGGTGAAGAGGAGTTGAGATGTATTAGTGAGGAAAACAAGAAGCTTGCTTAGAAAGCCAACTTATGTTGGTAAAGCATAAATATGCACCTACTAATGTACCAGACCTGTAGGAAGCCACACCACCAGTAAAAGAAGTCACAGAGGTAGTTGGAATAGTTAATAACTATTGGAAATTGGTCTTTGAAGAAGGACGGGACAATTGAATGACCAACAATAGGAAACCACATAATTTCCCCCTCATATTGGGAATTGTAGACTGCAAGTTACGTCTACAGGAAGTGAGAAGAATCCTAAGAGGACTAGAAAGGACAAGACAAAGGTGGAAAAACACGACCAGATGAGTAGACAAAGGAGAGTGTGCACAAGGGTGCAGACATAGATAGAGAAAAAAACAACCAAAGAAAAAAGAATTTCGAGAATAGACGAGTAAAAGAAGAGCTTTCCTTGAAGAAAATAGGAAGCTTGTATGAGTTATTGATGATAACCCTGAACATAGAAGACCCAGATACATAATGAATTAAGAAGGACTACAACTTGGTGCTTACTGGACAAAAACCAACATTGGTAAGGGGAGGTCATTGAGGGACTATTTAGCAGAGAAGGGACTTGCTTGTGTAGAGGAAATCCAGTTTAGAAACCACTTGACAAACCTGTAGAGTTCCTGAGATAAGTGAGAAGGGGGAACTTATGTTGTGTCAGAGGAGGAAGGAGAGTAACGTTCCTGGATCATTTTAAGTTTGGAAATCCAGCTGAATCATTTCCCTGGTGGTATCATGGCTTGGCATGGGGGTGGTGTATTGTAGAAGGCACTCTATAGTATGGCCTAAGGTTGGGAGGAAAGGTGTCCTCTCTCCATCATTTGGTGTTAACATTTTTCTTATCAGATAAGTTTTTAACTTAGTTGTTGAATTTGAACATGAATTTTGTGTCCATGTAAATTTATGTTGTAATGGGAAATGTAAATGCTTATAACCAATGATATAAATTCCTGAGAAATTGAACTATGTTGCTAGGGTATCCAATTGATTTGTTAAATTATGAAAATGAAGAAGTATGGATTGTTTGTGTCCCTAAGAACCTTTTGGTTTTAGAGGACTGTTTTGTAGGACATGTATGAAAACAACATTTAACCAATGATGGGGTGTCCTATTGACCGAGGAGATCCTTGTAAGGAATAAAAGACCTTGAATCATGAGAAAGCCTTGATCTTTTGTGGAAAACTTGCAATATATGCAAGATATCCATTTTTCATGAGGTTGAGAGACCAACGATGATATGAGAGTGTTTTCAGACTCTAGAGTACCTGGACCGAGTCCTATAGAACTCAAAAAATGGCTAAGTCCCAATCGATGGGTTAACCATTAAAGAAACCATGGGATGGGTTGGAAGAGTTTGCGACCTTCGATTTAGTGGGATGAGTAAATATAAACCCTTCATTGAAAAAGACTTATCGTCGGGAGTGGTTGAGTGCCATGACTTGTAAAAGTCCGATGACGACAAAAGAAAACATGTGGTGGAACAAGGACCATTGATATGTCGAGAGTAAATCGACGAGATCTGGATCGTTGATTTTGGTTCCATCGTCATTAGGATAGAATTCCAATTAAGATAAGGGATATCCTAGAGTGATAGACAATGATAAAATTCTTAAGGAATAACGATAGTCATCGATACACTAAAGGAAATGAAGGAGAGATCTGAGTTGTTGATGTGATGTCTATCATCGTCAGGGAATAGATAATTGAGAAGTGAGGTCGATCCAGGACAGTGTCGATGACAATAAGGCACAAGAGTCAAGGAGACTTGTCGATTAGTGTTAAACAAGAGTATCCCTCTGTTGTTGATCTACATAAAACCCCTTCCCCACTTAAGCTAGGTGAGGAAGTAATGACGTCATGATGATGTGGGTTTTCAAATCAACAGCCAATGTGTCCAAGTGGTGACAAGAATCAAAAAGGGATTGGTCGACGAGATGAAAGTGAGCCCCATTAGGTGAGTAGGTCCTCTAGACCTTCACTTTAAATTCTAGTCATCAAATCTACATGCCAGTAGATATGTACCATTGATTCCAAAGGCATCGTTGTTGGGAATAGGAGGTTGGTGATTTGAGTGTTGTTTAGAGAGTGCCAATGATGATAAATGCATGATACTATTGAAGGTCATTGATTTCATTGGAAATGATGACAATGAGATATGGATGGTCCATTGGTGGATACGCGAGATGCAATCTCAGTCATAGATCCCTGCGGGTCCCATCCCTGCACTATAAGGTACATCAACGGCTTGGACGTTAACCTCGGTGCTAGTTGGAATCGTCGACATAATCAAAACCGTTGGATGCTTAGCCCGAGGATTGTCGGATCTAGGAGGGGCCTGATAGGTGGATCATTTTTGGAGCATTCAGGACAGAATGTTTGGTGCTCCACTGAAGTGAATTTGATGACAACGTTAGGCTTATGTGGTTAGAAATCCTGAAGTGGTGGGATATGAAGGTGCCACATCGATGCCATGTCAGTGCCACATTAGATGGCATAATTTACAAGGTACCATGTGGATTCCACATGGTAGTGAGGTGGATTTTACCATGGGAACCCGAGAAACTTGGAAGGTCACATATTTTGATCTAGAGCTTGATTTTGAGCATGATTAAAATCATTGGAAATCTCTCGACGAGTTGAATCCATCTGTGAGGTCACATTAAAGAGAAGATGCACTTGGAAAAAGAGGATTTTTGACACCCCATCAACCTAAGTAAGGTTTAGGAGGTCAGGTGTGTTACTGAGTGGTATCAGAGTAGAGTTCAAACTCTAGGATTGAATGGGTCACCAACACCGCTTAAAATTGTTTAAGAAATATTTTCTTTGTTGCCTGGAATTGTTATGACTCAAGGGGGGCATATATATGGATAAATGTATATGATATGACCCCAAGGGGGAGAATATATGGGCCTAAATGTACATGTAATGTGTAAATACATATGTAATAGGGTTGGCCTAGTGATAAAGGGGCCTCATTTACAAGTGTGAATAGTTATATATAAGAAAATGTTATGATCCAAATGCTCAAAATATCATAAAATAAAAGAAGTACACGCCATGTACATAATGTCAACATGGAGCACAAATCCAAGATAAATAAGTTACACAATAACTCCTTAAAGAATAGGGGAAGCCCCTCCAAATAACCAAATACCATTTGTAATTCCCCAATTCACCCCTCAATAATGAATACATGATCTCTTATATATAGCTATTCACACTTGAACATGAGGCCCCTTTATCACTAGGTCAACCCTATTACATATGTATTTACACATTACATGTACATTTAGGCCCATATATTCCCCCCCTTGGGGTCATCTCATATACATTTATCCATATATATGCCTCCCTTGGGTCATAACATAGTACCCTCCTTCAAAACGCTTTGTCCTCAAAGCTTTGCATTTAAAGGATTCACATGTAATGAAACCAAGTAATATGATTTTCTTATTTTCCTTCTTTCTTCATTCCATTTTTGATGATCTATCCACCCAAAATCAATTATTTTCGGTCTTAATCCTTGGTGTCTAGTTGTTGAATAATTTTTTTCCCTTTGATTCCATGTATTTTTGTTGAGGCTTCTCCAATTTGTAGTCGTTGTTGGTCTCTGATAATAACTTGTTGAAGAGTAGTTTGGTGATGCCTTGTTCCATGAATATTGACAAGTATTCCATCTTCTTCCTTCATAATGTTGATGTTGTCCTTCTTTTCTTCCTTGAAATGCTTCTTGGTAATGAGGGTGTCACTACGGTTTCACATTTGATGGTATTCCTTCACTTTGCACATGCATTTCATCTATCTTCTTTTAGTGACAATGAAATCCTCGATCATATTTTCTTGGTCTTTGATTACTCTAGCCTTCGAGATAATACCATCATATTTGGCATGTACATCCTTAGATGGAGTTCAATTTCTTCAAGTATCTTCTATTGACCTTCTTGAATCTTGTCTTCTTTCTCCTTTTGAAGCTGCTAGGTGACCCCATCTATCAAATTCTGACGTCCTTCTTCAATTCTGGCTTGCATTTATGACTTAACCTCATCCTTATTTAAGGATTCCTCAACCTTCTTGCAAATTTCCTCTTGCAGTATTTTGGTAGATTCTTCATCCAAGATTCTTCTTTCTTCTTTATTTTGATAGTTGTTATTTTTTTCTTTCAATATCTTAACTCATCCAATAGTTTTTTATTATGGCTTCGTAATCTACATAACTCTTCATCTTTCTTTTTTAAATCTTCCATTGATTCATCTTTTTCCCACTTGCCTTTTTTAGTATTTTATTACTTTAGGTTCTTAACCTCTTTAAGGAGTGATTCATTCAGGGATATTATATTATATAGCTCCTAATCCTTCTTCTTAATCTCTTCCTTTTCTTCTTTTAATTCATCTTTAATTCTATACATTTCCTCCATTTTTGTATCCCTAATCCATTTATCTGAGAATATTTTTTCAAGTTCTTCCCATGTGGAGTGGAGTCTAGTATATTCATCAAGGCTTCTCCACCACTTATGAGCTTCAACTGAAAAAGAAAAAGTTAACCCACAAGGACCTATACTAATCCTCATACAATATTCCTTTATCATCCTCAACCATTCCCTAGGACTAATTTCATCTTTATCTGCATCTCCACTAAAGTTAGGTATTGTCATTGATTATTAATTGAGGTCTAACCACAATCCTTGACTTCCAACCTCCGTATATTAAGGATAAATGTATCAAATAGTTATAATAATTATTCCAATATTCTATTCTATTTTTTTTTTATTTTTCCAATGGATTTTGAATCAGCTCAATCAAAAATTCCAATAAAAAATTATGATAGTTTTAAGTGAACATACCTTTGAAACCCTCGTTTAGAGTCTGTCCTCCTGGTTGACCTTACTTATGATGTATCTTTGCAATTTCGACCCTTCTCAATATGAAATTTCAACCTGTATTACTCTTAAATTTCTTCTTTGCAATTCCACAGGTCTGACCAAAATTGGATGTGCCAAGTGGAAGTTATGATAATTTCCCCACACCTTGTTGATTTTTGGCATTTTCGATAAAGAGCACTTGTACAATGTGCCCCATGTACAATAATTGAAATAAAATTTTGAATATTGTACCTAAAATACTATGTCTTCTCCACTATACAATTCAACTAGTCTCACTCAATTTGGATCCTCTATGAACAAGTTATGGATGTTTTACTCGGAACACCTATTTGAGACTAGTCAATAGGACTAGTCAGATACCCTATCTTCCACAGGGCGTATCTACAAAATTAAGATGAACCAGAAGATTAAATTTTTATCATAGACACCTTGATAAGTTATATAAATATCCTCCAGATTTTAGGGTCTGAAACATTACCGATTTTTTTTTATATTGAAAATTCCACGATGAATAAAATCATGATGATTCCATAACCCTATATTAGACAAGATATATCTCTGAACGTATAAGGCCCTAGGATCTGAAATTTGAACCCCACATACCTTGATTCGTCTAATAAATATCCTCCAAGGGGTTGCTTATGAAGCTTCGTAGAAATAAAGTTATAGTGAAAATACCAATATGTCTTGGATGCAACAATGAAACCCCAAGACCTTGAGATCTGATACCAAATGTTATGATCCAAATGCTCAAATATCATAAAATAAAATAAGTACACACCATGGACATAATTTCAATGTGGATCACAACTCCAATATAGATAAGTTACATAATAACTCCTTAAAGAATCGGGGAACCCCCTCCAAATAACCAAATGTCTTTCATACTTCACAATTCCCCTGTCAATAATGAATACATGATCTCTTATATATAGCTATTCACACTTGCACATGAAGCCCCTTTATCACTAGGCCGACCCTATTACATATGTATTTACACATTAAATGTACATTTAAACCCATATATACCCCCCCTTGGGGTCATATCATATACATTTAGCCATATATATGCCCCCCTTGGGTCATAACAGGAATGCATGTTTTAAATGATAACATAACATGTTATTGATAGTTGTTGTTTCAACATGTAGGACATATTGGAAGACCATGTGAGTGAATGGTGCAACGCGATATGGATGACACCTCACATCTCATAGATGAAGAATCTGATGGTCAGAGGGATAGATAAACCCCTCCAAATTTGATGGCCATCATTAGAAGTCTAAAGGAAGACAATGAGAGGCTTATGAGAGCCCAAGACGAACAACAAAGTTGAATGTAGTACTGCTATAGAGCCTATCTGTAATTTAGAAAAATCTACAACAAGCCCTAACAATGCATAATCGCAATAGTCAGATAGGTTGAAAACCCCTTCGGATGCTCAAAAGCATGGACTGGTTCACAATGATGCGAGCATGAGTTATTTTAGAAAGAAGCATCGAGATGCCATGAGAGGAAAATTGAGTGGAAGTGTTTCCATGGAGTCATCTATCCAAAAGACTACTCCGACAGAGCAATCCAGTAGTGGTACATAATCTAATATTCCTAAGAAAAGAAAGAGGAATAATTCTCATAGTTCTCTAACTGAAGAATTCAAGAATGTTAAGCCACCTATATTTGAGGGAGAGATAAATAAAGGAGAAGAAGTCAAAGCATGAATATTTGATTTGAAGAAGTACTTTCAGGTACACAATTACTCCGATAATACCAAGGCAAGGAATGTCATATTTAACCTGAATGGAGGGGCTTCCATTTGGTGGGAAGACCTCAAGGAAATTAAAGGGCTAAAGGAAAGAAAACTAACATGGAAACATTTTAAGAAACACTTCTTTAAGGCTTATTTATTGGAAAATTGTTATGACGACCAAATTAAGGAATTCCATGAGCTTAAGTTGGGACAACTTTCCATGGATGCATATGCTAAAATATTTATGGAGTTGTTGAGGTATGTTCCCTACCTCAAGGATGAGAAGGCGAGAATCCATCATTTTCTCAGTGGGTTACCATAGTTCTACCAAGACAAGATCAAGTTTGATAATCCCAAGACATTGGAGGAAACTATTCGGAAGGCCAAGTGTTGTTATGATCAATCTAAACATAATCAAGAGCCTTCAGAAGATTGGAAGAGAAAGGAAAAGATTGGATTCCAGAAGAAGGGATTCAATCCATTCCCTTACAATAATTCGGGGAAAGGTGCACAGTTGGGTTAGTCAAGAAGGATTATGCATCATCAAAATTTCCCATCTCAAAGTAGAAATAAACCAACAGAGCAAGCAAGAGAAAGAGAAAAGGAGCTTAAGAAGGGATCATTGTAATACTAGGGATGCAAAGAACCACACATGTTGAGGGATTGTCCCCACAGGTAGCATGACAATAGGAAGGTGTATAATGTGTAGGAGGAAACTACAATCAACGACGTATCCATAAGTGTGCGGAGAATTTATGCAGCTATAGAGAATCAACAAGCAGACCACCAAGCCTTTGTGGTGGAATTCGAAGGTATTACTACTGATCAACATGTCTCCATTTTAATTGACCCAGGATCTAACCTTAGCTATATTTCACCTCGAGTAGTGAGGCATGCTCCTTATAGAAAAATAATCATGTGAAAGCATGGTTGGTTCAATTAGCCACTGGAACAAAGAGGAAAGTGGCTAAGGTAGTTGAATCTTGTCCACTTGAAATGGATGGACTGGAGACTCAAGCAGTTTTGAATATCCTACCCCTAGGCTCGTATGACGTGTTGTTGGGTGTGGATTGGTTAGTTTCCCATAAGGAAAAATTAAACTGTTATGAGAAGACTGCGGAGTGTGAAGATGAGAAAGGAAATGTAATAATTTTGCAAGGCATTCAGAAGCTAGTCTCAATGAGGAAAATAACAACGTTGCAACTCAAGAAATTCAACAGAAAAGGGTGTCTCTTGTACGATATAAAAGTATTAAACTCAACAAAAAGAAAAGAGATGAAGGTTGAAGATCACCCTATACTATGGGGGTTCAAAGATGTGTTTCCAGAGGAAGTGCATGGATTACCTCCAAAAAGTGATCTTAATTTTTCAATAGATTTGGTGCCTGGAGAAGTACCAACATCGAAAGTGCCTTACGAGATGAGCACACCAAAGATGGTGGAGTTGAAGGTGAAGCTAAAGGAAATGTTGGATAAAGGTTACACCAGACCAAGTGTATCCCCATGGGGAGAACCAACCCTATTTTTAAATAAGAAGGATGGTACCTTGAGGCTGTGCATCGATTATAGGCAGTTGAACAAGATGACCATCAAGAATAAGTACCATTTTCCTAGGATAGATGATATTTTTTATCAGCTCAAGGGAGCTGCAATTTTCTCAAAGATTGATCTAAGGTCGGTATATCACCAAGTCAGAATCAAGGATGAGGACATCCACAAGACAACCTTTAGGACAAGGTATGGACACTATGATTTTGTTTTAGTGCCATTTGGGATTACAAATGCACCGACTACATTTATGTGTTTGATGAATAGTGTGCTCAACAAATATTTAGACAATTTTGTCTTACTTTTTATGGATGACATTTTGGTGTATTCCAAGAATTGGGAGGAGCATGAAGAACATCTTAGAATGTTGTTACAGGTGTTAAGAGAACACCAGTTGTACGCTAAGCTCAACAAGTGTGATTTCTTCTAAGGAGAAATCGAGTATTTAGGTCACATAATCTCAACCAAAGGAGTGGCAATGGACCTTGAAAAGATTAAGGAAATCATGGATTGGCATACCCTTATAAATGTGACAGAAGTAAGATCCTGTATGGGATTGGCTTGGTATTACAGAAGGTTCATAAAGGGATTTTCCAATATTGGTAATCCTATTACTTCATTGCAAAGAAAATGGGAGAAATTTTTATGGTCACCATAATGTGAAGATAGCTTCTAGCAGTTGAAGCATCTATTAACTAATTCCCCTGTTCTAAGGATTGCAGACCCATAAAAGGATTTCTTGGTATGTACAGATTCTTGCAAGGAAGGACTTGGTGGAGTTCTCATGCAATAAGGGCAAGTGATTTTCTATGAATCATGAAAGGGAAATGAGCATGAATAGAAGTATGTCACCCATGATATGGAGTTAGCAGTGATCGTGCATGCATTGAAGATGTGGAGGCACTACTTGCTTGGGAGAAGATTTATCCTAATGACAAACCACTGTGGTCTGAAGTACCTATTTGACCAGCCAAGGTTGAATGCCAAACATGCTAGGTGGATGGCGTTTATCAATGAGTTTTATTTTGAAATCAAACACATTAAAGGGAAGGATAATAGAGTGGCAGATGCACTCAACCAAAGTGTGCATGCTATACGCCTAGAAAAAACAAGTGTAAGAGAGTCTAAAATTCAACACAGGATTAAGACCCTCTTTTAGGAAGATGAGTTCTTCAATCAAGTCATGAAGGAAGGGTTACGACAAGAACCTAGGGAAACGAGGTATGGAGGATATCAGTTTGGGGTTGATAGCCTGTAGTTTTATAACATCAGGCTATGTGTGCCTACTTTAACTAATTTGAGGCACTTGATTATGGACGAGTTCCATAGAAGACCATATGTAGGTCACCTTGGTTACCAGAAAAATGTGACAACAATTAGAAAACTATATTATTGGCCAAGAATGAAGTAGGACGTTTCCCAATACATTGCAAAATATTTGGAGTGCCAATAGGTGAAAGTTGAGCACCGACATCCTACTAGGTTATTGTAGGATTTGCAGATTCCAGAGTGGAGTTGGAAAAAATTTCCATGGATTTCATTACAGGATTGCCAAAGACAATCAAACAACATGATGCGATCATGGTTGTAGTGGATAATTTGAGCAAGGCAACTCACTTCATCCCCATAAAATCTAATTTTAAATCCATAGATGTTGCTAATGTTTTTATCAAAGAAATTTTTAGATTGCATGGCTTTCCTAAAACTATAATCTCAAACAAATATGCTAAGTTCACCTCAAATTTCTGGAAAAGCTTGTTTGTAGGCTTGGAAATGTAGCTGGCATTTAGCACAACCTACCATCTTCAAAAAATATGGTCAAAATGAAAGGGTGAACAAAATATTGGAAGACATGTTAAGAATGCATGTTATGCATCACCCAAGAAGTGGGAAGAGTATCTACCACTGGTAGAGTTTACCTATAACAATGGTTATAAAGAGTCATTGAAAACGAGCCCGTTTAAGGTTATGTATGGTAGAAAGTGTAGATTTCTAATCAACTATGATAGTCCAGTGGACAAAATCACACTTGGACTAGAATTGTTGAAAGAAATGGAACAAGTCATGGTTAAGATAAGGAAGAACCTAAAGGTTGCCCAAGAAAGAAGAAAGAGTTGTGTTGATAGCAAGAGAACCTGCAGAGTTCAAAGTAGGAGACCATGTGTATCTCCGAGTGAAACCCAAAATAATTTCCTTGAGAATGGGAGCTTGTGCTAAGTTACCACCCCGATATTGTGGACCATTTGAAGTCCTAGAGAGAATAGGACCAATAGCATACAAAGTTGCATTACCATCTATTGTTAGAGCTCATAATGTGTTCCATGTATATTTGTTAAAGAAGTATGTACATGACCCTAATCATGTAATTTATTGGACTGTGATACAGGTGGAACCAGAGGGAGAATTCTAGCTTGAACCCCATTGCATCCTGGATAGGAAAGAAACAATGCTCTGGAACCGAGCCATCGTGCAAGTCAAGGTGCAATGGAAGCACTTTGGAGCAGATGAAGCTACAAGGGAGATGGAAGATGCCATGAGATTGGCATATCAATTTTTGTTTACTGCATAATTGTATTTACATGATGTTTTAAACACTGAGGACAATGTTTCTCTTAAGGGGGAGGGGAATGTAACACCTTGTTTTTCCCAAAGACTGTAATTATGCTAAGACTTCATGTAAGTATGTTTATGAAGCATGAAATTATGTTTTAATTTAATGCAAACACCAAACCATTTTCTGATAGGGAACAACTTTAATAGTACTAGCCATGATACACCAAAGGGAATTGATGAAGCAAGGATTGATTGAATGGTTGGGTGAAGAGGAGTTGATATGTATTAGTGAGGAAAACAAGAAGCTTGCTTAGCAAGTCAGATTATGATGGTAAAGCATAAATATACACCTACCAGCGTACCAGACCTATAGGAAGCCACGTGACCAATAAAATAAGTCACAAGGTAGTTGGAATAATTAATGATTGTTGGCAGTTTGTCTTTGAATAAGAAAGGGCCAATTAAATGTCTAACAATAGGACACCATAGATTTTTCTCTTTAGATTGGTAATTGC
Organism: Picea engelmannii; assembly: GCA_009831015.1. Taxonomy (NCBI): domain Eukaryota; kingdom Viridiplantae; phylum Streptophyta; class Pinopsida; order Pinales; family Pinaceae; genus Picea; species Picea engelmannii. The sequence goes on from ML780308.1 coordinate 1,047,148, forward strand.
AGACTGCAGGTTATGTCTGCAGGAAGCTACAAGAATACCGAGAGGACTGGAAAGGATGAGATGAAGGGTGGAAAAACACCACCAAATGAGCAGACAAAGGAGAGTGCGCACATGAAGGGTGCACATGATACACCCTTAATAGTAAAACCTTAACAATACTGGCCATGATACACCAGAGGGAATTGATGAATCAAGGATTGATTGAATGGTTGGTGAAGATGAGTTGATATGTATTAGTGAGGAAAACAGGAAGCTTTCTTAGCAAGTCAGCTTATGATGGTCAAGCATAAATATACACCTACCAACGTACCAAACCTGTAGGAAGCCACATGACCAATAAAATAAGTCACAAGGTAGTTGGAATAGTTAATGACTCTCAGAAGTTTGTCTTTGAATAAGGAAGGGCCAATTGAATGACCGACAATAGGACACCACAGATTTTCCTCTTCAGATTGGTAATTGCACACTACAGGTTATGTCTGCAGAAAGCCACAAGAATACTGAGAGGATTGGAAAGGATGAGACAAAGGGTGGAAAAACACCACCAGATGAGCATATAGAGGAGAGTGTGCACATGCAGACGGAGAAAAAAAAAACTAGAGAAAAAATAATTTCGAGAAGAGCCGAGTAAAAGGAGATATTTCCTTGAAGAAAACATGAAACTTGTCTGAGTTATTGATAATCACCCTGAACAAAGAAGACCCAATTCTAGATTGGAGTAAGAAGGAATAAATCTTGGTGCTTACTAGACAAAAACCGACACTGGTAAGGGGAGGTCGCTGGTGTTGAGGTAGCAGAGAAGGGACTGCCTTGTGTAGAGGAAATTCAGTTGAGAAACCACTTGAAAAATATGTAGAGTTATTGATCTCGGTGGGAAGACGACAAATTATGTTGTGTCAGAGGAAGAAGGAGAGTAACTTTCCTAGATCATTTTAAGTTTGGAAATCCAGACGAATCGTTCCCCTGGTGGTATCATGGCTTAGAACGAGGGTGGCATACTGTAGGAAGACACTCTACAGTATGGCCTACAGTTGGGAGGAAAGACATCCTCTCTCTGTCAATGGTGTTGGAAATTTCTTTATCAGATAAGTGTTTAACTTAGGTGTTGAATTTGAACATGAATGTTTTGTTTATGTAAATGTCTGATGTAATGGGAAATGTAAATGCTTATAACCAATTATGTGAATTCCTAAGAAATTGGATTATGTTTCCAGGGTATCTAATTGATTTGTTAAATAATGAAAATGAATAAGTATGGATTATTTGTGTCTCTGAGAACATTGTGGTTTTAGATGAAATTTTGTAGGACATGGACGAAAACATCATTTAGACAGTGATGGGGTGTCCTGTTGACCAAGGAGATCCTTGTAAGGAATAGAGGACCATGAATCTTGAGAAAGCCCTGATCTTTTGTGAAAGCTTGCAAGATATGCAAGATATTCCTTTTTCATGAGGTTAAGAGACTAGTGATGGACCAAACCCTGTAGAACCCAGAAAATGACTAAGTCCCGTTCGGTGGGTTAAACAGTAAAGAAACCATGGGATGGGTCAAAAGAGTTTGCGACTGTTGATTCAATGGGATGAGTAATATCAACCTTTTATCGACAAAGTATTATCTTTGGGAGTGGGTGAGTTCCAGGACTTGTAAAAGTCCAACAACGAAAAAAGGAAACATGTGGTGTAACAAGGATCGTTGATTTGTTGAGAGTAAATCGACGAGATCTAGAACGTTTATTTCAGTTCCATCATAATCAAGATAGAATGATAGTTAAGACAAGGGATAGCCCAGAGTGGCTGACGACGATAAAATTCTTAAGGAATAAAGACAATCATCGATCCACTAAAGGCAATGAAGGAGAGATCTGAGTCGTCAATGTGATGTCTATCGTCATCAGGGACCATATAATTGAGAAGTGAGGTTGAGCTAGGATATTGTCGATGAAGATAAGACACAAGAGTCGACGAGAGTCATCTTTTAGTGCTTAATGAGAGTAACCCTCCGTCGTCGATATACAAAAAACCTCTTCCCCACTTAAGCTAGGCGAGAGAGTAATGACGTCAAGATGACGTGGGTTGCCAACTCAATAGCCAACATGTCCAAGTGGTGACATTTGTCACTAAGGGATTGGTTGATGGGACGAAAGTGAGTCCTGTTGGGTGAGGAGGTCCTCTGGACCTCTGCTTTAAATTATGGCCATTGGATCTACATGCTAGTAGATTTGTACAGTTGATTCCATAGGCACCGTCATTGGGAATAAGAGGTTGGTGAGTTGAGTTTTATCTAGAGAGTGTTGACGAAGATAAATGCTCGAGACTATTGAAGGTCATCAATTTCATCGAAAATGATGACTATGAGATTTGGACAGTTGATCGACAGATAAGCGGGATGCAATCTCGATTGTGAATCCCTGTAGGTCCCATCCGTGCACTGTGAGGTACATCGAAGGCTTGAACGTTAACCTTGATGTTAGTTTGAATCACTGAAACAATCAAATCCGTTGGATGTTTGGCCCAAGGACAATCAGATCTAGGAGGGGCCTGATAGGTGGATCGTCATTAAAGCATTCAAGGCTAAATGTTTGGTGCTCCACCGAAGTGAAGCTGATGATGACGTTAGTCTTATGTGGTTAGAAATCATGAAGTGGCAGGCTATGTAGGTGCCATGTCAATGCCACATTGCATGGCACAAGTACCAAGGTACCACGTGGAAGTGAGGTGGATTTGACCATGGGAACTCGAGAAACTTGGAAGATCACATCTTTTGATCTAGAGCTCAGTTTTGAGCATGATTATAATCATTGGAAAGCTCTCGACAATCTGAATCCATATGTGAGGTCACATTAAAGAGAAGATGTGCTTGGTAAAAGATTAATTTTGACACCCCATTATCCTAAGTAAGGTTTAGGAGGTTGGGTGTGTTACACCTTGGTTCAAGCTACTAAGAAGTGGAAGCACTATCCAATGGGCAAGAAGAACATCATCCACATAGATCACTAATTGCTACAATATTTGTAGGTCCAAAGTAAGCTACAACAAACCAGACACTTCAAGTGGATGGGGTTTGTACAAAAATTTAATCTAGTCATCAAATATAAGAAGGGCAAGAAAAAAAAGTTGGAAGACATGCTTTCAAAGCCACCCACATCCAATATTAGAACTTTTGGAACTCTCATGCACATGGAACCTTTTACCCATGATGCATACATAGAGAGATACACAAAAGATGAGGACTTCAAGGAGGTGTTTTAGCAACTACAATGCCAAATTCATGTAGAAGAAGGTGACGACAAGGATGACTATCATTTCCAAAATGGGTTACTCTACAAGCTCAAAAATATTTGTGCCCCTAAAGGTGGATGACTGTCACTTATCAGAGAAGCTCACACCTCCAAGTTTGTAGGAAATTTTGGTGTTGGGAAGACAATTTCCAACTTACATAGGTATGTGTACTGGTCCATAATGCAAGAATATGTAGCACGATATATTAGAGGATGTATACTTTGTTGCACCACTAAGCCCAGTAACTTGAAGCAAGGTATATACCATCCCTTACTTCTACCCACTCGGCCTTGGGAAAGCATTTCCATGGATTTTGTGGGAGGTGTTAACATGAGGAAAAATCCCAATGTCGACATGAGGGAGAATTTCCCCATGGCAGGTCTCAAATTAGACCCACTCTTGTTTGAACAACAACATCCAATGGTATATGGGATCGACCACTGTTAACTAAATGAATTTCTCTTTGAAGAGAGTATTTTCATCAAAGTTAGGCTAAGTCCTAAATGCAGGGTTATTCTAATATGATAGTGCAATCCTACATTAAAGAGTACTTGCAGTCCTAATTTAATAGTAGCATAATCAATTATAGGTGTATAATTTAATGTGCAAAACAAAAGTAGTTCCAATTTTACAAAACAAAATCATATTGCATACTTGTTTGCATATAAATGACTATATGCATGTTCATGTAATTGAATTCATATGTAGTGTAGCTAGAGAGGTAATGGGGGGTCTGGAGGGCCCATAATAATGATAATGGAGTCCATTCAATGTAAGGTGGACTATGTCCACTATATTATTAAATAAGGATCACTATGGTAGTTAGATATAATAAATGTAAGAGGACTTACTAGAATGTTCTACTTCTAGAAAGTTCATCCTCTAGAATGTTCTTAGGTGGTTGGTAGCACTATATAAATGGGTTCAAGCAATGTAATGAGACAAGTTAAGATGTATTCTATTTGGAGCTGAAGCTCAATGAGAGGTTTCCCCCTCAAAGAGGCAAGTGAACATGAGAGGATCCCTTCCATAATAGGATCCATTGTATGGTGTTTCCCTACCCTAAGGGTTTGATATTAATAAAGTGAGAGTTGTTCTATATTATGTGGATGACGATATGCAACAACTGTAGGAATATGTTATTTTTTCTTCAAATCTAAAACGCATTGTGCCTTTGAGTCAATGATCTCCTTAGATTCCTGATTGTGCCATTCCTGTGGTTTTGCTTCCTCTCCTTCTGTAGAGTCTTCCTCAGATTCAACTTCAGACTCAACAATAACTTCTTTGTTGGCCTCCGTGGGCCCATCTTTTTTACTAAGAGACACATCCTGCAATGCAATTTTCTTTTTCTTGTACCACAACTTCAAAAACTTCTTTTGCACATTAATATTAATGGTACCCACTGATTCTATCCAAGGATATCCCAAAAAAATATCCACTCCATCCATATCCATAGCATAAAAATATGAATGCAACACATATTTATCCATAGTAATCTTAAAATCTTTAACAATTTGAACATTTTCACGCTCAACCTGTGTGCTTTGAATATTCTTTAGTGGAACTTGCAATATATTAACCAACTGAACATTGATAAATTTCGATGGCAACTGGGGTTAATAGAAACAATGATATTTTCTCTATGAATATAACCATAAACTTGTAATATAGATTTGCCACATGAAAATAAACCCTTGATGCTCTCTTCATCCTTACACTTTGTATGAGACCACCTATCTAAAAATAATTTTTCAAATTCT
>ML780308.1:1052286-1069302 GCA_009831015.1 Picea engelmannii
CAAATATAATTCAAAAATAACCAAGAATAAACCAAACCATTCACCAATAATGAAAACAAGAAATAGACAAAACCCTTGAGGTAGAGTAACACCATATATTAATCCTTAAGGAAGGATAACATTCCTCAAGCAATGCTTGATGCATTCACAATATTCTTCACTATGCTCCAATACTTTGCTTACACCTATTTTATAGAATTCTCTATCTTCTAGGAACATTCTAGAGAAGGAATCTTCTAGAAGGACTATTTATATTATCTAACTACCACAATGTGCCTTATTTAATAATATAGTAGACCTAGTCCACCTTACATAAATGACCTCCACTAATAATACATAACCGCATTCCCATTGGGTACCTTCATAGGTACCCCATATTAACTACCTAGGTATACTAAATTCCATCCCCCTTAACATGTTTCGTCCTTGAAACATGGGAAGACAATATGATCAACTAAACAATGTATCCAATTGGTACAAAGTACAACCATCCATCCATCCTAACATAAGATGAACATGATGTCCAACCTATGCTTTTCCACCCTGATTTGGATATGCATCCCATCGGTGTTGCCATGGGAGTGGTTCTATTGCCTGATGTCTTCTTGTATTGCTGGTAGGCCTCCATGCACCTCTGGATTTATTTCCTTTATGGTTCCTTGCTGGTGCATAAGTGTGTTAATGCTCACGCCCTTGCCTTGATGAAGGTAGTGGGGGGTCCGGATGGCCCATAATAATAATAGTGGAGGCCATTCAATGTAAGGTGGACTAGTTCCACTATATTATTAAATAAGGCCCACTATGGTAGTTAGATATAATAAATGTAAGAGGACTTACTAGAAGGTTCTACTTCTAGAAGGTTCCTCCTCTAGAATGTTCTTAGGTGGTTGGTAGCACTATATAAACGGGTTTAAGCAATGTAATGAGACAAGTTGAGACGTATTCTATTTGGAGTTGAATCTCATTAGGAGGTTTCCTCCTCGAAGAGGCAAGTGAACAAGAGAGGATCCGTTCCATAATAGGATCCATTGTATGGTGTTGCCCTACCCTAAGGGTTTGATACTAATAAAATGGGATTTTTTCTATATTGTTCTCTAAATATTTGTGGTGTATCTGTGTGTAAGTATTTGTTTCTTAACATCATAATTCCTTTATAATCATTTCCTACAAATGAAAATTGACAAGAATGACAAATTGAAACACTTTCAAAAAAAAATCACCAACAATGCACTATTGAATAAATGAATTGTGAGGATGTTTGTTATCATCCTCCTTCAAAGAGGTAATTTGTTTTCATGAACACAACAAGAAGAAGATATATTTCCTATCCATCTTTGAGTTTAGTAAATAATTATACAATACCTAATTTCAACTCTCCAACCCCCCCTCTTCTTAGCTTACAATATATTTCTTGTATACCTGAAGGTGGATTGTTGACCTTCTTAATTACATGATTTTTCAGTTACTAATTCTACATCTTCCCTACTCTTCCCATTCCCATTACATTTTGGAATTTTTGAAACATAAATAAATCATTACATAATATTCCTTCCAACTATGATTTTCCTCAGGAAGGTGAGAAACTCTAAATCTTTGGCAGTGAAGGGCTCTCCTCCTGAAAATTTGGTCCAAATGATGGCCAACTAAAATAAAACATGTTCATTGATTTTGGACCTGTGACGAGGGTTCAGGGGAACTAGTTGACCGAGAAGAAGACAAAGGTCCTCCCTCCAACCTTACTCTTTTACAAACATGAATAGTTGTTGAACTATGAAGTTTTGTTCCTTTCCTGTAGCAAGGTTTTGACTTGGCTATTCATTTTTATATGGACGGACCTTAGGTTTAAATATGTATTACTGCCATATTTCAATATACGTCTTGTGTTATTCGATGAAAAGTGCTATGGTACTTGTGAAAGCAAGTGAAGCTCCTCATTGGCTCGGCGCTACAGAATCCTGGTAGTTTCTATTGGCAGAAATAGAGAGGAGAATGAGTAGGTACTCCCACTGTCGTGGTTATTAAAGATCATGTTCTACCCATCTCTTTTCCTAAGAATGAATTCTTCCTACCCATTTCTTCCTTTTATAACATTTAAAGTGATTCTCGTTGAGGCATAATGACGATACATGGGTGTTTTTATCGTTATTTCACTCTGTTCCTCCCTGTTTGAAAGGTGATATCCATTATTAATTATACAGGGCCTGTATGATTTCATATGAGCTGGCGATATGTGATTTCTCTCTGTCTTGTAATCTCTCACATGCCTTTGGTATATCTACTCATAGTGCCTATATCCTATGTGTCTTGTGTGACCTGAGGCATGGTTTTCGTTCATCAAATCATGCGCATGGAAATCAACTTCCACCCTCTTAGTTGTTTACTTCATTGATCTTTCAAGACCTGAAAATCCAAAAACAATTATTAGCCTTCACACTACAATTAACTAATTTGATCTAGATCTGTCCTCTACTTATCTGAGATTTCCTGTACTGTACGGTACTTCTCTCATTCTGCAGGGATATTATGCGCATGAGATGACATGTTGGGTGATACATGTATAAGGGAAGTCATGTCACTTATCATCAATAGGCATGCTGGAAACAAATATATGTGTAAGTCGGTTTGCAGAATCATGTCTAAATCTATGGGAAAATAAGCAGGTTTGTGGGACTTAAATTGATGTCGATGAATAGTGAACCATATGCTTTGTGGAGAATCGATTTGATAAATTCATGGGTTGCAGGGTTTTTGGATAACATGATTTCATGTGTCACTGTTTAAGCAGGGGAAACCCGCAAGAGTTTTCCTGCATAGATTCTTTCGAAAAGGGTTTGTATGTTCACAGTTGAATCTTCAACTGGTTGGCCATTCTCAAATAGGTTTCTCTCATAGCGTGGTCTTGAGCAGATTTTGTGGTGTTTCAGAGACATTTGATTAATGGTGCATAGTTGGAATACGATTTATCGCATGGTTAACTTCATGAAAAATAATTTGTAAAGGTAAATACTAAAAAGGAAGGGATCCATCATGGTGGGTTCCACAAGGGAAAGTCATAATTTTTGGATTCATGCGCCCTGCGGGTTTGCGGGTTTTCAGAATATTATGGTTTGGATCTCTTTGAAGACTTCCACAAGGTTGAGTGCTTGCAGTCAACAATGGTCACTTCTGCGACTTGTGGATCACAATAATAGGTACATGCAGGTTACATAGTGTTTAGTGAAAGGTCACATCCCTGCAGGCACGAGTCAATGAGAATGATGTGAGGTATCCATGTTCATGGTTATTTTAAGCTTGCGGGAGAACTTGTCCACTGTTGATCAATGCAATTATTCTCCCATTATAGGTGATCCTGCTGATATTTTATCTATGGGGATCACTTCCTTTGCTCCTATTAGTGGTCACCAATTCTTAGTTTGCAAGTGAATGTTTTGTATTATTCAATGTGTCTTATCATCTTACATAAACAAAAGAAATCATAACTGCATCATCCAAAAAAATTTCTCACATGTTTCAAAATCTATTTATCCAACCAATTTAAATGAATTATTTTCATCCAGATTGAGCTCACGTTAGTGTGCTATCAAAAGACAAGCCATTTTCCCTATTTATTCTGGTTTAACATTAACCTTGCAACCTTGGCCTTTTATTGTTACTTGAACACGGTATCCATGTAAGACATTGTGGGATTTAGGTTTGACATATAGGAAAAAGGTATGCGGTCTCGTCGCATGGGTCATATCTTGGGAGAGTATATGATTTATCCCGCATAGCTAGAGGGTGCGGGTTGGTTATAATAAAGTATCCCTTCTTGTTCAGATTCAAATAAAGAGATTTCTGAAAATACTCCCCTCCCTTCTCTATTGTGGATGGTTAGAAAGGTAATATATTGAGTGGAGGGTTTATGTGATTATTACGATAAGCCTCGAAGCAACTGGAAAAAATGATTTGGAGGGAAGGTAACCCGTAGTTGTTCGACTCCAAGAGAAATCGACACAACAATACATGGGAAAAACAAGAGGAATTTGTTGGATAGAGAGGACCAGACCATAAATCAAAGTATTATAAATTCCAAACTTTGAATCACCAATATTAAACATCTCGATAGTAAAACAAAGTCATTTTCGCCTGATCATAGATTTGATAGATTAGCTTTGAATTGTTTCCACAACTGGGTTAGTATGGGTAGGCCAAGGGATATCAGTTAACCAAATAGGTTCTAAAATAGGGTGCGTCACTATGAAGACTACATCACTTGATCGACCTCAGATGTCCAATGTACATTCTAACAACTGATTAAACTATTATTGGAGTACCAAAATCATAATTTGATCATATACAAGGTTTTACTAGAGAGTCCCTCAAAGGTCTCAATATTGAATGAGGATAAGGGTATCACCACTGGGTTTAATAATGTATGGTTTGCAATGAGTTTCTCAAAGGTTAGTGCTTTCCAATAACTCACATCTTTATCCAAGTAGATAAAGGAAGAATGGGTGAGGTTGAATGGTAGGTAGGCTAGGTATCTGAATATAAAATTGGTGGGGGCTCCATTTCTTTTGGCTTGTGAGAACTAAAAGAAAAAGGGGAACTTGTTTTGGCTACAATAGGAGGCTTACCAATAACTAGGAATGGACATGCCTATCTGTTTGTGGTATTTAATAGGTTCAACAAGATGTGCATTCTCATGCCTTGTAAAATTACCATCAAAGGACAAGAATAAAAAAACATGTTCTTTGAATAGGTATGGGTGCACTTTGGGATACCAAGGAGCATCATCTTAAAAAAGGATACCATATTTCTCAATACATTTTGGACTACATTGTTGGAGAATATGGACACTAAGTTGAAGAGATATACAACATTCCATCCACAAATGGATGGGAAAACATAAGTAGTCAACATGACTTTGGTGTAGCTTTTGAGGGGTTACAATCAAAAGGATTCAAAAACATGGGATGAAAATTGGATCTAAATACAACACTCTTATAATAGAGTAGTCCACACTTCTACCGGTAAGTCACGTTATGAAACTTTCTTTGGATATTTTCCACCTTCACCCTTGGATGTTGTATATAGAAAACAAGGAGGAGTGAGGGAGGACCTCACAAGAGATACATTGAGAGAAAAAAAAATGTTGAGAAGATTAGGAAAATCCATTTGCAAGTGTAGGAGACGTTGAAGAAGTCACATGAAAAATACAAGGCCAGACATGATTAACACATAACCGAGAAGTCATTCAAAGTGGGAGACAGAGTTTGGTTACAACTAAAAAGGAAAGAATGCAAGGTCGTAGTAAGAAGATCAAGGCTATGTGGTATGAACCTTTTGAGATATTGGAGAAGGTGGGAGATAATTCCTTCAAACTCAGTGGTCCCCCATACATGTGCATTTACTCTATAGTGAATGTGGATAATCTCAAACTCTACGATCCTTCCATGTTGGATCAGGAGGAGGAGCAAGTCCTACCTTCTATAGAGGACTTAGCACCATATGCTTAGGAAGAGTTGGAAGAGGACACAATTTTTTCGAAGTAGTCCATAAGTATAAGACAACGGAAGCATGACCTTTGAAAGACTGGGTTGAAAGGACAACTTCCAGGAAAAGCAAAGTGGTACTCCAGGGAGAAGGTAGAGGAAAATTTTCCTCACCTCATTTAGTAAAGCTTTTGGGGAAAAAATTCCTCCCTAAATGGAAATGTATAATCCATATTGGATCATTACATTATTTTTCATCTATCTTGATGCTTTCAAAGTGGAAAAAAATGGAGGAATCAACTTGCAGGATCATTTTAATGGTAGGTCCCATTTTGCAAAATTGGGTTTTGAAACCTTCCAAAGCCATTTTGAGGCATCAAATGATATTTTTTGGGGGTCAAAGATTTCCTAGATTTATCTTGGATCCCTTGACACTATTTTAAACATCAAGACCTTTCCAATGGTGCAAACATCACATCAATCGAGTCTCTTATGCAAAAATTATTCCTCTCGCAAGTTGACCTACCGTGTTGACCACCATGGTACAAATGAATTCCGCATCAACCCCCATTACTCATGCATATGGGGCTGGCCACATATGGAACTAAAATAATATTTTATAAGGTTCAAAACCTTATAACAATTGAGGGTTGAGTAAGTCAAAACCCTACCCCTAGATGGCTATCAAGGGATGTTAAATATTGGGCCTCTAGGAGAAGGGGTTCCATTATTTAGCATTTATTTGTTCCATAGTTAAGGTGAGAACCCAGGAGTGGAATTTTGAAAGCATAAGAAAGGAGGAGATATTTGTAGAATCCATACAAGAAATAGTGTCAAAGAAAACTCTACAAAGAGTGCCTCTTTCTTTGTACTTTCATTTGACAGAAAGAGAGCAGAGCAACCTCACCTTCTAGCTGAGTTTTATCCTATATTGGGTTTCCCAAGTTATATCTTGTGTTTATTTGTGGATGGTGTGTGCATATTTGTTTTTGTTCTCTATTCTTCACATTTCAACTATTTCATACATTTAAGCAGAAAACCAATAATCAAAGAATCTGATATCTAAAGGAAATTACCCTTCATAGTAAAGATCTCAATATTTTTATTAGATCTCTTGTGAGGAACTATCTAGTGGAATATCCACAGTAGTTTACAGATCATATTTGTATCATAGCATTCTTTATTGGGATATTTTTGGAAAGTTGCAGGGATCCAGGAATTGGTTTAAGAAGAAAGTCGCAGAACCCTAGCCATGGCCGATGACTCTGCTCATAACAACTCTTGAGATCTAGAAGAGGAGATATTTGTGAGGTTGGAAGATAAATTTGCTGACATATCTCACAATATGTCCCTCCTCATGGAAAATCTAGTGAGAAATCTGAGACCATTCAAAAAAGTTGGAGGCTCGAACTCAAAGATTGGATCAAACGAGAAATTGGGGGATAACGAAGGTCTAGAAAAGGAGTCTTGGAAAGAACCCAAGAAAGAGAAGTCGAGTTCCAGTACCATAAACCCTTCATAGTATTTATTCAAGATGGAATAAAAAGTGGACATAAAGCCATACCAAGGTGAGATTGATGCATTAAAACTTAATCATTGGTTGTAGCAATTAGAAGTTTATTTCATCTTTCACTGTATAGATGAAGAACAAAAGATATAATTTTCCAGACTAAAGTTAGAGGACAATGCTTTAACTTGGTGGGAAATCCCTACATAAACACTTAGGCTAGAGGTTGATTCACCAATAAATAGGTGGGAGGAATTCAAAACCCTCATCAAGTCCAAATTGTATCCTATCAGGTATGTAGAGGAACAATGGATCCGATGGCACTACTTCAGTAAAAAACAAGGGCAAAGTGTACAAGAGTACACCACTAAGTTCAAAAACATGGCCATCATGTTGGGTATCTCTCCCAAGAGCCCAAATGTAGTCCTCAAGTATATGGGGGGTCTACATAACCATCTATGAAAGAAAGTGATGCTTTTCAAGTCAATGACAATGGATGAGGCATGTGTACAGGAACAATATCTAGAAATCATAGGCCACAAGAAAGGCTAGCCAAGCGATTCTAAGTAGAAAGAGCACTAGGAAGCTTCCAAGGAGGGGAATCTGAAATGGAAAGAGGGAAAGGATAAGAAGACGACAACCAATGGACAACAGTGATACAATCCTAGCAACCATTGTAACCATTTCAATATCGATGGGAACATTAAGGAAAAGTGTTGGAAACTACTTCCAAAGTTGAAATCGAAGAACTGCAAGCAAGACTGTAACATTTTTTTTCCCCAGTATGTAAATATAACTATAACTGGCTAAGAGACTCTGGCATACTAGATATGTGTGAATTACTGATTTGATGAACCTTCGTATAAAAAGGTCAATGTATGTATTTTCGGTTATTAATAGAAAATGGATAAGTGTTGCATAACTGCTGAAAGGGGGTGTTTTCCAAGATAAACCATGGATGCTATGGGATAGATCGTGAGGGTAACCAAGAATGGTTGAGATGACCCCCACCAAACCAATACCCTACTAGAATTAATGACTCAGAACAATCCTTTGACCCAGATAATGAATTATTAGTCAAAGTGGTAGCTGGGAGAGTCCTCCTCAAGAGTTAATGAGGAGATGGGGTAGAGTACCCATTTGTAAGACTCCAAACCTGACCACGATCTGGGGATTCAAACCCACACAACCTTGCTGAGAAATGCAAGGAAGAGGTAATTCGTGGGCGGAGGTGAAAGACAGTCACAAGAGAAATCTTGAGAAGAGAAAAATAATGGTTACAACGCTCTGGTTCAAGGAAGAACTGGGGAATAAGCTCATTCTAAACGTTAGAAGCTATTGGCAAGGTTTTTTGTTACAATCTGATAAACGAGGCTGACAAGTGACTGTGGAATTCCTTCGGTAGACCTCCTTGCTTGGTACAGAGAAAACCCGCTGCTAGGATCTTGTGGGAGGAGGAGGGTAACCTTCATCCCTGATTGTTGTTCAATAAGAAGAAAGAGTCTCTCTCAAAGAATCATGGTCTAGATCGGGGTTGGCCAGCGGTAAATCCATCAGGAGTGGTTGTGCCTATGGTTGGGTGGAAACCGTCACCCCTTTCAGCAGTTGCTTCATGAACTCTTGTTTTCTGATAAGTATCTTCATACTATGTGTACTAAAATAAGACTAGTGATTGAATATATTTATGTGTCTATGACTGAGTTTGGTGTTGAATGGTTAAGTTAGATATATGCATTATCTCTCTGTGAACTCGTGCTTTTAAATGGGTGTATACTTGAATCAGTTGAGAAATTAGAGTTGTAAGATGTGAGCCCGTAATGGTGTCGGTCTCTAAAACCTTCCCCCTCATGGGAAATTTCCAAGTTCAAACCCTGTAGAAGGAGGATGCCTCCTTCAGATCTCTCACCCATCTGACTGAGGGCTCATGCCCATGTCCTTAAACCATTTTCTTCTAAAGGGATTAGTGCTTAGCCCAAAATAATTTCCAAATGACCAATATGACCAAGGTCTTGGAAGCCTGCACTAGCCGAAAGGAACTAAGCCTTTATGGCTTCAGAACTCTGGGAGTTCAGAGTTTCGGGGGTGTTGCAACCTTAACTAAATCTCGGCTAAGAGTAGAGCTTACAACGCTAGATTCATTAGAGGATCCATATGACCAGGTACTGGGAACCCTCCGCTAGTCTGAAAGGAGCTAGCTCTTATTGGCTTCGGAACTTCGAGAGCTCAAAGCTCCGGGATGTTAAAACTTCACAAACACCAAAAATATTGAAGGCCGGAGTTGCGAAGTCTTGTGGACTATCGATCCTTGGATCCTTCTCAACCGTTGATATGGGGACTCTGTTGAGAACCCTGCTTAATCATCCATCAACCAGGATACTTGTCCATGGATCGAGTATTTCCAAGAGGTTTTTCCTTGTTGGTAAAAGGGTACATTGCCGGAGTGCCAAAGGCTGGAGTCCATCTCATCCATCCATCGTTAATGACATGCATCACTAGATTTTGTAGTCCAGAGACTTGGCACTACTGGAGGAAGTTGGAAAGTGCACGCCTAAACTCCTGAATGTCAGAGTCACTAAATAAAGAGATTCGTTGATTTGAAGGAACTTTGAGACCACTCGTCATTGTTTGATCTAGACGGTGGTCAGTTTAGTGCTGACCTACTCTGGGAGTAAACTGGAGACTACACGGCCAAACCCCTTTGAAGGCCGAAGTGATGGGGACCATTGATTTAAGGACACTATGGATCCCTCTCTGATCATCGGATCTACCACATAGTCAATTCAACGTTGACTACTCCGGGAGAAAGGAGAAGTTTACATGGCCAAAACCCCCCCGAAGGTCAAAGTTGTGAAGCAAAGGAGGCCGTAGATCTATGGATCTATGTGGATGAATCTCCATCGTGAGGTTTGAGGGATGTTAGAGGGCCCACAAGTAACATGCCACGTGTCACCTTGATTCATGTGTTTTGCAGACCCCATAGGCCCATTAACATGTGACACGTGTCACCTTGATTCATGTGTTTTGCAGACCCCATAGGCCCATTAACATGTGACACGTGTCACCCAATGAAGGTCTAAGTGTCACTTCGACCTTGCCGCATATCACACCTGACACTCACCGCTTAGTCCATTTGGCGAGTAGTATGCGGGACCCACCTACATTTTCCATTGTTTTTAGTACATTTCCATGTGTGAGGGTGGACTGGCACTAACCTGATATCGAGGATCGATGATCCTGCTTGAGCTGACATGGAGATCTATGATTAGGGATGATTGTGGAGTCCCAACTAGCTAGATGTTTATTTCCTTTCCCGATTTCCACAACAAAAAATGCTCGCCTGTGTTGGAATTGATGCCAATCGTTGATCCTGCTGGATATATAGATGAATGGTCTAGGAGGATTGCAGAAGTTCAACCCATGCAGGTGATAATTCTACCTCGATCTCCACAATTCCTCTCCACCATAGATTCATGGATCTACATTGGAAAGCCCTCGACTGTGGGATCCAAGGGGTATTGGGAGAAAACTGGCAGAAACTTCAGACTTCAGAGCTCCGAGAGGTTTGACAGGTAGGTGAAGCTAGGAACCTCATATGCTGCTAGGTCCTAGAATGACGTGGCCCACTGACGTCACCTGGGGTGACATGGACCCCTATCATGTATGCCACATGTCATCCAGACTTGTACTTCTCACAGAACCTAAAAGACCCTTAGAATGTGACAGGTGTCACCCCTTGACAAGGACACATGTCACTTCTGGCCCTGTCGCATGTTATCCCTCTAGTGCATGAATGCTTAGTCAAAGGTTAGTTGGGACCCTTCAAGAGTCTGGGTCTACGGGATTCTAGAGGATTGAGGTGTAGTGTCAAGAACAAGCCGAAAGGCCAAAGGTTAGAGCTACGTGGTAGCACCTCAGGAGTTCACAATTTCGGGACTCCAAGGAATGCGTGCGTAGAAAGAAAAAGGGGCATTCAGAGTTGAATTCCAAACACCCCTCTAGCCTATGTGTTGAATAAGGGATAAGCCTCGCCGTTGGATTGGGTGAAGGGTGGAATTCCACCATAGATGTTGAAACATTGGAAACAATATGAATGAGATGGTCTCACATGATCCATGACTAATAGTGCCCGAAGAGCTACGAGAGGAAATAACTTGTGATTCAAAACTTAGATTTCAGTATGGTGGTAACCGTGAGGAAGCTTGTGATGAGTAGAATTCCAGTGGAGATCCCGAAGTTGGGATTGATATAGTTAAGGAAAGATAAAATTATGATGCCCCATCCCCTAAAAGAGTACTTAGGGGTTGAGTGTGTTACAAATTGGTATCAGAGTAGGGCAACAACACTTGGCCTACTTGGGATCATGCATGAGTCACATAAAAATATTATTAAATAAATTTAAGGGGTAACACCCTACTTNCCCCCCCCCCCCCCCCCCTTTATAAGAAACTTGTCTGAACATATGTTGAAGAGAGGAATGAAACCTTCTACTTTTGATAGATGTTTTGGAAATCTGCATTGAATATTGCTAATGTTTCCAAATAAAGAAGCTGACTTCATTTTGCAATGATACGTGTTGTTCATAAAATAATAGATTATTAACCAACAATTTTTTTTTTATCAGCACTCAAGCAGTCAGTAAACAACAAGAAAACTACAACGTAAGGGATGGTGACAGACCATGAGTTGGGGGAAAGCTCCCAAATAGAAAGGAAGAATGTGATGAAAGGAGGGCGGTGGAAACCCCTCCAGATTTGGCTGAAATTGTAAGAAGCCTCATGGAAGAATTACAGAGTTGTAAGGTTGAAAATGAAAGGCTGATAAAGGAATAGGAAAATCAAAATGAGATTAATGCAGTCTTACTGCAAAGTCTATTTGACATACAAAAACAACTGCAACATGGTCCAATTGCCAGTCATGTGGACAAACATCACACTAAGAAAACTCCAAGTCCACCTGAGACACAAAATCATGGTCCTAAAAGTGGCCACACTAGGAGGAACACCTCAAGGAAGGCCCACCATGGAGCCAAGAGACACTCACCAGAAGATTCCTCTGAGGACACTAACCACTCCAAGGAATCTTCTAGTGGCAAAGCTAATTCCCATTCCTAGATGAGAAGAAAGAAGAGGAAACATTCCAAGAGTCATGACCCTGAAGAATTCAAGAAATCCAAACCACCCACCTTCGATGGAGAGATTAAGAAGGGGGAAGAAGAAAAAGTTTGGCTACTCGGATTGAAGAAGTACTTCAGAGTCCATGATTACTCTGAAAACTTAAAGGCTCAAATAACCATTTTCAACCTGAATGGGAAAGCTTCCATTTCATGGGAGGACCTTAGGAATTTGAAAGGAATCCATGAGATGGACTTGTCATGGAAACAATTTGAGAAATACTTCAAGAAGAAGTATCTGTCGGAAAAGTACTTTGATGGGAAGACCAAGGAGTTCTATAAAATCAAGCTAGGACAACTCACCATAGATGAATATATCAACAAATTTCTTGAGCTAACAAGGTATGTTCCCTACATAAAGGATGAAAAAGTAAAGATGCAACGATTTATTGGTGGATTTCCTAAGTCCCACTGGGAAAAAATTGAGTTTGATGAGCCAAAGACTTTATAAGATACTATTCGAAAGGCAAGATATTTCTATGAGAAATTCAAGAATAAGACATAACCCCATAAAGACTGGAAGAAGAAAAAAAATTCTGGATTCAAGAAGAAGGGGTTTAAATCCTCAAGATTTAAGAACCATGGGAAAATCTCTAGAATGAGCCTTCCTACTAGAAGTGTGTATCAATAAAAATTTCCACCGGGGTGTGGAAATAAACCATTCAGAGCAGTCCCAAGTAAGACTGATAACACAAAGAGAGAACCCTTGAAATGTTGGGGTTGTGGAGAAGAACATATGATGAGGATTGTCCACATAGGCAACATAACAATATGAAGGTATTCAATGTCCAAGAGGCTACCACAATCAATGATGTGGCTAGGAGCATGCCACAAATTTTTGCAGCCTTGGATAATAGACAAGTTGACCACCAAGATTCAGTGGTGGAGATGGAAGGTATAATTTCCAACCATCCTGTTTCCATTTTAATTGACCCTAAAACTGTTGAGAAATGTAAATTGCAACAAGTTAAAGATGTTAAATCATGGCTGGTACAACTAGCCACTCGGACCAAAAGAAAAGTAACAGAGGTCATACCAACATGCCAATTAATTATGAATGGATTACCCACCCGAGAAACCCTAAACATGCTCCCTTTAGGATCTTATGACCTACTGATTGGCATGGACTATTTGGATGCCCATAAAACTAAGTTAGACTATGAAAATAAAACTTTGGAGAGCGAAGATGGAGAAGGGAGAAGGATAACCCTACAAGGGATTCGAAAGCATGTCTCAGTGAGACAAATATCAACCCTCCAAGTGAAGAAGTATCGCATAAAGAGATGTACCTTGTATGCAATACAAGTGTTAAACTTTGTTGAGAACAACAAACCCAGCCTAGAGGAGCATCCCATATTAAGAGAGTATAAATATGTATTCCTGGAAGATGTGGCAAGTCTACCTCCAAGAAGGGACATTCAGTTTTCAATAGAGTTTGTACCAGGATTGGTGCCAATGTCTTGAACACCCTATAGAATGAGTACACCAGAGCTTGTTAATCTCAAACTACAACTAAAATATATGTGGGACAAAGGCTACATTCGGCCTAGTGTGTCTCCATGGGGAGCACCAACCTTGTTTGTGAAAAAGAAAGATGGCACACTCATATTGTGCATAGATTATAGACAACTCAATAAGGTGACCATCAAGAATAAGTATCCCTTACCACTGATCGATGACTTGTTCGACCAATTAAAGGGTGATACGATATTCTCCAAGATTGACTTGAGATCTTGTTACCATTAGGTCTGAATTAAGGATGAATACATCCACAAAACAACCTTTAGAATAAGGTATGGTCACTATGAATTTGTGGTGGTGCCATTCGGGCTAACCAATGCACCAACCACTTTTATGTGCATAATGAATAATGTACTCAGTAAATTCTTAGACATATTTGTATTGGTTTTCATTGATGATATCCTAATCTATTCTAAGAATAGGGAAGAGCATGAAGAACATCTCAAGTTAGTGCTTCAAGTACTAAGAGAACATCAACTCTATGCTAAGTTTAGTAAGTGTGAATTTTTCCAGAAACAAGTCCATTACTTAGGCCATGTTATTTCTGAAGAAGGGGTGGCAGTTGATCCTGACAAGATCAAAGCTATAATGGATTGGCCTACCCCAAAGGATGTATTTGATATCAGATCTTTTATGGGCCTAGCAGGGTACCATAGGAGGTTGATAAAAGGATTTTCAAGGATTGGTTGCCCAATCACTTCCCTTCAAAAAAAGGGGGTTAAATTCATTTGGACATCAAAATGTGAAGAAAGATTTCAAGAGATGAAATACCTTCTAACCAATGTGCCTATGTTGAATATTGCAGACCCAAACAAGGACTTCCTTGTGTGTATAGATGCCTTCAAGGAAGGGCTCAAAGGAGTCCTTATGCAATAAGGACATGTGATTTGCTATGAGTCCATAAAATTTAATGAGCATGAAGTCAACTATGCGACCCATGATGTGGAATTGGCTACCATAGTACATGCTTTAAAAATGTGGAGCCATTACCTCTTAGTAAGAAGATTTGTGCTTATGATAGACCATAGTGGGTTGAGATATTTGTTTGACCAACCAAAACTCAATGTTAGACAAGCTAGGTGGATGGATCTCCTTAGCGAATTTGATTTTGAAATCAAACATATCAAAGGAAAGGAGAACAAGGTGGCTGATGCCCTTAGTAGAAGTATGAAAGTGATTCACTTGGTAGCTGTAAGTGCCAGTGAATCAAACATCAAAGAGAGAGTCAAAAGTGCACAAGAAACATATGCATTTTTCAAGACCGTAACATCATACCTAAAACAAGATCCCACAAGGATGAAGTATGAAGGATATCAAATATTTAATGATGGCCTACTAACTTACAGAGGTAGATTGTATATTCTGAATTGTGATGGCTTGAAGAGGTTCATAATGGATGAACTAAAAAAAAGAGCATATACTGGCCTTCTTAGTTATCAGAAAATGATCACGACCACTAGGAGACTATTTTATTGGCCCGCACTGGAAAAGGACATAGTTGATTACTTAGATAAGTGTCTAGAATGTTAGTAGGTTAAGGTAGAGAAATGACACCCAATAGGGTTGTTTCATCCTCTATCAATTCTAGAATGGAAATGGGAAACCATATCCATGGATTTCATCACAAGGCTACCCAAATCAACCAAGCAGAACGACGCCATCATGGTAGTTGTGGACAAACTAAGCAAGGATTCTCATTTCATTCCCATCAAGTCAACTTGCAAGGCAATAGATATTTCCAGTATTTTCATGAAATAGATATTTAGATTGCATGGCATGCCTAAGGAAATTATATCCAACATAGACACAAAATTTACTTCAAACTTTTGGAAATCTCTGTTTGCTGGTTTCGAAACAAAATTGCTATTTAGTACAACCTATCACCCTCAAACTGATGGAAAGATAAAGAGGGTAAACCAAGTGCTAGAAGACATGCTGAGGATGCATGTAATGCATCAAACCAAGAAGTGGGAAGACTACCTACCACTGGTAGAATTTTTCTACAACAATGACTATCAAGAATCGTTGAAAATGAGCCCTTTTGAAGCCCTATATGGAAGGCAATGCAATATTCCAATCAACTGGAATAACCCAGTGGAAATAATCACAATTGGGCCAGATATTCTAAAGGAAATGGAACAACAAGTTATTCATATTAGATAGAATATGAAAATATCCCAGTATAGACAGAAGAGTTATGTAGATAGAGAAAGAACTCCTAGAGAATTCAAGGCAGGGGATCATGTGTATCTCCAAGTTAAACCTAGGAAAATCTCTTTGAAGATGGGAACTTGTGCCAAGTTGGCACCTCGATATTGTGGACCCTTTGAAATCTTGGATAGAGTGGGACCTATAGCCTATAGACTATCATTCCCTCCCACAGTGAATGCACAAGATGTTTTCCATGTTTCATTATTAAAGAAACATGTATATGATTCTAATCATATTATTTACTGGTCTGTGATTCAGGTGGAACTAGAGGGAGAATTCCTACTAGAACCTCAATGCATAATAGACATGAAGGAGACCCTACTTAGGAACATAACCATTGCACAGGTCAAGGTGCAGTGGAAACACTTTGGCCCAGATGAGGCTACATGGGAAATGGAGGATGCCATGAGACATGCATATCCCTTTTTGTTTACTTCTTTACATACAGAGCATATAGGAATATAGAACATTGAGGATGATGTTCCTTTAAGGGGAGGGGATTGTAACACACCGTTTTCTCTAGTATGTAAATATAACTATAACTAGCCAAGAGACCATGGTAGACTAGATATAGGTGAATGACTTATTTGATGAACATTCATATAAAAAGGTCAATGTATGTATTTTTTGTTATTAATAGGAAATGGATAAGTGTTGCATAACTGCTGAAAGGGGGGGTTTTCCAAGATAGACCATGGATTCTATGAGAGATATGGTGAGGGGAACCATGAATGGTTGAGATGACCCCCACCAAACAAATAAGCTACTATAATTAATGAATCAGAACAATCCTCTAATCCAGATAATGAATTACTAGTCAACGTGGTAGTTGGGAGAGTCCTCCTCAAGAGTTAATGAGGATATGGGCAAAGTACCCATTTGTAAGACTCTAGACTTGACCACAAGCTGGGGATTCATACCTGTTAGCACATAATCATCTACAGGGTATTTTCCTAAAGGAAGCATCCCCTTGGGCGAAAATAGAGATTTAGAAAACCCATTTATCCCAAGGTTTTAAAGGGCTGGCGTGTTATTTTAACAAACATGCAGATTTGGATGGTCAAGATCTGCCCACCTAGATTTGTGGCCAAAGTTTCATTCCGGAGCCCCCTCATCGTTCTACCTTTAACGAA
>ML780308.1:1069321-1118544 GCA_009831015.1 Picea engelmannii
TGGGCACGCATCTCTCAATGGTTGAGATTGGGGCGCCTAGATCAACGATGCTCAAGCGATTCTGGACCCCCTTTGACGATCTGTCATTAATAAGGAGGGGGGGCTCGGAATGGAATGATATTGTCATGGGGCCCCCCTCCTATCGTGTTGCCTCCTGTGTCGTCTTCTCCCCTGCCATCTGTTCCCCACTTGTCCACATGACGTGGCCCACTTCCTTTCGCTCCTCCTTGTCCTCTAACATCTGTCCCTTCTCTACCATTATATCCCGTCACCTTTTCTCTTTTTCTTGTATCCTCTCTCTTGCCATGTGCCCCAGTCTTCGTACCGGCCTCCATGCCTTATCTATTAGACCGTTCAACCGATCCAGGTGGCACCGTGAGAAGACCTCCATGTCCCAAAAGGTAGAGTTGATCAGGGCCGTTCCAGATCCCAAGGAAGCAGTTATTGAAGTTGTTGTTGGTGGTTAGACATTGTTTCCACTGTAAATGGAAAGTCCAACAAAGGATTAAAGGCATGTCGATTCATCCGCGGGGTTGTCAGGAGTTTGATTGCATCTATCATAAGTGCCCGATCATTCAGAGACTGCATGCGCAAACTGCCAGTAGACATGCAAACACAATGTTTTTAATGCAATGTCTCGTTTTTCCTGTTGTTGTTTTGCTGTAAGTTTATATAGGCAATTTTGCCATTTTTGTAAGGGTCGATGGTTGAGCAAGGCTCCTGATTGTAAAGTTTGATGAAGCACTGGTTGCTCTGGTTATGTATTAGTACTTGAGACTTCTTGTCTAATGAATGTCAGCCTCTTTCCATCTCTCTGTTAACACTGTGTTAGAACAACTCAGAATTGGAGGATCCATTCGAGTTGCGCTGTTATAGGATGATGTAGGTTGGATCACTGTAATAGTTGTATTGTTTCTAATCATTTCTTGTATTTTCTCAATGCCGAATGATTTGGAATTGGAAGATCCAGTCAAGTCACCTTTTAGTTCCTCAGAAACTCTGAACCAAGAGGATCTTGTGTTCTGAGTTTTTCCTCCTCAAGCTACCAAAAGGCCTGATGCCCAAGGCAGTCTTGCTCACTCCTCCTACCAAGTCTTCCATCTTCTCATTTTATAATCAACCCACTGACGGAAATTAGATCAAGACCTCTTCTGTTTTACATACCAGGCCTGCTTTTTTGAGTTAAAGAGATACCTTCCTGGGTCTCTACTCATTCGACCACCCCATTAAATTATTTGTGACATAAACTGATGGGCATTGGGCTCTGCTTCTGCCGCAATCCAGGAGTGACTTCTAAAGCTAACATTTCTGGCACCGTTGCTGGGGACGAAGTTGAATATCTTCCCCGGGATTGAATGACAATGATTAACTAATTTTGAAGGTGCATCAGATATCATAACTATTGAGATTGCTACTGTGCACCTGGCGACTCCACTGATGCGACTCCACAGGGAAACTCCATTGATGCGAACCCACAAATGACTCCATTGTTTCAGACGTGGCTTCTAGAGACAGACATACAAGGTCTACTCCTCAGCTGCCATTAGCGCCACCTTAAGCTGACCCTAAGAAAATTATTAGAAAGGGAAAGTCCTCTGACGACGGTACTTCTACTGCTAAGCTAGGTATTTATGATGATTTTCATGATTTTATAGAAACTCCAACGCCTTCATCTCATCTTGTTTATTTACCTTCTGTTGGAGTTTCCCGTAGTCTAAATTTTTGGAGTGTTCTTGCTGAGTTTTCTCCTCCTGGTCTCAAATTGGTAGGAGAAACCCTTGTCACTCCCCTCTCCCCTGAGGTGGTACCCTGGTTCAGATCCAACACCTCTGAATATTTTCCTACTCCAAGTTTTACCACCCCTTCTCCTATTACCATTGTCACTGAAGAAAGGGATACTTTTGTTCCTTTTATCCTGCAAGCTTGTTCTCCAAATTTTCTACTGTTCCCCTCCCGTCCTGTAAGCTCAATTCCTGTCTTTTCGATTCAAGCCTCGTCTCCTCCTGGTTCTTCTACACCTATTATTCCTATGGAAAGTGCTAATCCCCCTCTAAATAGAATGGATGCTATAGTGGCTACCAGATATGCCCCTTTAATCCTACCTCAACCTATGAATCCTCTCCCTGCTAGAGATTACTTGAATATATACCTAAATTCACTGGGGAAGAGGACATAACTGCGGAAGAGCACCTTGCTGCCTTCTACAGTTACGCTGACAACCTGAACATTGAAAATGAAGATGTCTGGATGAGAGTCTTCATCCAGAGCCTTGATGGTGACGTGAGGAAATGGTTTAGGGGATTGGCCCCCAGATCTATTGCTGGGATTGAAGCTCTAGATAATGCATTCCTGAGGCAGTGGGGAGATAAAAAAGATTTCATGTATTACATGACAGAGTTTGGGTCCTTGAAGAAAAAAGAAGGAGAGTCTATCTCTGACTTCTCCAAACGATTCAATAAGATGTATAATAAGATCCCTACTGAGATCAAACCCACAGAATCCTCTACTAAAATATCTTATGCTAATGCATTCGACCCTAACTTCTGTCTTCTATTGAGAGAGAGAAGAGCTACCTCCCTAGCTGAAATGCAAGATGCAGCCAAAGAAGTGGAATCTAATGTATTGGCAATTGACAGACTGAGAAATAAGACTGATGTAGACAGAAGAAAGGGAAGGTTTGAAGCCTTGACGTCTGGCCCCTTTGTGCCTCACCCTCAAGTGGATGAATTGGCCAAGATAGTGAAGTCTCTGTCCACAGAGATGGAGAAAATGAAGGTGGAGGGGAAGCAAATATACAGAAATCCTCAAAATACTGAAAACAAAGGGAATTTCAGGAGACCAAACAATAATGCTCCCCAGATTATACAAAGGGACTAGAGGGGAAGGGATAGAGAAGATTAGAAGATTCATGCCCCTCTTCAAAATAATTTTATAGCTAATGATGAAGAAGGGGAAATAGACGGGATTGATCTTGAAATCCACTGCTTCAGAGATACTTCTCCTTTTCCTCACCTTACTCAATCAACATACGAGGAGTCTCTCATGGACAGTGAACTAAATGAGCTGAGCAAGGGAGACAAGGCTAGCAACAGCCAGAACAAGTATAACCTAAGATCCAAGAAGAAGACAGGAACACTTGATGTTCCTGAACATCTCATTAGAACGAAGAAACTTTCTAATGAAGTAGCAGACAACAACAAAGATAAGAAGCCCCAACCCCTCTCTCTAATGGTCCAGATTCATGTTCCTGAAGTAAGGGAAATTCCAAAGCTCACATCCTCTTTTAACTTTGAGCATGAAATCCAAAAAATCAGAATCCGTATGCCCCTCTCCGTACTGATCAAACACGAAGTGTTTGAAAAACGCCTCTCCAAACTATTACAATATGAAACCTCATGCCATCCCACATACTCGATCAATTTGCAAGATGAAAAGCCTATAGTCATCCTAGGTCCTATGATAAAAGATAGAAATGATTCATCCCCTCCCTTCTACACATCCTTGAACATACATGACAAGGTACTGCACAACTGTTTGATGGATTTAGGGGCTTCCCACAATCTCATGCCTAAAATTGTCATGGAAGAATTATGACTAGAAGTCACCAGAGCCTATCATGACCTCTATTCCTTTGATGCTAGGAAAATTCAATGTCTGGGAGTCATCAAATATCTGGTTGTGACCTTGTTTCAGCTACCCGTGAAAAGTGTGGTCATGGACATTGTAGTGGCTGATGTTCCCCCCAAGTTTGGTATGTTGTTGTCAAGATCCTGGATAAAAATACTTGGGGGAACTCTGCAAATGGACTTAACATATGCTACTATTCCAGTGTTTGGGGGGGGGGCATAGGAGACTATACAGAGAAGCCCAACTGGCCTACATAATCAGTGACGAAGCCAATCCTACCAACCATCCTATCTTTGCTCTTAACACTAATTTAGGCTCCAGTTTACTACAACTCACTAACGCTCCCAAGCCTCTTCTAAAACTCAGAAAGAAGCCCACTACTTCTCATGAAATTTCTTCCCCCATCACCTCTGTCTAGAAAATGTTCTTTGATGGAGCCTCTTTTAGGGAAGGCACTAGTGCCGTAGTGTTTTTTGTGTCACCTGCTCAGGAAACCGTATCTCTGTCATACAAGCTAGAGTTTGAGACAACCAACAATGTGGCAGAATATGAAGCTCTTGTTTTAGGTTTAAGAGTTGCAAAGGAAATGGGGATTCAAGAGGTAGCAGTATTCAGAGATGCAGAATTGATAGTCCAGCAGATAAAAAACGCTTATTAGGCCAAGCATCCTCAACTCAGGAGTTACATAAATGAGGTATGGGACCTAATCAACAGATTCTTCTCAACATTTAACATTTCATTCATTCTAGGAGAGAAGAACACAGTGGCTGATTCTTTGGCTACATCAACAAGCAATTTCAAAGTACCCTTGCCACCCAAATTCAAATATGATGTATTAGTAAAATACAGGCCCTCCATACCTGACAATGTCAAACATTGGAAGGTGTTCGAGGATGATCTCGAGATCAAAAGATTGTTGGAGACTGTTGAAGAATTTTCGACGCTGCATATTGATCAAGACCTTGTTTCTGAAGCAAATCTTGATGATGGTAATTTTCTGAGTAAGATTGCAGAGTGTGACATTGTGCAATTGCCCAACAATCATATTCCAAAGGGGCTGGTTCCTTTGGAAAGGATTTTTTATAGAAATGATGTGGCATTGAAGGGGAAAAGCTCAGATGATGTTGGTGATACAACTCAGTGCAACATTGGCACCGAGAATGAACCCAAGTTTGTCAAATTGTCAAGAAGCCTAACAAGGGAGCAGAGGGCTGAATATGCTGAATTATTGAGGGAGTTTGTGGATGTTTTCACCTAGACCTATGAAGACCTCAAAACTTATGACAGTTCTTTCATCAAGCATAAAATCCCATTGAAAAAGGAGGCTAAGTCGTTTAGGCAGAAACTACGACAGATCAATCCTATGTTGCTGCCTATCATGGAGAGAGAGGTGAATAAGATGATACACTCCCATATCATCGTGCCATTGATATTTTCAGAGTGGGTGGCCAACTTGGTCCCAGTAAGCAAGAAGAATGGGGAAATCAAACTCTGTGTAGATTTTAGAAACCTAGACAGGAGCTCAAGGAAGGACAATTACCCCCTGCCAAAGATGGAACATATATTGCAGAGGGTGACAGGATCATCCAGGATTTCCATGATTGATGGCTTCTCTGGCTACAATCAAATATCTATTCTTCCCGAGGACAGAGAAAATACAACGTTTACCACTCCATGGGGCACTTTCATGTATGCTAAAATGCCCTTTGGATTGATGAATGCAGGGGAAACTTTTCAACGTGCCATGGACATAGATTTCATTGGGGAAAAGGATGAGTTTGTGGTCATCTATCTGGATGACATCATAGTCTTTTCCAAATCTGATAAAGAACATTGTTGTCATCTCAGGAAGGTTTTTCTGAAATGTAGGAGTTTCGGCCTTTCATTGAATCCCAAAAAATCTTTGTTCGCCATGAAGGAGGGAAAGTTACTGGGCCACATAGTATCAGCAGTGGGAGTCAATATTGATCCTTGCAGAGTTGAAGCAATCCAAGCCTTGTCAATCCTAAGATCCAGGAAAGAAGTTCAGTCTTTCCTTGGAAAAATTAATTTCCTAAGGAGGTTTGTTTCTAACTTTCTTGAAATGGTAAAGCTCATAACAACCATGTTGAGAAAGAGAAATGAAGTAAGGTGGACTTTTGAGGCTCAAAATTCCTTTGAGCAGATAAATAAATCCTTGACTGAAGCTCCTGTGCTTATGAGTCCCAATTACCCAAAGGATTTCCTGATTTTCTCCTTTGCTTCATCTGACACAGTGGCTGCTGTTTTACTACAAAAAAACGATGCAGGGATGGAGTAGCCTATTGCCTATTTTAGCAGAGCATTAAGGGATGCTGAGGTCAGGTATGACATCATGGAGAAGCAGGCCTATGCCCTGGTGAAATCTCTCAAATCTTTTAGAGTCTATGTCCTGCAGTAAAAAAACATTGCTTATGTCCCCTCAGTTGCTGTAAAGGACATTCTTATTCAGCCTGACATAGACGGGAGGAGGAGTAAATGGATAGCCAAGATCCTTGAGTTTTATATGGAGATAGGGCCTACCAAATTGATCAAAGGTCAATGTTTAGCCAAGCTCTTGGCTGAAGAAAATTGCAAATCTTTGGGGGTAAGTTTCATTAATGAATACTCAGAAAATCAGCAGGATCAACTGTCTGATGCAGACCCTCAAGCAGAACCCCCGTTGGCGCGATGTCCTTGGTATAAGGATGTCATATATTTTCTACAAGAGTTGTGGCCTCCTAATGGCCTGCAAAAGAACAAGGCAAGAGATTTAAAGCTCAAAGCAGTCAAGTATTTCCTTGTTGATCAAGTTCTATATTGGAAAGACCCCCTGGGGGTGCTTTTAAAATGTATGAATCCACAAGAGGCTCAAAGGATCATTGTTGAATTTCATGATAGCCTATGTGGAGGGCACCATTTCTGGAAAACCACAGCCTACAAAATCCTCAGGGCTGGGTACTACTGGCCCACCTTATTCACTGACGTCTGCAGAGAGGTCAGAGCTTGTATCAAATGCCAAAGGTTCTCAGGAAAGAAACAACTTAAATCCCTACCTTTAAAACCCATGGTTGTTTCAGGACCTTTCCAGAAGTGGGGCCTAGACTTTATTGGGGAGATCCACCCTGCTTCCAGTGGACAACACAGATGGATTCTGACTACCATGAATTTATTTACCAAGTGGATAGAAGCTATCCCTAGCAGGAGTGCTTCCCACAAGGTGATCATTGGGTTCCTAGAAGACCTCATCACAAGATTTGGTTGCCCAAGCAAGATTGTTACTGATAACGCAACATCCTTCAAAGATGAACCATTAGTCAAATTCTGTGAGCAATTTGGGATCAAACTGATTCACTCCACCCCATACTATCCCAAGGGTAATGGTTTAGCAGAGTCCTCCAACAAAAGCCTGATAAGGATCATCAAAAGACTATTAGAGGACAATAAAATGGCATGGAATTTAAAGTTGAAATTCGCTCTATGGGCTGATCGAGTGACCACTAAGAGATCCATAGGCACCTCTCCTTTCCAATTGGTTTATGGGACAAAAACTGTCTTTCCTTCTTAGCTAGCCATGCCTGTAGCAAAATTCCTCCAGGATTATCAAGGAGAGCCTGATGATATGATCAGAAAAATTCATCAGTTGGTAGAGGTCCAACAGGCCAGAGACCAGGTGATGAACAGAATTCAGGACCGTTAGCAGAAGATCAAGCAGGCTTTTGACAGGAAGGCCAAGAAGGAAGATTTCCAGATGGGAGATCTAGTACTAAAATGGGATGCTCCTAAGAAAGACGAGGGAAAGAACGACAAATTTGAAGCCCTATGGGTCGGGCCCTTCAAAATCTCTAAAGTATTTTCAAATAATACCTACAAGTTACGAGATTTGAAGGGTTAAGAAGTTTTCAGTGGTCCTGTGAATGGGCATTTCCTGAAGAAATGTTTCTCTTGAGCCACACATGGCTCTTCTGTGTTTGTAAATATTGTTTTCTTTTTATCTTTAAGTTTTAATAATGACTCCATAACCCAACAACAAGGCACTGAAGCTACAAAAGAGTTCTCGGCAGCCCACAGGGGGCGTTCCGTCCCCCATGGAGCCTAATGTTAGGACATAATCATGTACGGGGTATTTTCCTAAAGGAAGCGTCCCCTTGAGTGAAAACAAAGATTTAGAAAACCCATTTATCCCAAGGTTTTAATGGGCTGATGCGTTATTTTAATGAACATGAAGGTTTGGACAG
This sequence comes from Picea engelmannii, assembly GCA_009831015.1. Classification (NCBI taxonomy): domain Eukaryota; kingdom Viridiplantae; phylum Streptophyta; class Pinopsida; order Pinales; family Pinaceae; genus Picea; species Picea engelmannii. The sequence goes on from ML780308.1 coordinate 1,077,184, forward strand.
TCAAGATTTGCCCGCCTAGATCTGCGGCCGAAGTTTCATTTCAGATCCCCCTCGTCATTCTACCTTTAACGAAGGGGGGGGGGGNATGGTCGAGATTGGGGTGCCTAGATCAACGATGCTCAAGCGATTCCAGACCCCCTTTGTCATTCTACCATTAATTAAGGGGGGGGGTTTGGAATGGAATGATATTGTCATGCCCCCCCCCTCCTATTATGTCACCTCCTGTGCCGTCTTCTCCCCTGCCATCTATTCCCGACTTGTCCACGTGATGTGGCCCACTTCCTTTCACTCCTCCTTGTCCTCTGACATATGTCCCCTCTCTACCATTATATCCCATCACCTTTTCTCTTTTTCTTGTATCCTCCCTCTTGCCATGTGCCCCAGTCTTCACACCGGCCTCCACGCCTTATCTATTAGACCGTTCAGTTGATCCAGGTGGCACCGTGAGAATAACTCCACGTCCCAAAAGGAAGAGTTGATCAGGGCCATTCCAGATCCCAAGGAAGCAGTTATTGAAGTTGTTGGTGGTGGTTAGACATCATTTCCATTGCAAATGGAAAGTCCAGCAAAGGATTAAAGGTATGTCGATTCATCCGCAGGGTTGTCAGGAGTTTGATTGCGTCTATCATAAGTGTAGGATCATTCAGAGACTGCATGCGTAGACTGACAGTAGACATGTAGACACAATGTTTTTAATGCAATGTCTCGTTTTCGCTGTTGTTGTTTTGTTGTGAATATATGTAGGCAATTTTGCTATTTTTGTAAGGGTCGATGGTTGAGCGAGGCTCTCGATTGTAAAGTTTGATGAATCACTGGTTGCTTTGGTTATGTATTGGCACTTGAGACTTCTTGTCTAATGAATGTCAGCCTCTTTCCATCTCTCTGTTAACACTATGTTAGAACAACTCGAAATTGGAGGATCCAGTCGAGTTGCGGTGTTATAGGATGATGTAGGTTGGATCACTGTAATAGTTGCATTGTTTCTAATCAGTTCTTGTATTTTATCAATGCTGAATGATTTGGAATTGGAAGATCCAGTCAAGTCACCTTTCAGTTCCTCAGAAACTCTGAACCAAGAGGATCTTATGTTCTGAGTTTTTCCTCCTCAAGCTGCCGAAAGGCCTGATGCCCAAGGACGTCTTGCTCACTCCTCCTACCAAGTCTTCCATATGCTCATTTTATAATCAACCCACTGATGGAAGTTAGATCAAGACCTCTTATGTTTTACATACCAGGCCATGTTTTCTGAGTTAAAGCGATACCTTCCTAGGTCTCTATCCATTCGACCACCGCATTAAATTATTTGTGACATAAACTGATGGGCGTTGGGCTCTGCTTCTGCTGCAATCTAGGAGTGACTTTTGAAGCTAACAATACCCACACAACCTTGCTGAGAAAGGAAAGGAAGAGGTAATTCATGGGCGAAGGCGAAAGGGAGTCACAAGAACAATCTCGAGAAGAGAAAAAGAACTATTACATCGCTATGGTTCGATGAATAACTGGGGAATAAGCTCGTTCTAAACCAAAGAATCTATTGGAAATGTTTTTCGTTATAAGATGATAAACGAGGCTGAAGAGTGACTATGGAAGTCCTTGGGAAAACATCCTTTCTTGGTACAAAAAAAGCCCGTTGCCAAGATCCCGTGGGAGGAGGAGGGTAACCTTCGTCCCTGACTGTTGCTGAGCAAGAAGAAAGAGTCTCTCTCAGAGCATCATGGTATAGATCGAGGGTGGATAGTGGTAAATACATCAGGAGTGGTTGTGCCTATGGTTGGGTGTAAACATGCACCCCTTCCAACAGTCGCTTCATGAACTCTAGTTTTTTGATAAGTATCTTCATACTCTGTGTACTACAATATGAATAGTGATTGAATTTATTTATGCATCTATGACTGAGTTCGATGTTGAATGGTTAAGTTAGATATATGCATTATCTCTCTGTGAACTCGTGCTTTTAAAAGGGTGTATGTTGCGCCTCTTTCGCTACCTTAGTGAGAAAAATAGAGGTGCTTGCAAGCTCAGTTGGGTTTGTTGAGCAGGACAACTGTAAGAAAAAGGGTTAGAAAAAGAAATATAAAACAACAACTAAGAATTAAACTAAGAAATGAAACAACAACTAAATTTATAAACATAGGGAAATAAGGACAAAAGAAACAATGAGACCCATGTCACCAATGATAAGACTGATATTAGTGAAAGAAAACACCAAGAAGCAAGGGGACTATGAGTCCCTTCTTCCTCCAAGGGAGGGCTCTTGGACCCCCACAAGTAAGCTCTTCTTACAACTTTGAAAAAGAAAATGAAAATGGTGAAAGAATTATTTGCTATTCCACTCAAGGGGTGAGATGGATTGCCCAAAGCAATGATGCAAGTATACTCTTGGCAAGGATAGAAGAGTCCTCAAGAGAATAATGGCAGCATAACTTTGCTGTGAAATTCCTTGAAAAATGAAGTGTATCCATGGCCTTTTTATAGCATTCCTTTGGGTTATTGTTCAACTAGTTTGCAGTGTGTAAAGAGGCTAATTAGGGAACTTCTAGGTCTTTGACCAACCATCCAGTCGAATCTAGTCCATATTTGAGTGTCAAATCAACTTGGAAGTTGAACCAGAAGTGGGTGGGAGGACGACCACTCTCATAAATGCGTCGTTTCTCAGGTGCGTGGATTTTTGTGACAATAGTCGCGCATCATGCGCATGCGCGCAAATCTTGTGTTTCTGTTTCGCGCATGTGTGCACGCGCCCAGTGTCTTCATAGCAACCTTCAATTTTTTCACTATTTGTATAGTTTTTGATCCTTTATGAATGCTTTTGTGTTAATTCAGGTCCATGGATGACTTCATAACTGTTTGAAGATGCTGAATTCTTGTAACCATTTGCAGACGAAATTTCAGTGATAACAGATGCCCCCTGATGGATGAGGTTAGGAGCATACGTATAGTCGAAATCCATCAATGTTTCTTCTACTGAGAGTGTTTTTGTAAGAGAGAGTAATAGTAGGATCGTCCAGAGCGATCCATTGGAGGGAAAAAGGAACCAGTAGAACCCAACCTTCCATGAGGTGTGTAAAAAATAAACTGTGTACAAACGAGGTGAGCATGCTCCATGCTCGTGTCATGTAACTCAAAAAGAGGAATGAAGTCTTGGTGTAGACAACTGCAATGCCCTCAGGGGTATTCATGATAAAGGCATAAGACAATTCTTTGGATGAACATACTCTGAATAGTAGGCAGTGACAACTGTAAGAAGTATCACGGATTCTGTAGGCATTGATAGCCCAACCAAGTTCAGAGGTCTTCGGCAAGTAAAAGAACTAACTGCAATAGTCGCAAAGTAAGACCCACCATAACATGAGAAAGTGTTGATGTCAAATGTTATGGGGGTCAATGACAGCAGGGAGAAATTGTGGTTCTCCCTGTGCCATCTGAGATCTCTCATTGGATGGGTAATGAGAATCAAGATACTATCGCCCTTCTGGAAAACTGTGTTGATGTTGACAAAAAGGGGACGCGACTCCCAGAAGCAAATGGATTTGGTTAATCTACTAGGTGAGGTTAGGAAGTGGAGGAGGTACATGGATGAAGTCAAGATGTAGGAAGACTCAAGACTACCCTTGGTTGGAGTATATGTGAGATAAAAGTGGCCGCAACCGTTCAACGAGGTCGAGTGTCAGGGGGACAACAAGACAGGGGATAAGTTGTGCCAGAGGCGGGACAAAGTGAATAAACTCACAGGGCAAAGAAAAGTGGCCTGTGGGGTACTCTGAAGATATGGACGATGTCATCAAGGGTAAATGATAAGTAGTGCCCCAACCAAGGGTGACATGGGTTGCGTTTTTCCAAAAAAGGGAAGAATGTCACCAAAGGTGACGACGAAAAGGTAATGTAACTGTTGGAAGCAAAGGTGTTTGTACAATAAATAAAGAATAATTTTGGGAGAAGTGTACAAATATAGAAATGGGTGCCCCAATGTGATATGGTTGGCCCAGGTAGGGAACAATTTGCTTGGAGAACTAGTGGAGGGTGGGGGCCCCATGGGTGGGTTCTGTATGAGGTAAGTGAAATGAAGGGAAATTGGGAGATGGGCAAACTGATTGTGGATGAAATGGAGGGCTCATGATACTGCGGAGGTGTAGTCCAAAAATAGAACCGTGAAGAGATAATCTGGGAGTCCGTTGGGAAAGCTAGCAAAATGAGGAGAAGGAGTATGTGGCTGATTTGTGACATGATGTAAGACTATCAGGACTCCCATCCCTAAAGGGTTTTGAAAAACAACATGAGTGTCAAAAGCACAAAAGGGTGCTATGAATGGGACAACTCATGTGGGTAAGAGTGCTACTGGGTGACAATACCGAAGATGCAAATGGAGGTGTTGGTACTGCAGAGCTGGAAATGGGGATCCTATAGGCAAATGTCAGAGGGTGTGACTGGAAATGTAAGTGAGATTCAGAGGGAATGACTACATGCCAGTGCTGAGTATATACATGAAGGGGTTGTGTTGATGTATGATGAACAAGTACCTACACACATGAAAACCAAATACTCGACGTGAACAATATCTGAAGAGAATCGAATATATGAGCATGTATTTGATAATTTTGAATATGCGCATGCGTACCTGGTCAGGGTATGAAAAATGGCATCCCAGGGGCTCAGGATGAAAAGAGGCCCAGGGACTGTCATGATGTAGATGACGAGATGTTGATCCTGTGGCTGAAGATGGATCGAGAAATGGATGCCCCGAGCTCCCAGAATGGTCAGTGGAAGTTTGGCAAAAGGGACTATATATAGCTGTAGGGCCCACATTGCCACCTCATTTGTACTTGTTGCTATAGTGACTGGACGAGAAGTATTCAAAAGAGATTTGAGGATTCTGGGAGGATGAGGCATCCGATCGAGGACCAATGAGCTTCACGTTAGTGGTCTGATCATCCTGAATAGAATTAGGGTTTCATTTTTTGGGCATGGGCTGTACGGAGGGCCATACAGAGGGTTTGATGAGTGTGGGCCCCACGTGCGCGGGTGATTTAGAAGTAGGTGCACACACATGCACGCCTGCCCACCGGATAGGTGCACATGGGAGTGCTGGTAAGGGGGTAAAGGGCACACATTATGTGCACACCTTTCGGTTGCACAGCTGCGCATGTGTGCGCGACTATGTATTGGACAGGCGCATGCTAAAGCGTGCCTATAAGTTGAGCAGGCACACATGCATGCACCCCCGAAGGATGGATAGGCGTGCCTGTGTAGTGAACAAGCACGCATACGTGCGCGCCTGTGGAGTGAATAGGCATGCACATGTGCGCACCTGTGGGTTAAACAGTCGCACCTTGGAGGCAAGGTTTACGGGTGTAAAACTTATCTTTTTGATGTTGTTGCAGGTGAGCATTGTGCACGATGCCGGTTGGTTGGAAAGAGCGGGATCGGTCCCAACTGTGAGACACTGTGGCTATTAAGGAGCCAGGTGTATGTGAGACTTTGGTAGCCTGTGGGCTGCTGAAGTTCTTTGAGTGCCTGTTGATACGGGCACAGGAGTATCTCCTGTAGTTTCTTATCCGGATGTGGAGTCCAGACCTCCATTGCTTCATAGTGCGGGGAGAGAAGGTTGCCTTCACTGCGGTGGAGGATGTGTACTTTTTGACTGGGCTCCTGTTTCGGGGAATGCCCCTACCGGCGGAGCTGGTGTTACCGAGGGATGTGCCGCTAGCGACAGTTGGCCGGAGATACTGTTCGGGGCTGAACTTTATGTCTTGCACTGTCGTGAGCATTGGGGCGATGGATGCCCTAACGCATCACTGCATAGTAGCGATGATTGTGAGAGTTTACGGATCTCTCGCGACGCAGCGGATCAGTGGTGTCCAACTGATTATGATGGAGAGAGTGTTGGCCAGTGAGCACTTTGCTTGGGGGCTTACGCTGCATGCTAGGATGGTAGGGCAACTAGACCACTGTCGGTCCACGGATATGGGAGAGTTTGCATTCGGGTCCATCCTAGTGGCCTAGTTTCTAGAGAGGGTGCCTATGTTGCGCCTGGGGATTTTATTGGGTGTTCCTGGGGCATGAGAGCCGTGACTAAAGAAGTTGTTGGCTGTTTTGCTTCACCATGGTGGTGGCGAGGGTGACCACTTATTTGATGTTGAGGCGGTGCAAGTGTGGCGGCAAATGCTGCAGGTGATATTACAGTACCCCTATGTCGGGGTTGACTTCCGGGAGGATCCGGACATGGTGCTACCTCCAGGGGAGGTGTTTGACTGTCGAGGTATGTTGATGATGTTGATATATATGTTTTTTGTTTGAGATAGCATGACATATGTATATGATATAGATGTTGATACTATCTGTTGCTTGTTTGTATGTGCAGATGTGGCACCTTCTGAGTGCGAGGTGGAGTTGCGGAGAGCGTCGGCTCGTCAGAAGCTGGAGAGACTGCCGTGGGGAGGGCTGCGTGTTGGAGAGAGACATCGTCATGAGGGCGCCGTGGTGCGACCAGATGATTAAGAGAGAGCAGCGAGGAGACACCGGTTTGATGACCCTGGTGTTGGGCCATCACATGCTCCTCCGGCAGATGCCGGAGTATATTTTGAGGACATACGTCGTCGCCCAGAGGCGGTGTTACAGGGTGTGCCTAAGGGCATGTGGTCGTGCATCTAGGATGAGGGCATCCTGGAGTAGTGTGTGGGGATTCTGCCGCCATGGTGGGCTGTGGTATGACGGGCAACAATAGCTGGTGCTGCGATGACTGGACAACTACCTCTGGGGCAGGAGGGACTAGTAGGGGGTGGGAAACCACCACCTGAGGGAGGGGCAGGCGGTGGTGCTCTAGAGGCACCTTGAGTGATGCTCTATGTATTGATGCATTTTTGTATATAGGCTGGTGAGCCCATTTTGTACCGAGGTGCTTCACTGGCCTGCGTATACTTGTATTTTTGTATGTAAACATTTGGATGGCATTGTAGACAGTTCAATATATACATGAGTATACATTTTGATATCTATGTGGTGTTTACATGTGTTTTTTTAATGTATTGATGATGTCTAATCTATATATGCTATGATAATTTGTTGATATGTTTATGTATGTGTAGAGGTAGCTTGATGTGATATATGCCAATCTAACACAATATTAGCTAGGTTATCTGTAATTTGATTCAATTGCCTTGGAATATGTGTAAATGTAATGGAATCAAAATGTCGATATACAAGTCTAACCTGCAGGTATTTGCGAAAGAGGCAAGGATCATGTACATGGTACACATTGTTGAGCTGGAGGACGACTAGTTGAGAGTCGAGGAAGACACTAAGGTGATGAATATGATGATGCTGGGCATCGGCCAAGAAGCCAATGATGACAGTGTATTCGGCTTGGTTGTTGGTCGCTGAACCAAAACATATGCCGCTCGAATGGAGAATTTCATGTGAGGGGGTGTGGAGAGCCCAAGCGACCGAAGCAAGATTTTGTGTCCAACGGCTGGTGCCGTCGGCGTAACCGATGTGGTAGGTCGGTGGAGGAAGCATCTGTCAATAGCACAAATGATAGTTTAGACATGAGGGATGGAAAAAATATTAAAAACACTATAAAAGAAAGAACCTAAAGTAGAATGACTATGTTTAAGCATAAAATTTCTTTAAGTATAACCCGTTGACGGGTTCTTTGAGAGGGAGGCCTTCGGGAGAGGCCAGGATGTATGCGCCTTTGGTGAGGCAATGTTGGATAATGTATGGGCCATGACAGAGTGACTCGAATTTTCCATGGCCAAAGGTATCATGAGCGATATTGTAAGCCAGGACTTTGAGGGGACAAATCGCCGTAGAAAGTTAGCCTTGCCTTGTAGGCTCTGAAGTTGATGTAAATTCCAGGGAGGTGGAATTTTGGTGATAGCTTGGACTTTGAGGGGGTCCACGATAATACCGCTTTGAGAAACGATGAATCCGAGGAGGCGTCTTACTGTGACACATAAAACACACTTGAGAGGATTCAAGCGGATGTTGTACTAATGACACCATTGGAAGATGATTCACAAATCATCAAGATGTTGGGTGCATTTCTTAGATTGAGCGGTGAGATCGTCCAAGTATGCAAGGATGATATGAGCCAGATCGTGAAAAATGTATGTCATAGCCCGTTGGAAAGTTGTGCCAGCATTCTTTAAGCCAAAAGGCATGAAGCGATATGCAAAAGTACCCCAAGGGGTAGTGAATGCAGTTTTATACTAATCGGCTGGGTGAATTTGAATTTGATTATAACCAAAGAAATCGTCCATGAAGGATAGAGCCTCATGGCTTGCGCAGTCGTCGATAATTTGATCGATGAAAGGCATTGGAAAGTTGTCTTTGGGACACCCGTGATTGATATCACGAAAGTCCATGCAGACGTGGATAGTGCCCTATTTTTTGTTAACAGGTACATGGTTTGAAACCCATGATGTATAGGCGATGGGGTAAATGAACCCGACAACGCGTAATTTCTCAATTTCGGCTTTGACGGCTGCTACTTTGGATGGGTACAACGGTTGTTGTTTTTGATGAACTGGTGTAATGTCAGGCTAGGTGTCGATGCGATGCTTGACGATAGAGGGATCGAGGCCAGGCATTTCCGTGTATGACCATGCAAAAATATCCCAATATTCCTGGAAGAGGGATTTATAGGCAGTGATTTCTTGAGGAGTGCGAGCAACTCCAATGGTGATTTTCTCGACGACGCCATTTTTGATGGAAATGTCGATTTTAATGGTCGAGGAAATGTTGGCCATGTTGCCTTCTTCAAAAGCATCAGGGGCAGGAATGGGGTTTTTGAACCAGTCAATAGGTCCTGATGGGATAAAATCCTTGGTTTCAACCACATAGATGGGGTGTTGGTTAGGAGGCGTGGAGGCTTCCTGTGGAAAGAAGAGTGTGCGGTGGTGTAGCGCATCCCATGGGTAGTCAGGGTTGTTTAACTCTTCAAGTATTTCCTCGTCACAGTGGAAGTGACGAGAATACAAGGGGTCATGAAGAGTGATATCGATGACTGTTGTCATGTGGCTTCCCGCTGGTGATGAAGAAGCAGGGGGAATAATGCAAGGAGATGGTGATGGTTCACTCGACATAAACCAAATATCGAAGTACTGAGGAGTACTCGTGGTAGTTGGGTGTAAAATTTCCGTAGGGAAATGAGTGGGAGAGTTGGGTGGATTGGGGGGTGAATCCTCAGATAAGTCATCTAAGAACCATGGAGGTGTTGGAAGGGCCTCGGGTTTGGGAGAAATGAGATGAAGAACCTCTAGTGACAAGGTAAGGTCAACTATCGACTCTGTGGGTCTGTGAAGCAAAGTCAATTGGCATTGCCTATATTCAATGATCATAGGACACTGGTATGTAAAATGATCTAATGATTCAAATAGAGAGCAAGGGCATCTCATACGTTCATTGACTGTAGTGGTGACATAACGGATGTCAATGATGTTTGTTAAGAATGACGTAGTGGGACTGGGGTTGCTCTGGAAGCTTTGGCGTACTGCGGCTAATGTTTTCCGAGAGCATGGTAATGCTGGGCAATGGTGGGTATAATGGCCATATTCTGAACATATAGCGCAAGCGAATTTGGTTCGAAAACCTTTACTACTTGAATGGGGGGCGGTAGTGATAGTACTGGTGAGCGTTGAGGGAGTTTGATTGAGTGGAATCAAATTCTGTAACTTTGGTAGGGATGGACAGTTGTTGGTTTGGTGTCCATCTTTCTCACATAGTGCGCAAGGAGGTTGGATGCACGAAGGAAGTGGAGTTGTGGGCTCCTTATTCTTTCTCCTGCCCCCAACTGTGGCAGGGGGGTTAGTGAGTGGGGGTATAGAGGGTATGGTGGGAGTAAGTATGGGAATCATCATTGGGATTCCTTCCCTTTGGGGGGGAAGAGATGGTCGAGGGACCATCTCGAGTGGATGTAAATAACAAACTAGAATTGCTAACACCATATTAGGGAGGGTGAGCATTGCGACTACCTGGAAAGCTTCGATGCTCGGTGGAGGGTAAAAGAAGGGGATTTGAGTGATGCCTTGGGGAACTGTCTCCCAAACTAGGATATGTCCTTGGGGAGAGGTGGAATCGTGGACTGGTGGGGTTCTGTGAAAGGGAAGTTCTGCAACTAGTGGGACATCAGAGATGATAGAAGGCTCTCGAAGAGGAAGGGTATCCTCGGTGTTAGTTCCATTAGATGACACAATGCATACTTGATTGGAAGGATGAAGGAGGGGTGGTGCTCCATGGTAAGTTCCTAACAATGATGGATCTTTGAAAATTCCAGGACCCATCTTGATGAGTGGGTATGCGTCATGACTCGTATGGATAAGGGGAAGAATGTTATCGATGTTGGCAGATGGGTTAGGCTCGTAATGTGAGACTTGGTCAATGGTAATGATCTTCCCGTTGTGGGGGAACATCATTGTCCGAAAGACGGAAGAGGAAAATGCCTTCATAGCATACATGTAGCTACGACTGAACAAGATATTATAATCGAGTGGGGCATCGATAACTTCAATGTTGATGAGAATAGTCTTGCCCCCGAGTTCTATGGGGACATTTTGGAAGAGCCCTTCAGGAGACGATGGTCATCCGTTGTAAGCTTGTAAGGTAATGGAAGAGGGTATGAGTTCGGGGGAACCAAGTTTCTGCCATATTGATTTGGAAATAATGCATGTAGATGCACCTTCATCGATGATACACCGATGAACTGTGATGTTCCGTATTTTTACTGGGATTTGAAAAGCAATCAAGGCGGGAAGGTGAGGTTCTCCGCTGTCGAGATCAAATGTAATGAGTCGAGTATCTACGGGGTCGAATGCCCCCAAGGAGGAAAGTAAATATTTCCACTGAGTGGGACAAGTTTGAAGGACTTCTAAGATTGACATGGCAGCCAGGGATTGTGCTAAGTCATCAACCAAACTGTAATTATGAGCTGCCCTAGCCTGTGGGTTGTGGACATTCCTGCATACTGGGATGCGAGGGATGCAAAGAGGTGGATTTGTATTAGGGCGAGGGATAACCAATGGGGGTCCCGTTGGTGCAGCGTTTGTCTCTGGAGAGATGGGAGGAGACTCGGTGGGTGCATGATACTAGCGATTACATGTTTGCAGAAGTATTTCTTCCTCACTAGTGAGGAGGATCATGATATTTGTTAGATTGTTGGGGTTAAGGTACTATCTTACCTGAGGTGGGGGATGTTGTGCGCCCTATTGGGTGTTTATCACACCTTGGTGTGGAATAGGATTCTGCAGCACAACAGGGGGGGTTGTTGAACGTATTGTTGTGGTGCCTGCTGAGGGGCAGGCAATGCTGGAGGATGGGGTAGACTGCTTGAGTCTTTCAACCATTTGAAATCAACGATTTGGGGGCAATGATGAGTCTAATGGCTGAGCTCGCCGCAAAGGGCACAAGGGAAGTTTATTTTAATAGTATTGTTATTTCTCCCTTAATGCTTATTATTATTTCCCCCCTGGGGGTTTTGATTCCCCTAGTTTTGGTTGCCCCCAGTAGATTGGTTCTGCTGGGGTTGATTCCCGCCTTGACCTAGGTTGTTGTTGTTCCTGTTTCGTCCTTTCTTTTTGGCATTGTTCGATGGATGGGTCGAATTTTCCGTATTCGACTGTTCGAAATTTTGATATTGCTGAATGATAGAGGGTTGAACAAAATTCACCCCAGCATGAGGATGTGGGGGAGCCATGGGTTATGGGGGACTAGGAAAAGGAAAGTACGGATTCTGGGGGGGTAATGATCCGTAAGGTACATAGGAAGGCATGGTTCTTTCACTAGTATTATAAGCTGAGGCAGAGGGGGTACCAGAACTTGGTTGAATAGGTGGGTGTATGGGGGGTGCCGACGGTGGCCCACTGATGGGTGGAGGCATAACAACAGGGTATGGTTGTTGATAAGGGGGTGGGGGGTAATAAGAAGTGCCCCCATATGCCGGTGGGAATTGAGGTGTTCCATACATTGGTGGTTGTTGGGGTTGTGGACCATGGTGAGTGGTGTTACCAATTAGTCCATCTGCTGAGTGAGACATCCTAGGTTTTTCTTGGCCAAATGGAATAGGTTTTGGGAGATCAGGAAGGATAGTGTATAAGCACCTTGACTGTGCATAGATGAGTTCATACTGTTGAGATTTACTGATGGCTTCATCTTCTAATTGAGGGAAGGTGGAAGCTACATCCTTACCGAGGAGAGAGACAGGTGATCTAAGAAACCAATCAAGACACTGTTGTTTGGTGGTTTCTGCTTTACACAAACTACGTCACCTATGCCACTCGTGGATGTGATCAGTGATATGTGTGGCTAAGGTTTGTTTGAAATTAGAGAGTAGTTCTAGACCATTGTCGTGGTGGATTAGTAGTTGGAAGAAGGTAAAAAATGCTTTGGCCAAGGATTCAAAAGTCACATGAGACCCTGATTTTTCATCTACGTACCATTTGGCCAATGGGCCAGTGAGTGTGCGTTGAAATAATCGCAGTCTGATGGAATCATCCATAATTCTATTGGAAGAGCACCATAGGTGAAAGGTCATGACATGGTCGGCAAGGTCATCTCCTGCCTTTCCTTCAAACTTGGGTATGTCTGAAGGTAGTTTTGTGGGCATTGCAGGCCATGTGGGGTCATGCAATATAGGATCATTGGTGAGTTTGCATAGATCAGGTATGTTGAGAGAGGCCAAATATGGCATCTGTAGTGGGATGGGAGGATTAGCTCCAGCCATGGTGTAAGTGTGTTGTGAACCTGACCCTTGAGGGGGGCTAGGTGGGTTGGTACTTCCCCCTTGAGAGGAAGTTGGTCCCCTGCTTGCGTGTAAAGGAGAGCGAGTGGACGGGGGACCTTGGGAAGTGGACCCAAGTAATTTGGAACCAAGCAAAACTGATCCCAAAATAGTAGCACTCACAGGAGTGTGTGAAGGTGGTGTCGATGAGTGGGCAAGACCAGACACTCCCCCTAAGATAGGAGGGAGGTTTCTGTGGGTCCCCTATGATGTCCAACTAGCTGAGTGAATGTGTGTAAATGGTGGTGAGAGTAATAAAGAAACAAGAGCCTTTTGTTGCAAAATTTGAACTTTACACAATATATATATCCAAATCAAAGTGTAGTCAGAAGTGCATCATACATAAAATGTTTTGAAAAAGAAGCATATATGTGGATAAGTGGGTTTTGTCCATGTGGAGAATCAAAAGAAAAAAAATGGTCGTGTCCTAGAAGACGTAACGTCCTTCCTCTCAAATAACATTGGACCTTCCAATAGTACTCAACAGTGGGGTCTGAAATCACCAGAAGAGAAACTAGTGAAGGATGAAATAATTGGTTATAATGAGGGGTAAAGGGGGCATATCCCAAAAGAGATGGCGATATTTCCCAATAGCCACACAAAATCTAATCAAGGTGCAATTGCAGCCCACAATTACCACCTCGGTAGATGTCTTAAAATTTGGTCACTAGGTACCTCGGTCAAAGTGCATCATTTAGATTTTCGGCCTAAGAAATGGGTCACGGGTTGGATCCCATCCAAGAGGTGAGTGCCTCAAGGGGGGATGCACAGAACAATCGGACCTTGGCCTTCAAACCTTCACGGGTATCTCCCTACCTTATGGTGTTAGGAACACTTGACTTGGAGGATTTTCAGTTCCCTATTTGACAACTTCTATGGTTTTGACAATGTGAGAATCAGATAACGGGGAGTTATTTGGATGTCTATCCCCGAAATCCTACCTAGACTAAAAAATTTCTTTTGGCACTTCCTATGCAGGAAAAATGAGTGAGTTTTTAGAAATTTTTTAGATGTAGTTGTTTTGAGAGGTTGGGGGTGTGAACCAACCTCGTTGAATTAAAATGGGAGTGGATAGTTTTGTCAAGAAAAGGGTGGGGTGTTTCAGAATCCCTTTGGAGGAAACTTACTTTGACCTCCACATTTCAAGAAGAATCTATGTGAGTGATAAGTGACTTTTGTGTGTGAGTGAAAGTGTGCCAATTTTTAGTGAATTAGATGTCACCTTGCTACATGTGGACTTCGCTTGGTCCTTACAAGTGTTGATTACCTAATTAACTAAGTGCCTTTGGTACAACCTTGCGTAATTCAAAAGTCCCTAGGAAGCTAGCATGTGGATATGTGGGTCCGTTACTATCCCTTTAACTCCCTATTGTGATGTAATCTAAGAAAAACTTTGAAACTATCCTAGATTGATCATGTGGGAATGTATGGGCCTGTTACAAAACCTTTAAACTTCCCCAGTGATTTGATCTAGGAAAGAAAATTTCAACACTATCCTATCTTTGTAGCATGTGGGCATGTATGGGCCCATTACAATATTAAGATGTGTTTGAAAAAATAAACTAAGAGGAGTCCCAAGAAGGGTTGTTGTCCTCTCCTAAAGGTTTTAATGTTCTTAAGGGAGATGAAATCGTTTCACAATCTTTTTCTGATTTTCAAGGTTGCTTGAAGGCGTGAGAGAAGAGCATACTAAGTGATTTTTATCCAACTTCTAGTCCCAATGAAAGTTAAATGTGATTAAAAATGATTTCCAACTTATATTTTGAGTCAAAACAAGCCATCCATGTGGCGAAAATGAAAGCAAAAATAGGAAATTGATTTTAACCCTCTAAGTGCCTATGTGTTTTGACTAACCCCTTTATATGATGAGGGGACTAAGTGTGGTGCAACTTTAAAACATGCTTGAAATCATATTTAAGAAGGCTAATGGCCTTCCCCAGATCTCAAAAAATTTACAATGTGAATTTTTGCATAGATGCGTGGGTCTCAGTGGAGACAGAGGCACACAGAGCACATGTGCGCATACAAAAAAGAATTAAAAAGTGCATGTGCACAGAACATGACCGTGACTTGAGTGCATGTGCGCACGATGCGTGTCTGTGGACCTAAAAACCCACGCATAGGTGACACACGGTCGAGAATGAAAATTCCGGATGGAATTCTCCCAATTCAACTTGGAGTTAGATGATTGGCAGGTCGACTTAGACTGGTTAGTGCACTCGCAAGTTAAATAAACCAAAAGAAGAGCTAGAAAAACCCAAATGGGGTAGGAAATTGATACCTTTCCCTAGTGGAGTTGCCAATCTTTTGTGCCTCTTTCGCCACCTTAGTGAGAAAAATAGAGGTGCTTGCAAGCTCAGTTGGGTTTGCTGAGCAAGACAATTGCAAGGAAAAGGGTTAGAAAAAGAAATATAAAACAACAACTAAGAATTAAACTAAGAAATGAAATAACAACTAAATTTATAAACATAGGGACATAAGGACAAAAGAAACAATGAGACCCATGTCACCAATGATAAGGCTGATATTAGCTAAAGAAAACACCGAGAAGCAAGGGGACTATGAGTCCCTTCTTCCCCCAAGGGAGGGCTCTTGGACCCCCACAAGTAAGCTCTTCTTACAACTTTGAAAAAGAAAATGAAAATGGTGAAATAATTCTTTGCTAATCCACTCAAGGGGTGAGATGGATTGCCCAAAGCAATGATGCAAGTATACTCTTGGCAAGGATAGAAGAGTCCTCAAGAGAATAATGGCAGCATAACTTTGCTATGAAATTCCTTGAAAAATGAAGTGTATCCATGGCCTTTTTATAGCATTCCTTTGGGTTATTGTTCAACTAGTCTGTAGTGTGTAAAGAGGCTAATTAGGGCATTTCTAGGTCTTTGACCAGCCATCCAGTCAAATCCAGTCCATATTTGAGTGTCAAATCAACTTGGAAGTTGAACCAAAAGTGGGTGGGAGGCCGACCACTCTCATAAATGCATCGTTTCTCAGGTGCGCAGATTTTTGCGACAACAGTCGCGCATCGTGCGCATGTGCGCGAATCTTGTGTTTCTGTTTCGCGCATGTGTGCGTGCGCCCAATGTCTTCATAGAGCCCTTCAATTTTTTTACTATTTGTATAGTTTTTGATCCTTTATGAATTCTTTTGTGTTAATTCAGGTCCATGGATGACTTCATAACTGTTTGATGATGCTAAATTCTTGTAACCATTTGCGAATAAAATTTCAGTGATAACAGTGTATACTTGACTTAGATGAGAAATTAGAGTTGTAATATGTGATTCGGTAATGGTGTCGGTCTCTAAAACCTTCCCCCTCATAGAAAATTTCCAAGTTCAAACCCTATCGAAGGAGGATGACTCCTTCAGATCTCTCACCCATATGACCAAGGGCTCATGCCCATGTCCTTAACCCATTTGCTGTTAAAGGGATTAGTGATTATCCCACAAGAATTTCCAAAGGACCGATATGACCAAGGTTTGGGAACCCTACACTAACCGAAAGGAGCTAAGCCTTTCTGGCTTCGGAACTCCCGGAGTTCGGAGTTTCAGGGGTGTTGCAACCTTAACCAAATCTTGGCTAAGAGTAGAGATTATAACCAAAGATTCATTAGAGGATCCATATGACCAGGGCCTGGGAACGCTATGCTAGTCCAAAATGAGATAGATCTTATTGGCTTCGGAACTGTGGGAGATCGAAGCTCCAAGATGTTAAAACTTCACAAACAACAAAACTCCTGAAGGCTGGAGTTGTGAAGTCTTGTGGACCGTCGATCCTCAGATCCTTCTTGGATGTTGATCTAGGGACTGCGTTGAGAACCCCTCTTAACCGTCCATCAACTAGGACACATGTCCATGGATCGAGTATATTCGGGAGGTTTTTCCCTATTGGTGAAAGGGTACATCACCATAGTCCATCTTAGTCATGCATCATTAATGACGCGTGTCACTAGATTCTGTAGTACGAAGACTTGGCACTCTAAGAGGAAGCTAGGAACTACACGCCTAAAACATTGAATGTCGTAGTCATGAATTAACGAGCGCCGTCGATCTAAAGGAACTTTGGGACCACTCGTGACCATTTGATCTAGATGGTGGTCAGTTCAACGCTGACCTACTTCGGGAGAAAACTGGAGACAACACTACCAAACCCCTCCAAAGGCCGAAGTGACGGGGACCGTTGATTCAAGGACACTCTAGATCCCTCTCTAATCGTCACATCTACCACATGGTCAATTAGGCGTTGAATATTCTAGGAGAAAGGAGAAGTTTATATAGCCAACCCCCCCGAAGGTCGAAGTTGCGAAGAAACAGAGGCTGTAGATCTATGGATCTATGTGGAGGGATATCCACCGTGAGATCTGAGGGATGTTAGAGGGTCATTTTTCTAGGGTGACGTGGCTCGTTGACGTCACCCAAGGTGACGTGGACCCCACGTTTCACCTGGATTCGTGTGTTTTGCAGCCCTCATAGGCCCATTAACGTGTGGCATGTGTCACCCACTAAAGGGATACATGTCACCTCGACCTTATCGTGTATCACACCTGGCACTCACCGCTTGGTCCATTTGGCGAGAGGATTATGCGAGACCCACCTACATTTTCCTTCGTGTCTAGTACATTTCCACGTGTGAGGGTGGACTGGCGCTAACCTCATATCGAGGATCGATGGTTGTGCTTGAACCGGTGTGGAGATCTATGATTAGGGATGATTACAGAGTCCCAACTAGCCAAATGTTTATTTCCTTTTCCGAGTTTTGCAACGGAAACTTCTTGCCTGTGGTGGAATTGATGCCAACCGTTGATCCTACCGGATATACAGATCAACGGTCTAGGAGGATTGCGAAAGTTCAACCCGACTGAATGATAATTCTGCCCCGATCTCTACAATTCCTCTCCACCATAGATTCATGGATCTACGTGGACACCCCTCGACTGTGGGATCCAAGGGGTATTGGGAGAAAACTGGCAGAAACTTCAGACTTCAGAGCTCCGGGAGGTTTGACAGGTAAGTGAAGCTAGGAACCCCGGAGGCTGCCAGGTCTTGAAATGACGTGGTCCGTCGATGTCACCTAGGGTGACGTGGACCCCCATCCTATATTCCATGTGTCATCTAGACTTGTAATTCTCACAGACCCTAAAAGACCCTTAGAATGTGACACGTGTCACCCCAAGACAAGGACACATGTCACTCTTGGCCCTATCGTGTGTCATCCCCCTCGTGCATGAATGCTCGGTAAAAGGTTAGTGGGGACCCTTCGGGAGTCTGGGTCTCTGGGACTCTGAAGGTTTGAGGTGTAGTGTCAAGAACAAGTTGGAAGGCTGAATGTTAGAGCTACGTGGTAGCACCTTGGGAGTTCACAATTTCGGGACTCCAGGGAATGCGTGTATAGAAAGAAAAGGGGCATTCAAGATGAATGCTGAACACTCCTCTAGCCTATGTGTTGACTAAGGGATAATCCCCGCCATTGGATTTGGCAATGGGTGGAATTCCACCGTAGATGTCAAAACAATGGAAACAATATGAATGAGATGGTCTCACATGATCCATGACCAATAGTGCCCGAAGAGCTACGTGAGGAAATAATTTGCGATTCAAAACTTAGATTTAGATATGGTGGTAACTGTGAGGAAGCTCATGACGAGAAGAATTCCAATGGAGAGCCAAGATTTGGGATTTATATGGTTAAGGAAAGACGAAATTATGATGCCCCATCCCTTAAAAGAGTACTTAAGGGTCGGGTGTGTTACAAGGATGCAAAGAAAAATAATCTTCTAGCCATGGAATTGAGAAATCAACTTGAAAGTAGCTCCGATGTGGATGATAATATTGTCTGCACATCAGTGTAGAAGGAAGTGGATCTGAGTAGCCTTCATCACTAGGAAGAGAAAGAGATGACCAAACTCTTCCACATCAAGGTCCAGGTCAAGAAGACCAAGATAGATGCCTTGTTCGACTCTGGTTCATAGAAAATATCATAGTAGAAGATATAGTCAAGAAGATTGGATTGGAGATTCACCATCATCCTAGCCCATATCGATTAGGATGGGTAAAAAAGGATGCAAAGATCAAGGTAACAAAATAGTGTAATATTAACTTTGTTGTAAGTGATGATTTTATTGATGAAGTGTAATTGGATGTATTACCACTTGATGTATGTGGAGTAGTGTTTGGAAGTCCCTACATGTATACGAGGGATGCAATATTCATGCAGAGATCCAATCAATATTGACTAATCAAGGATGGGAAGTCCTACATCAACAACATGCATAAAGGAAAGCCAAAGATCTCACTGGTAAGTGCCAACCAAGCCAAGAAGTTGATTAATTTCAGTAAGAAACATGTTTTACTTTTCTTAAGAGAAAATCATACCGAGGATGAGTTGATAAGAGTAAAGGAATCCTTGAAGGGGTGTACTAAAAAGAATAAACATAAGTTGAAGGAGTTGCTACAAACATACATAGGAGTGCTACAAAAGCCTAAAACGCTACCACCTAAGAGGGAAGTGGAGCATGAAATACAATTGTTGACATACTCCCCATTGTTGAATATTAGGTTGTATAGACAATTTGTTCTTGAAGCAAATGAAATGAAGAAGCAGTTGCAACAATTGTTGGAGCAAGGTGTGATTCGACCAAGCACCTCATCTTCTGGGTCACCCGTCATAATTGTACCAAAGAAGGATGCGACTTGGACAAAATTACGCTAAAAGATCAATACCCTCTGCCCAAGATCGATGATTTGTTATATCAATCGCAACATACAAAGTATTTCACCAAGTTGGATCTTAAATTGATATACCACTAGGTACACATCAAGGAAGAAGACACTTGGAAGACTACCTTCAAGACAAGGAAAGGTTTGTATTAATGGTTGGTCCTATCATTTGGTTTGTGTAATTCACCAACTGCATTTATGAGATTGATGAATTATGTATTACGCCCATATCTAGATTCATTTGTTATAGTCTATTTGAAGGATATATTGGTTTATAATGCTACTTGAGGGGAGCATATCCCATATCTCATGCAAGTTTTAGAGACTCTTAGGAAGCACCAACTACTGGCTAACCTCAATAAATGTGAGTTTTCTCAACATTCTTTGGTGTATTTGGGGTATGTGGTCAATGGAGGGGATATGAAAATATATCCCGCAAAGATGGAGGCCATCATGAAATGTCTAGTTCCTACAAATGTCATTGAAGTTAGGAGTTTTGTTGGGGTAACACAATACTTGCATAAGTTCATAGCTTCATTTTCAATAGTAGTTGCACCACTCCAGACTATAGCAACAAGTGGTAAGAGTTTCCATTAGTGGAAGAATCAACATAAGGATTTCGATGAGATGAAAAGAAAGATCAGTCAAGAACTAGTTCTTGCATTAATGAACTTACAAGATCCTTTCAAAGTGGAGATAGATGCAATTGGGTATGCCATGGGAACAGTTTTGATGAAAGGAGGAAAGTCTATATGCTATCATTATGGGATATTTCATGGGGAAGTTCTCAACTACCCTACCTATGACAAGGAACTATATGCCCTAGTTCAAACTATTAAGAAGTGGAAGCACAATCTGATTGGAAAGGAGACCATCATCCACACATATCACCAACCTCTATAGTATTTGCAAGCCTAGAGTAATATACAACAAACCAAACATCACAAGTGGATGGATATTTTACAACAATTTCATCTAGTCATTAGGTATAAGAAGGGAAGCACAAACAAGTGGACATACATGCTTTCAAGGCCACCCACATCCAATATTATAGATTTGGTAAATCTAATGCACATAGAACCTTTTACCCATTATACATATAGAGAAGCATACACAGAATATGGGGACTTCAAGGAGGTGTTTCAACATATATAGGGCCAAATTCCTATAGAAGAAGGTGACAAAAAGGTTGACTATCATTTCTAGAATGGGTTATTCTACAAGCTCAATAAGCTATGTGTCCCTAAAGGTGAATAACTACATATTAATAGAGAGGCTCACACCTCCAACGTTGCAAGACATTTTGGTGTTGGGAAGACAGTTTCCAAGTTACATAGGTATGTGTACTCGCTTAGAATGCAATAAGATGTAGCACAATATATTATAGGATGTATAAACAATAATAGGAAGCAAGGTCTATACCATCCCTTACTTGTACCCACTCAACCTTGGAGAAGCATTTCCATGGATTTTGTGGGAGGTTTACCAACAACCAAGAATGGACATGAATATCAATTTGTGGTAGTTGACAAGTTCAACAAGATGTTCATTCTCATGCATCATAAAAAGACCATCAAAGGACAAGAAGCAACAAACATGTTCTTTGAACAAGTATGGGTACACTTTGGCATACCAAGGAGAATCATCTTAGAAATGGATACTAGATTTCTTAGTGCATTTTGGACTACATTGTGGGAGAATATCGACACTAAGTTGAAGATATATACAACATTCCATCCACAGATAGATGGGCAGACACAAGTAATCAATAATACTTTGGTATAGATTTTGAGGGGTTACAATCAGAAGCATCCAAATACCTGAGATGAAAATCAAATCTACATACAACATTCTTATAGTAGAGCAGGCCACACTTCTATCGGTAAGTAACCTTCTAAAGCTTGCTTTGGATATTTTGCACCTTCACCCTTCGGTGTCGTATATGTACATGAAGGAGGAGTGAGGAAGGACCTCACAAGAGATGCATTGAGAGAAGAAAAATTTGTTGAGAAGATTAGTGAAATCCATTTGCAAGTACAAGAGACACTCAAGAAGTCACGATAAAAATACAAGGCCAGACATGATCAACACATAACCAAGAAGTATTTCAAAGTGGGAGACAAAGTTTCGTTACAGCTTAATAAGGAAATAATACAAGGTCCTAGTAGAAGATCAAGGCTCTGCGGTTATATTGGAGAAGGTAGGAAAACACTTACAGACTCAGTCTACCCCCATACATGTGCATTTACTCTGTAGTGAATGTGGAGAATCGCAAACTCTATGAGCCTTCCATGTTGGATCAAGAGGAGGAGCAGGTCCTACCTTCCATAGAGGACTTAGCACCAGATGATCTGGAAAAGTTGGTAGAGGACATGGTTTTGCAGAATTAGTCCAGAAATACAATACACGAGAAACATGACCTTTGGGAGATTGGATTAAAAGGAAAACATCCAGGTAAAGCAAAGTGGTACTCCAAGGAGAAGGTAGAGGAAAATTTTCCTCACCTCATTTAGTAAATATTTTGGAAACAAAAATACTCCCTAAATGGGGAGGTATGATCCATATTGGATTATTATATTATTTTTCATCTATCTATATGCTTTCAGAGTGGAAAACATTGGAGGAATTAGCTTGTAGGGTCATTTTAATGGCAGGTCCCAGTTTGGAAAATTGGGGTTTGAAACCTTCCAAAGCCATTTTGAGGCATCAAATGATATGTTTTTGGGTCAAAATTTTCCTAACTTTAGCTAGGACCCCTTGACATTATTATACACATCAATACCTTTCCAACAATGAAAAAATCATGTCAATCAGATTTCATATGCAAAAGTTATGCCTCTCTCAAGTTGACCTACAATGTTGATCACCTTGGTACCAATGAATGAAATGTCAGCGCCAATTACTCATGCATATGGGGCTAGACACATATGGAATTTCAAGAACATTATATAAGTTCCAAAACCTTATCATAATTGAGAGTTGAGGAAGTCAAAACCCTACCCCTATATGGCTATCGGGCAATGTTAAATATCGAACCACTAGGAGGAGAAGGGGTTCCATTCTTTAGCATTGTATTTGTTCCATAGTTGAGAAGAACACCTAGGAGTGGTATTTTGAGAGCATAACAAAGGAGGAGAGATTCTGTAGCATCCATACATGCCATGGTGTCAAAGGCAACTCCATAGAGAGTGTCTCTTTCTTTGTACTTTCATTTGAAGAAAAGGGAGCAGAGCGACCTCACCTTCTAATTGGGTTTTCTCCCATATTGGGTTTCCCAGGTTATATCTTGTGTTTATTTATTGATGGTGTGTGAGTATTTGTTTCTATTCTCTATTTTTCACATTTTATATATATTTCATACATTTAAGCAGAAAACCAGTAATTAAAGAATCTGAGATCTAAAGGAAATTAACCTTCACAATAAATATTTTAGTATTTTTATAAGATCTATTGTGACGAACTGTCCAGTGGAATATCCATGAAAGTTTATAGATCAACAAAGACTTTATTTTTTTATCCTCACTTGATGAATAAAAGAGAGAAGCATCTTTATCCATAACATGGGTGCAACCAAAGTTGATTATCCATTAACTCTATAAAGTATGAGCATGCAAGGCTTCAAAAGCACTAACATAAAATGTATAGTTATCTTCCTTACCTTTTCGAGTTTGGTTTTGTAGGCATTCAATATTTTAGTTGACAATTCTCCTTCAAGCTTCTTCACTTTATTCTCTGGGTCCATGGTATTTTTCCAACAAGCCTTCTCCATATGTCCCAATTTCCCACAATAATGTTAGGTCTTCTTCTTTCTACCATTATTAGTCAAATTATGATAACCATGCTACTTCTTAAAAATATGGTTGATGCAATCGTGTTCTTTCTCCTGACTTCATTATTGGCCTCTTTCTCCATAACATTGTTGACCTTTTCCCTTCAACAAATGGGATTGCCGCTTGACCTCAATTTTCCCTTCATTAAATGATTTTTCCTATGCCCTAATTAGTAATCCATAGAAATAATCAAAGGAATAATCCTTACCATCATCTTTTTGGGAGGTCCAACTAGCATGAAACTTCAAACAAAAAAAATAAATGGGTGCCTCTAGATTCATTGGCATTTGTTCAATGAGTTGACCATCTTTATTGGGAAATTCCTTTCTGTATTTATTCAATTTCAAATAAAGTTCCTTTACATGGGCCATGTAGCCTTCACTTCTTTTATAATAAAGAGGATCTAGAGAGATTAACTCTTTCTCCATCTACATAACCCGACTTCGTCATTTTTATCAAACATAGTCTTCAACTTCTTTTAGACATAATTTAGGTAGTCGTTCATGTTTATATGAAAGTGAATCTCCCTAGAGATGTAATTTGCTATGACTCCTACAATATCATTCTTCTTCCTATTCATGACTATTTTTTATTGGTCATCCTTCGAAAATGAAATAACAGTTTTTGTAAACTACTAGAGAACTTTACTCTTCAACAATGTTTCCATATCTTGTGCCCAAAATCCATAATTGTGGCCATTAAAAGCCACAAGATCTTGCTTAGAATTCATAATGCCTATCTTTATATATATTCCCAATTTCACTTTGCAAGTTGAAACCATGATTCAATCTAATAGACATGTTTGACTCTTCAGGAACACATGCAACCTACAACCTCCATAAGACTTGTAGACAACAAACTACATCTCAAGCCACTAGCTATGATTCCTTGATGTAGAATTAGAGGATTTGGTAGATAAGAGAGCTAGTATTCCAAGAGAGTGGTGGTGCTTAAAGACACTGTTAGGACACTTAAGGACAATAGATCATAGCTCAACATGCATAACAGTGTAAGAAACCAAAATATCTTCATACACAACACATTTGATACATTCATTGTTCACAAACTACAGACTCTTAAAGCAACCCATAAGGCCATATTTTTATAGTATGAATATGTCACCAAATCTCTTGAAGTGGGGAAGATGAGATCCACATAGACTGGTGAGTGAAAATAACATACTCCTTGATTTATACCTTGTTCCTTGCACTAGTCAACTACTTTGTTCTAATTGTGCAACAAATCAAATGCCTAGTTATACATCTAGTCGATCTCTTAGTCACCCACAAAGTGGATTGATTATTTGAATCTCCTAGTCAATTGTTAGCTATTGAATTATTGTCTCTAGAATATATAGAAATGTGATGAATTACATACCATATTGTTCCAAAACCAATAAATAATGAGAAGTATCAAAATATGAATGTTCCAAAAACAAAATAAAACACAAGATAGAAATATGTCTTATCATTTTCCTAATTATAATAATCATCTTATTATCCAATGATATGATCAAAGACAAAATCAATATGAAAAACCAAGTGATGATCCTAGTAATTTTGAAGGAAGCTCAGTTGTGGAATCTTATCATCCCCCAAATTGCAGAAGTTGTTCGACACAATTCTACAAAAAATCGAGTTAAGGTCGTCTAACCCTCTCACAATTCAACAATTCTACAAAGGGATTTGTCACTCATATCATCTCATGTCTTCAACCCTCACAACTTCACTAAGGAAGAATCATGAGAAGGCATTACATGCTAGAATGAAGACTTAGCTCTTTCCATAAAATGTGCTTTGAGGACAAAGCATCTTGAAGGGAGAGGTAGTGTAATGAATAATAATAAAAAAAAAACGATAATAATAATAATAATAAAAAAGGACATAACCTAAATTAAGTGACACAATAATTCACCTTCATGACTAGTCAATGCATATAAGTATACCATCACAAGGCATAGCATTAATCATATCACATATTCAATTATCATTTATGTATTATTTATCCTATATGGATTTCTACTCTTTCATTCCCATGTTGGACATTTTTACATATATGAGCTATTTTTCATTACAAATGGATATTTGTATAAGCACTTAAGTAGAAACCTTTGATGTCAAGCTCAAATAATGAACCATACATTTATTTTTTATTTTAAGCTTTAATAAAACTAATCAATGTAATTTTGATGTGATTTTATTAGGCTGACGACGTTCTTTTAAGGGGATGTTCCCCTCCCAACCTTCATCATCTGTACAAAGCCACTTGAAAGCCAACACTTGTAATCTTCAATCCGCCATGTGTCAAACCTGTGTATAGAGTTGTACTCCCTTGTCAATTCGGTCACTACCATCTGTGAAGCATTTGAGATTATACATCCGCATGTATTCACTCAATCAGTCGATGCAAGCATTTAAGGGTCTCTCATAATGTATTGTTACTCTGTCAAACCTTGGATTCCTAACTAGTTTATATCCCCCTTCAAAGTGCAAATTAAGTTCAAATTTATTAAGAAATCACTTGCTCTCTCTTGGACTTATACAAAATTGTTCCCTATTTAGCAATCTGAAAGCCATCAATACACGACTCCTTGTTGGTAAGGGAAACGTTCATCCAATTATTGACATCTATACAAGACTCCTCTTTGGTAAGGAAACACTCATTCGATTCTTGAAGGTGTTCAACCTCATGTGCTTAAGCTCTGCTAGAGATTGATGACACCTTAGCAGTTGGGTTCCTTCAACTTGTCTCACAAGTATCAATCATCAATCTTCTGCTGTACATTTTCTCATTTATTCTATTAAATTTTCTCATTTAGACAACATACATACATAGTTTGAGTATGTTAATAAATGAATGGATTTGGCAGGGTGGTTTTGACACCGTTAATTAGACAAAGGTCCTAAAACTACATACCCCAACTACACACAATCCTATATTATTCCCATAGAATCATCCCTAGAGGTCTTCTCATTGTAGAAGCTACTGGCATCTCTGACTCTTCCCAAGGGTAGGATACAATTTTCTCTTTCATATTACCCATATCAATAGTTATAATCAGATAAGTGCTAGAACCTTTTCTATTAGAAGCTCAAATGATGATGACCATGATGAGATGTGAAATTGGAAAATATCCAGATATGCCTGGAATTTGGACAGAGGAGTAGGTGGAGGCATTGAAGACCATTGTCCATGTTTTCCACCAGAAAGGAGGCATTTTCTTCTATCATATTTGGCACACTGGAAGGGCTTCCCATGTGGGTATCTTTGCATTTCTATCCATAATTCCTTCCATGTAACGACTTGGTAGATCTGTATGTATTGGGGTTCTGTTAATTTTCCTTCCAAAGTACGATTCGCAGTATAATGCCATATTTTTCTATCTTCATTTGTCCATGGAATTTGATAAGGAAAAAAGGGCAAAGACAATTCTTAGTCTTTTGCATTAATAAATCAACATTAGGTAATTTTTTTCATGGTTAGAATTACATGTTATTTTTTCAAGGAAAAAGGTAATTTGTAGTCAGTTTCTTTGAATAGAGATCGCTTAGAGGATTTATATTAACCCAATGACCAGTCTCCCGTTTCATCATTAGATCGAAAAATATCGTGATAGATTCTCCTACCCAACGACAACAATTTTGTAGATTTTTTCTCTCCCCAAGCTTTAAAAACTAAGGAGAATCCACATGTTAATAATTTTCGTCTTGCTGCTAGAAATGCTATCAAAGAAAATTTTTGTTCCTCAGGAAATTGTAAATTTGGTATTTAGCTATTTGCACACATAATACATAGGCCACATGAGTTATTTTTTATAAGGAAGAACTCAAGTTTTTTTTCTTAATAGACCGTAGGGATTTTCTTATCCAAAGAATGAACTCTAGTTATTTTTTTTTCCCATATTAATAATGTTGAATCTAATCGATTCAATTCATATTACATAAAAATAGTTTTTTCTGTCAACTAAACAGGGAAGTGGTACCCTCTTCTATTCATAATTTTGTTGGCTTTGTGGCAGGTTTTGATGGTTTGGATGCATCATTGGAGTCACATTTAGAAGATTTCGTTTTATCAAACATAACATCTGGCTCCAACACTGCTTCTCTACCAGGTTCTCCTGGATATGTTCCTCCTGAATATGGGAAAACATGGACAACAACTTCAAAGGGTGACATACACAACTTCGGGGTAGTGCTTTTCGAACTCATCACAGGTAAGAGACATGTTTATGACTATTGTGCAGATAACAGATAATCCACCCTTGTTGGGTGGGTGAGATATCTAGTAAAGACAAATAGTGAAAAAAGTGTTATTGATCCAAAGTTGTCAAGAACATGACCTGTAATTCAAATGCAAGAAGCTATGAGGATAGGATATCTTTGCACCGTAGATTCTCTAGAAAAACGACCAACAATGCAACAGATTGTGGGTCTTTTAAAAGACATGGATCCTAGCATAGACCAGTAAATACAATTGATCAATACAAAGAATCTATCAATTTGATATTCCACTGCAAATTGTCATAAAATCCACCTAAAGTTACCAATTTTATTTCATTTGGTTCATTTTTGGAGGTGGTCCAAATATTTTTAGGGGGAAGGAGAGGGCGCCAACGTGGAAGCCAAGTTTTTCATAGAATTAAAGATATTTGAGGAGCCTTGCATTTCAGAAATGCTTATTGTCAAAATTATGATTATCAACTAACAAATCAAAATTTTATGTAGTTTTTGTATAAAATATCTAAAGGATAGAAGTCGCATTAAGTTTAAGACATAGAGTTGGATCAAGCCACACTACACGGCTGTATAAGAAGGTAAACTCATTTATAAACCATGAAAACAGCTAAGGGAGGCACTAGTTGTATGGTGGCAAGCCCTCAACTTTCCAACTTGTATGTTCAATAAAAGAGCTCTTCATGCAAAAGTTGTATAGCTCAGCTCTTGAAAAACACCATTGCACAACTGCAAAAAATCAGGATTAACATAAATCATTGTTGTTTTACACAAAATAGATACTATATGTGTGGTTGTGAATCCATTTATTTGTGGTATCTCCTCTCTCAAGGAAGAACCAGGGTGGTGAACACATTTCTTTCTATTACAAATTATATTAACATCATGAAGATGTATCAACATCACACATTGTTCTTGTAAGTGCTATTTTGATTATTTTATAGTTGATAAAGGCATGATTTCAAGTTACAATAGCTCTTGAACTTTCTTTGTATTAGTGAAACACTTGGAGTGAATGCTTTAAATGTAGGTGACGTGCATTACTCAAAGAACATTGAATAGTTCAAACAATTATTAATCAATTGTTACATAGTAGGAAATCTTAGTAACATGTTTAAGAAGAATCCATCTTGCATATCAAAGAAAATAGTATTAAAATGTTTCAATTTCAAATAGCCCATGGACCCATATGGAACCTTGTGTTATATGGTATTTGAGAGTAAATGGCCTTGACAAGTCATAGTATTTCACATCTGTGGTTATAATCGCTTATTATCAACATGATTGGAAAAAGTTCAAAGTTCTTGAAGCTGAAAATATAACAACAACCAAATATGTGCAAGGAAGTTGTGTTTGGAACCATGCTACTTTTAAAATGATGTGGTCAAAACATAAAACAACACATTTAGTAAGATAAAATAACATATTCACCAATTGAGTATGAGTTAGTATTAGATCAGAGCAGATGCACAACCTAATTACAAGGACAAAAAGTAGTTGCCCTATATTTGTTCCAACTTCCAAGTGACTAACCACCCTGTAAAAGAGGGCCACAATCATACTTAGCTTGTTGGAGTGAGTGCTATTTCTTACAAGCTGATTAGAACCTTCTATGAATCATTGGCAACTTTCTTAATTTAATAAGGAAAACAAGGAAGTTTGTCAAGTTAAGTAGCCTTGAAAATTCACTTTCTTCTCCAAGTGTTTTTCTTTCCAGTTTGTTGTAGACAATAGCATATATTCAATCAAATGAATTTGTGTATTGAGTTTTCTGAGCATGGACATAATATGTAGCAATAAATATGACTTTCAAATGTGTTACGTTGAGAGACAAGCCTCATCGAAAAGACAATGTAAGGAGAACGAAAAAATAATCAAGCATGCAATTTGTATTTTAAAGTATATATTGTGAACATTGGTCATCAAACATAAAAATGAAAGTGATTATGGATAAAGTCAGGGAGCAATATTTGTATGAGTGACTCTTCCTTGTACACAAGGTGACAATTTAATTATTGGATGGCAATAATTTAATTAATTGTATTAGTTTGATTGTTTTATTTCAAGAGCTTCATGTTTCTCTATTAACTAATAAATAAGCTTTATATATATTTTTAAATTAATTGAATTTAGTTTTATATGTTTTTTTAAATTAATTGATTTTTTGTTGTAAACACACACACACACACACACACACACACACACACACACACACACACATAAGCAGATAGAAGAATGCATAATCAATAAGGTAGCTTCTTTACTGCAGTGAGGGTTGCAATAAGATTTGAATATGCAGGCATTGATACATATTTAGCATCCTTGATGAGAAAAATAACCTTTGTCCTTAACTAGGGTACATACCTCATCCAACTACAACTTTTGGGAGGAAACAATACTAATAAAGCAATCAAAATATGCTTACATCTCACATTTCAAAGTGAAAACACATTTGTTTTACAAATGCAATGCCACATGCCAACCTTAGGTAAACAAATTAAAATAAAAAAGATGAATCACCAAACAATTTTGTTTTCTAATGAATAATATCCTTAAAAATGAAAGAAAAATTATATGTTCAAACAACTTGAACTTCAACGTTTCCTTTCCCCTGCTTTGAGGTTATGCTAGTTTTACAAACAATCATGCCATACAATTAACTCTTGATTTTTTTGTTTCCTTGTGAAACTTCAAAAACAACATCAAAAGAATTCAAACCTGTCCAAAAAATCCATCGAGGTTTGTGGTTTCATTACATGAAAAGGTAAGAGATTCAGTTTTGTTTATACAAATTCTTGTGGTTGAATGTATAATCTTTAAAAATAACTCTTTCCATATGTACAACAATAATAATGCTTGAAGTTCAAGGGATTCATCATACACAAGTGAGACATTATGAAGATGATAGATTGTGATGCATACAAGTAATCAATAGGAGATTCGTTGAAGGATTTTATGAGCTTTCTCAAAATGGAAAACTTTAACAAAAATAGATTTTGGTATTCCTATCATAAAAAATAAAAGCTTCTCAGATCACGAGTAAAATTTCTTATAGACTTAGTTTTGAAGATGCTTGGGACATGAATGAGATGTAGGAATAAGGATGTGGGATCTATTCTCGTTCTCCTCTCTTTCATCAATATTTTTTACATTTTTTTTAATATTTTACATTGTTACAATTATACTAATTGTCTTCTTCTTTTATTATGATCCTTCTTAAGAATAGATAACTATTAAGATCCTTCTTAAGAATATATAACTATTAAGGTGAAGGTTAATCCTTTGCAGTATAGTTTTATCTTGTGTTCACAAAGGATTTCTTCTGTAGAGACTCAAACAATGGGAGAGAGTTCAAAATAAAAGAGTACATAATGAATTACTTCCATACAAATGGTGGATGCAAAGATTAGACATCTCCCATCTGTTAGTGATAAAAAATGCACTGGTATTTTTGAGTGTTTTTTCCATAAGCTCATTTCTAAATTTTTAGAGGAACTGTCTATACCTCCCATTCCCAATCTTTCTTGACTAAGCTCTCATTGATCATATTTACTTGAGAGTTTTTATTACTCTATTTTAAGCCTACAATACCAAAATGAAAAACAAATAATAATTAACCTATAACCCTAGCTCTATTGGCTTTTATACTGTCAAACAATAAATATTCTTTTTGCCAAAAGGTGATGTGTGCTTGAGTGCATTATTCCTAATCTTTCCTTAAACACTAAAGATCATTACCTATCTGCCAAAGTCTATAAGTTATACACACACCAAGTCCCTATCCTATCACTACAACTCATTGATATAGTTATGTGACTATTGTTCTAAAAATCTCTGGATTTTTATGGACCCACGAGCTTAGCTATGTGGCCGTCCATGAGTTAAGCTATGAATCAATCCACATGTTGACACACAAACAACAAATCCATACGCCAAGCTAATTGATGATACAGATGCCGGATTTTGCAGGCAGAGAATGCTTGTACAACAAACTTGATTGCAGGTAAGGAGGGGCCAATGGTACACACAAAGGCATACATAGCATCATTACTTGTCCGAGGATCGTGAGAGGCAGACTATGGTGGTAATCAAAGAAAATGACTTCAAACAAACTGTCGAAGTATTACACACTAGCCATATATCTCGATCCTTCCAAGGCTGGGTTATACGTTGATAGGGTGTCGACTAACATTAAGTTCGAGAATTATACAGATTCTATCCTTGATGCAAACAAGGCGATAGAATCAGATCCATCTCTGGTAAAATCATACTTTCATAAGGGTATGGATTTTTCCTTTCTGGAGGAATATCATAAGACTATGGCTGCATTTAAGGCGGGTTCTGCTCTAGATGCCAACCACACAAAATTCAAGACTTAGATCGATAAATGCAATGCATAATTAGTTGAGGAAGCTGTGTCAGATAGAAAAGAACACAGTCTTCATATAAGATGAGTTTGGAGAAAATTTTAAGACAGGGGGCTCAAGTCATCCATAGACGCTCCTATGGATATTTTTCAAAGATTAGTCTCTACTCTAGATTGGTGTGTAGTTCGTATATCTAGTTTGCCCATTGAGAATTTTGGGTTTTACCTGCATATTACAACAGGTTCTCCTTAACTTGTTTACATAATATTTTTTCTCTTTGCATATGCATGGCTACAAGGAGAGATATTCCCAATGGTTCACTGTGGAGGATTGCTATGAAGGCCTTCAATTGCATTTTGATAGATGACATTTCTAGTTTGCAGTCAAATTCACAACCCTTTGGCTCAAAGGTTTATTTATACAGTAGTAGACATGGGAGGTCCCGTTTCTGGAAGAATTTGCAGATACATATGAACCATTTCTTGTGGGCGTGGGTTTTTTCTTCTGAGTTTTCTCATCTGCAATCCTAAAAGCTAATGAATCTCTTGAGGAAAATCTACTCTAGGTTTTGTGTAAATGCCATGTTCCAGAATATTGTGTATAGAGAACAAAGAAGGTTGAATTAGTTGCCTGCAATATTCTCATGTCAAAATTGGAAACACCGAAGGCTACATGTAATGCATATGAGATGGAATTTATCAAGAAAATCAAACATAGAGGAGATTGACATTGAAGAGAATGAAGGAAAGAGATTTCACTCACATAGGAAGCGTATTTATAACCAGTTAGCCGTTGAAAAGCAGAGCTTTCAACGACTAACTAGCAAATTTCAAGACAAAATAGCCGGTGAAACCACAGAGAAGGAATTTGAAGATTTGGAGCTCAAACAGAGAGATTTTTGGGTGATTTAAAGATAAGGTGGCATCAAAGAATTAATCACCAAATTTTGAGATTTTTGTTTCAAGATTTTGAGGAGATAAATGAGGTGAATACTCATATGATCAGCTAACACCTTACTTACAGGTAGTGAAAGTTTTCCAACCACTGAAGACATGTGTCTTTTCCTCCATGACACATCAAAGACATAACAAATGATGAAGACCAGATGTCGAAGACAAACTTTGAAGACAATTCGATTCATAGGAACTGGATCTTTAGTTATCCTATTGTATTTAGTTTTGTTTTCTGTTTTCTATATTTAGAAATCTAGATCCAGTTTTCCAGGATCTGAGACTTGTTGTAAAGGATATAAATGCCTATCTTTTTCACATACCAGAGGTTCAATTTTGGATACAGAGGCCTCATGCTATTGTACAGATTTTCAGATATAATACAAATCATAGTCTTCTTTCAATTTTGATGTTAGACTTCCTTCCATTACTTTCTTTTTCTGTAATCTTATTCAAGTTGCCTTAACTGCTCATGACTGTCATCTCATTAGTCAGTTCATAGCTTGATTAATAGTTATCTACATTGTTTATTAAACCCATCATTGTGTATCTGGTTTATAAACATTGTTTTCTTCGCCCACAGTTAAGCTTGTGTCTGGTCATTAATCTTTGAAAGAACTGTCTCATTTGATTATATACTGTTATTTATCCTGATATCAATCCATTAGGTTGAGTTATCCCATCGATCCAAACATACATAAACACAAAAACAATTTTACTTTAAATTACCAAGCATATTTGATCTACAACCTCAAAGAGTTTCTTGGAGTGATAACAAATTGGCATCGTTGCCGGGGATAGAAGACCGAAGTTGAAGATAACTTCCCTGGGAGACGACACAAAGCTGATCCATTGATGATAGACAAGGATCAGACATCATAATCGATTGTAATTATCTATCTGGCGACTCCATGAAGGACATATCTGTTGGTGACTCCACTGGTGTGAAATGAATAAGAGGTATGCTTTTTGCAATTTTTCCAGTATTTCTGGTTACCCTCATCTAGTACCTAGTAATGATGAATGGGAAAGAAGTATTCCCAAATTTCGAGGAGAAGAGTGGGAAGTGCCAACTGAACACTTGCTGAATTTTCATGATTTTATTCATCGACTTGGAATTGTACATGAGGACATTCAAATTAATCTTTTCAGGTATTCATTAGAGGGGATTTCCCTTGATTGGTGCAGATCTCTTCCAGCTTCAAGAATTCACTCATTGGAAAGTTTTCATTATGATTTCCATTTGTTTTGTAAAGATGAATTTCCAGCTGAAAGTCTCTTTGAAGATTGTTGTGATGAATTCGAGAAGCAAGTTCAGCAAGAAGTAGTCTTTTTTTCTGTTTGTCAAGGTGAAAATTATATTGTTAAGGAAGATCTTCATGATATAAATAAGAATTGCATAGCTGTAGATGCATCAGACCCTATCTCTGTTGCACCTGTTGCCTTTGATTTGCATGAAGGAACAGTTAGAGAAGAAGATTTTTCTGAACTTTTTCAAGAGGTTGCATATGATATGTTTTCACCTCTATGATTGGAAAGAAGGATCCGAAGATTGCTTGTCTTTCTTTGCAAGATACAGAGGTTTTCTATTCACCTATTTTTGATAAGTATGCAGATGGAGAAGAGTAGATTTCTACATCAAATTATGTTGACTTGAGAAACATCCAGCCAATATATGACATTTATGAATCTGATTTCGACGAACCTTTTTCTTTGCCCACTAAGGAACAACTTCATGTTGTAATCAGCCATTCCATGTTTGCAGAAGATATCGAAAAAGAAGGGATTAGCAGTCCAACCAACTCACATTTATTTTCATATTTGCAGGAACTAGTTTATGGCAGCTATATATCAGAGGTTGAAGAAAGGCTTGAGCAACAAGTAGAGTTAACCTCTTTCTATGATTCGGTAGATGTTTATATCGAGTCATGTTTTTCATAAGTCTTTAGTTGTGCAATTTTTGGAACCAAGGCAAATGATGATTGTAAGTATGCTTTGCAAGTTGAAACTCTACGACACGACATGAAGTGTTCTATGAAATTTGTATGCATACAAAGGATTCTTATAATTAGCCCGATGTTATCATGGCTTCATTGGAAGCATGATTTCACATGATGAGTCAGTTTTTATGGTTAGGAGTAGGAGTTACCAGAAGAATAATCTCTTCATACGAGCAAGTAG
Source organism: Picea engelmannii (assembly GCA_009831015.1). Lineage (NCBI taxonomy): Eukaryota > Viridiplantae > Streptophyta > Pinopsida > Pinales > Pinaceae > Picea > Picea engelmannii. Next base: position 1,112,233 of record ML780308.1, read on the forward strand.
ATTGTTTCTTGAATAACCAGAGCAGACTACAGGCAGGTCACAGGTTTGAAGAGATCAATTATAAGGCCAGATGACTCCATGCTCAAAGGAAAATGCCAGATGACTCCATGCCTAATGGCAAAGGCCATATGAATCCATGCCCAATGCTAAAGGCTACTAGAACTACTAGGTTCTTGGAAACCTCGCAGGGAGGTCTCCATCCCAGTCGGAGCCAGATGTTAGCGATAAAAAATGCACTGGTATTTTTGAGTGTTTTCTCCATAAGCTCATTTCTAAATTTTTAGAGGAACTGTCTATACCTCCCATTCCCAACCTTTCTTGACTAAGCTCTCATTGATCATATTTACTTGAGAGTTTTTATTACTCTATTTTAAGCCTACAATACCAAAATGAAAAACAAATAATACTTAACCTATAACCCTAGCTCTATTGGCTTTTATACTGTCAAACAATAAATATGCTTTTTTCCAAAAGGTGATGTGTGCTTGAGTGCATTATTCCTAATCTTTCCTTAAACACTAAAGATCATTACCTATCTTCCAAAGTCTATAAGTTATACACACACCAAGTCCCTATCCTATCACTACAACTCATTGATATAGTTATGTGACTATCGTTCTAAAAATCTCTGGATTTTTATGGACCCACGATCTTAGCTATGTAGTCGTCCATGAGTTAAGCTATGAATCAATCCACATGTTGACACGCAAACACCAAAGCCATACGCCAAGCTAATTGATGATACAGATGCCCAATTTTGCAGGCAGAGAATGCTCGTGCAACAAACTTGATTGCAGGTAAGGAGGGGCCAATGGTACACACAAAGGCATACATAACATCATTACTTGGTCGAGGATCCTTAGAGGCAGACTATGGTGGTAATCAAAGAAGACGACTTCAAACAGACCGTCGAAGTATTACATGCAGGCCATATATCTCGATCCTTCCAAGGCTGGGTTATACATTGACAGGGTGTCGACTAACATTAAGTTCGAGAATTATACAGATGCTATCCTTGATGCAAACAAGGCGATATAATCAGATCCATCTATGCTAAAAGCATACTTGCATAAGGGTATGTCTTATTCCTTTCTGTAGGAATATCATACGACTATGGTTGCATTTAAGGCAGGATCTTATCTGGATGCCAACCACACAGAATTCAAGACTTGGATCGATAAATGCAATGCATAATTAGTTGAGGAAGTTGCATCAGATAGAAAAGAACACAGTCTTCATATAAGATGAGTTGGGAGAGAATGTTAAGACAGGGGGCTCAAGTCATCCATAGACACTCCTTTGGATATTTTTCAAAGATTAGTCTCTACTCTAGATCAGTGTGCAGTTCATATATCCAGTTTGCCCATTGAGAATTTTGGGTTTTACCTGCATATTATAGCAGGTTCTCCTTAACTTGTTTACAAAATATTTTTTCTCTTTGTAGATGCATGGCTACAAGGAGAGATCTTCTCGACGGTTCACTCTGGAGGATTGTTGTGAAGGCCTTCAATTTCATTTTGATAGATGACATTTCTAGTTTGCAGTCAAATTCACAGCCCTTTGGCTCAAAGGTTTATTTATCTAGCATTAGACATGGGAGGTCCCGCTTCTGGAAGAAGTTGCGGATACATATGAAACATTTCTTGTGGGCATGGGTTTTTTCTTCTGAGTTTTCTCATCTGCAATCCTAAAAGATGATGAATCTCTTGAGGAAAATCTTCTAGAGGTTTTGTGTAAATTCCATGTTCCAGAATATTGTGTATAGAGAACAAAGAAGGTAGAATCAGCTGCCTGCAATATTCTCATGTCAAAATTGGAAACACCGAAGGCTACATGTAATGCATATGAGATGGAATTTATCAAGAAAATCAAACATAGAGGAGATTGGCATTGAAGAGAATGAAGGAAAGAGATTTCATCGACACAGGAAGCATATTTATAACCAGTTAGCCGTTGAAAAGCAAAGCTTTCAACGACTAACTAGAAAATTTCAAGACGAAATAGACGGTGAAACCCCAGAGAAGGAATTTGAAGATTTGGAGCTCAAACAGAGCGATTTTTGGGTGATTTAAAGATTAGGTGGCATCAAAGAATTAATCACCAATTTTTGAGATTTTTGTTTGAAGATTTTGAGGAGATAAATGAGGTGAATACTCATATGATCAACTAACACCTTACTTACAGCTGGTGAAAGTTTTCCAACCACTGAAGACATGTGTCTTTTCCTCCATGACACATCAGAGACATAGCAAATGATGAAGACCAAATGTCGAAGACAAACTTTGAAGACAGTTTGATCCATAGGAACTAGATCTTTAGTTATCCTATTGTATTTAGTTTTTTTTTCTGTTTTCTATATTTAGAAATCCAGATCCAGTTTTCCAGGATCTGAGACTTATTGTAAAGGCTATAAATGCCTATCTTTTTCACATACCAGAGGTTCGATTTTGGATACAGAGGCCTCATGCTATTGTACAGATTTTTAGATATAATACAAATCATAGTCTTCTTTCACTTTTGATGTCAGACTTCCTTCCATCACTTTCTTTTTCTGTACTCTTATTCAAGTTGTCTTAACTGCTCATGACTGTCATCTCATTAGTCAGTTCATAGCTTGATTAATAGTTATCTACATTGTTTATTAAACCTGTTGGGGCTATATATATGCACTATTAATTCCCACATTTAATTATCAACCGGGGCTCGTAAGCTTCAAGGTGCAGGCGTGGGAAATGCAAGATCAGAGCCTAGTCTAACCTAATCTAAAGTCGTCAAAACAATCTTCAAACCCACACTGCATGAACTTAACACTAAGGATTGATCACTGGGACGTAGGAATAACTTAGTGCTATAAAGTCTTAGATCACAGTCTTTCAGGCACTCGGGGTGATGTTCGTGTGATTAATCGTGAGTAGCTTAATTAAGTCTTCTTTCCTTCAATGATTATTTCCTATAGCAGATTCACACTTAAATGCAATAGAAGAAACAAGAAAACGGAAATAAAATTCACAATAGAAACTAACACCTTGGAAGAATTCCAACGCGGGAAGGCCATATCTCACGAGTTAGACCTTTAATCTATCTATTGGTGATTGAAACTATGTGAAGGTAAAGTGCAAGGAATCCAAAGGTACGGGAAATAAAACCAAGTGCGGGAAATAGAAGGAAATTTGAACTATGAAGGAATTAAGTCAAAGCAAAAACAAAACAATGTAAAACCAAGCTAGATTAAAAAGTAAATCAAGACAATGAAATCAAGCTTTAAATTCAGAGATTGTTCCTCAAGTGAATACACCAAACGTAAAGAAATAAGAATGGGAAGACAATGGAGAATAACAAATAGTGAATATATACCTTATGAAAAACACTTAGTTAAGCGCACAATGAATGAGGAAATTATGTTTGTTTGTGTTCTGCTCTTAAAGGGCTTGTGTAAATAATAATATCCTTTAAAACCATCAACTCTTTTAAAAACAGAAAACCATGATAAAGAGAGAAGATTGAAATGAAATGAAGAGTATTTTATCCCTCATGTATATAAATGATTATTTTAAGAAGATGAATCTACATGAGAAATAATGAAGTAAGCTGAATTAGCTCTACAATCTGCCTCATATGAATTCAAATCTGGTTGGACACCATGATTGTCATAAGTTAAGTGTTTTATTACTGGGTGAGTGCATATGGAATGGAAGTGAAGTATCTTTATGATCAGTCAAGCATACAATTGGTTTCGATGAAGGGACAATGATCTGATATAAGAGCCAAATGGGGATTGCAAGAGAATAAATCTGTTTTAGATTTGTTATGAATGAATAGAAACAATGCATACACTTGACGCATATGAATGAATCCTCTATTCTTAACTGTGTATAATCTCTACTTAACAGTGCTGGAAATGAGTTAATGAAGACAACTTGTAGGAAGCAATCCAACACATAATAAAATGTGAATACAATATCCTAGAACAAAGGTTTGAGATTGGAAATGGAAATAAACAAGCGATGCAAAGTATGGTTGAAGAAATATAAGAATTATGTGTACAATCAAAGGAACAATGAACTCTGAGTTTATCACCAATCCAATGCAAGAGACTAGATTTAAATCATAAAATGAAAATAACAATTGAACTAAATGTAAATTGCAAATGAAACATATGGATTGAAACAACACACTTAGACTCTAATCTATAAAAGAAAAATGAAAGAAGCAGGATGTTACCAGAATGAGGGGCCCTTCTCACACTAGTTAACCCTGCTTGAAGACAATTGGATCAAGCTATAATAATGCACAGTGAATCAACAACAGTCAATTCTCCATTTTGATAAAATAACTCTGTTTTTACATGATAGTTAACTCCTTAAAGCTTCCTCTCAAGAACAAACCTCTTACTGACAAAAACTTCATGAAACTAATGGCTCCTTCTCATAGCCCTATGAGGCTTATTTATAAATTAATAATCATTGAGGAGTGGATGGGACCGAATCCCAATGCTCAGATTTCAAATATTACATTTTTAGATAAAATCCTCAAAAATCTGGGTTTTATTGCAATTTGGGCAGATTCGAGTTATGGATCCACCCATATCTTCCCAACCAATTCGAAATTTAGAAAATAGTTTCTGGGTTCTGTAGCTGGATGATATTTCTAAAAACCCATTTTTCAATTTTGCAAGATATGCTCCCATGTGCATGGAAATCGAGGCACAAGTTGAGAACATACAGGCTCCTGTATGTGCCACGTGGAGCAAGGTTGAGAACTGATGGATATCTAGGAGAGAGTTGATGAATGCTAATCTTCTAAGATTCCTTATGTCTCTCTCTCTCACCCCCAAACCCTCTAGTTTGCATGTCCTCATGCAAACTCTCATTAGCACACAAAATTTCTGCAAGCTGAAAGTGGACTATGTGGAACCGGTGCATGTTGACTGAAGGAGAGAAATGAAATATGCCAGAGCTGAGAGCTACTGAAAATATCCTGCAAAAAGTACCCTCGAAAAAGATTTAAATTTCTGTATTGTTGGTACAGGAACCTACTGGTTTATGTACCAGCAGTACCGGAACAAAAAAATCTAAAAGAACTAAACCAATACTATTATTATGAGAGAAGAAATATACATTGATGCCATGTTTAAAGAAACAACCGAAAATTAAACTTTATTCATGCTTGTAAATTCGGAAATGAAATTTATTTTAAAATATTACAAGCATAAAGGAAATTTGTAAATTACTTATTACATACGATTTCATCAATCATTAACAGTTGTATGCTCAATAAACCATGTGAATTATGATCGGGGATTTTTCCTCTTATCCTTAAACAAGAGAACATGAGGAGATACGTGGTCTTTAATAAATGAGAAGCCGATAGGAAACCATTCATCCCTGTTTAATTTCTCAAAGAATCTATGTCATTCAAGTGATATTGATAAAGTTCACATTTGAGTTTATTAGACTCCTACACTTATGGGTCCCACCTCTAGGAAAATGACATCCTAGGTATGAATGATGGGGTCTTAAGACCATCTTACGGACATTCTCAAATGGCAATTAGATGGGGTTCATTATCCTTTTGTTCAACCATGCATGCTTCTTCTTAATGATTTACACAAGTATATTGTTCATACAGACAAATATAGATTAGGCATAATGAAAGACATCAAAATCAGAACCCATTGCCAGCAAGCCTGTTCAATACTCCGATGGGGTAATTTTGACATCTAAGAAATATCCTTCCCAGGCGGAATGCCCCATTGCCCACGATCATGTTCAGTACCCTGATGGGTTTGCCTAGTTATACCAAAGGCCGGTACCCACTTCCAGCAGACCTGCTCAGTATCCCGATGGGTTAGCCTCTTACACCCATTTTCCATCAAAGGCTTTTGTCCCAATATTTACCCTTAAGATAAAATTTATAGATTACTTCCGCATGGGTGAATGGGGGCGCATGGGTGAATGGGGGAGCATCACTACAGAGTATTGGATGACATGGAGTGTGGGTACTAGATGACTGTGCAGGTATCGGATGACTGTGTAGGTACCGGTTGACTGTAGAACCTTCTAGTACCGGATGACTTGGATTACCGGATGACCTGCAGTGAGGGTACTGGAACAGGAACAATAGAGGTACCAGAACATGGACAATGCATATACCAGAACCTGAACAATATAGAACATGCTGCTTGGACATAGAAACATAGGATTAAACCATCATCGACAAAACTATTGTATAATCATCCTTTTAATCACTAAAAATATGGAAAATTATGTATTAACCACATAGGATGAATAACAAGAGATAATGGAGGTTTAT